>CAJNRD030001119.1:6604202-6652019 GCA_905319865.3 Cotesia congregata
CACTGAAGTTAGCAGACGTCTAAAAATTTTTGATTTTTTTTATTAATTAAATTACAGCTAAAAAAATATTTATAAAAAATTGCACTTATAGTTTTTCAAGTTTTTTACATGTGACAATTTTTTTTTTAATTGTTTAATTGAAATTTTTTCAACAAAAAATTTTTAAATGTCAGCAAACTTTATTTTCATGAAAAATAAAAAATGCAATTTTTTGGAACAAATTTTTTTGTTAAATAAAATTAATAAAAATAATAATAATAATAATAATAATAAAAGTTATTAATGATGATAAATTTAGTAGATATTTAATAATTTTTAGAAATTTTCTTAACAAATAAATTATGGCAAAAAAAAAAATATAAAAAAAATTGACATGTAAAAATTTTTAAAAATTAAAAATAATTTTTTGGAGTAAATTTGTTTGTTAAAAAAAATTGAAAAATTCTCTAGTGACTGCTAACTTTAATGTCATAAATTATTAGTGAAATTTAAAAAAAAAATTTTTAAAATTAACAGCTGACAGCTAACTTCAGTATCATTTTTAATAATAAGATATAGTGCGTTAAACAGTTACTACTTGTTGACATGATCTGGTTACTTGTGAGATAAATAACAACACCGTTCACTTTTACATTCCTAACGGAATTTTATTTTTATCTCAAAAAAAAAAACTAAAAATAAAAGTAAGTATTGTTTAATTTATAATTTTTTTTTTTATAAATATTAAATAGAAAAAAATTTTTTTTTGACAGATGGATTATGCGGCAATTGATGAAATTTCACGTGCTGACTATCCAAATAATAATTTGAAAAATATTCAATATGGTACAGCGGGATTTCGAATGAGGTAAAATTAATAAAAAATATTTTTTTAAGTAAAATTATTAATTAAAAATACTGTTAATCGATATGTAGAGTTCTAATTAAATAAGGGACATTGATGTAAATGATTTAATATAATATGGGATGAGAGAGTATCAAAGTTTTACTGTAAAATTTGTACTTAAGTCTATAAATAATAATAATTAAAAATTTTTCAGAGCTGAATTAATACCACATGTAGTTTATAGAATGGGAGTACTATCAGTTTTACGATCTAAATTTTTTAATGGTGCAGCAATCGGATTAATGATAACAGCTAGTCACAATGAAGAGCCTGATAATGGTATTAAAATAGTTGATCCAGCTGGAGAGATGTTAGAAGCCGATTGGGAGAAAATTGCAACAGAATTTGCAAGAGTTCCTGACTCTGAATTAATTGATAAAATAAAAAAAATTATTAGAGAGAAAAATATTGATGAAAATGCTCCTGCGTTGATAGTTATTGGCAGAGATACCAGAGAAAGTGGAGTATCATTGTCGCAAGCTGCTGTCAAGCCGATAAAATTTATGAAGGCAGTTGTTAAAGATTTTGGAGTGATTACAACACCTCAGTTACATTATTTAGTTGTTTGTATTAATACTAAAGAGCTGTATGGTGTGGCGACTATAGAAGGATATTTTGATAAGCTGAGCAGCGCATTTAAAAAAAGTCAGACTGTTGAGAATAAAATTGTTAAAAAAATAAATTATAAAAATGAAGTTTATGTAGATGCAGCCAATGGTGTTGGTGCTTTTGCTGCTAAAAAATTTAAAGAACAATTGAGTAATTTTTTAACTATTAATATTTTCAATGATGGGGATGGAAAACTTAATTACAAGGTATTAATTATTTTTTTTTTTCTGGGTGTTTATATATTTAAGGGATTTAATTATTGATTACTAAATTACAGTGTGGAGCAGATTTTGTGAAGATTCATCAAGCTCCTCCTCTCAATAATCCTTCTAAGCCATATTTAAAATGTGCAAGTATTGACGGAGATGCTGATAGACTGGTTTATTATTATGTAGATGAAAAAAATGAATTTAATTTACTTGATGGAGATAAAATAGCCATTTTGATTGTAAGTTATCTCAAAGAACTCATTGAAGCAAGTGGTTTGTCTATTAAACTGGGTTTAGTCCAAACAGCTTATGCTAACGGAGCATCTACTAATTATGTCACTGAAACTTTGGTATTAAATATATAATATTTTATTATAACTCACTTAAGTTGATAATATTGATAAATTTAATTTTACTTTTTTTTTTTTTCTTTAATAGAAAGTCCCAGTCGCTTTCACAGAGACTGGTGTTAAACATCTTCATCATCAAGCTCAACAGTTTGATATTGGAGTATATTTTGAAGCTAATGGACACGGTACTGCAATTGTAAAGGATGAAATTGTTAAAATGATTCGGGAATTTATTTCAGATAAAAAGTAAGAGTAGTTTAAATGACTTTGTATCTTGTGAACTATTGGCATTTTTAAAGATCTAAGCTCATCCCGATGTTACACTCATCAAGACCTTTCATTTGAGTACCCACATCAATTTTTCATATATTTATATATATTATATATATGTATATATGAAAAATATATCAAAATGCATGTGGGTACTCAAATGAAAGCTCTTGAAAGCAAGGTTGCTAGTTATTAATTATAATTAATTACAGCGTCTCAAGTCAACAACGCAGTGCTATGACTGAATTGTCAAATTTCATCGATATAATTAATCAGGCAGTCGGAGATGCTCTCAGCGATATGCTGTTAGTTGAAACAATTTTATACGCTAAAGATTGGGATATTGTTACTTGGAAGCAATGTTACTCGGATTTTCCAAACAAGCAATTAAAAGTTAAAGTTGTAGATAGAAATATTATTAAAACTACCGATGCAGAAAGACAATGTACTTCTCCAATGGGTTTACAAGATAAGATTGATCAATTAGTATCTCAATACCCGAAAGGTCGATCATTTGTCAGGTATATTTTATTTTATCAATTTAATCTTTAATTTTTTTTCATTTTATGACTCATAAAAATTAATATAAATAATTTTTATTAATTTATTTAGACCTTCTGGAACAGAAGACATTATAAGAGTTTACACTGAGTGCCAAAATCAAACGGATGTAGACAAATTAGCCGCTCAAGTAGCTTTAGCTGTTTATGAATATGCAGGTGGAGTAGGTGAAAAACCTATCGTACCATAAATTCAAAATATTTTACAATCAAAAATTCAATTTTGAATTTTTTTATAATTTTTAAAAATTCCTTCTAAATATTTCATCTATTTTCAACGAACTTAAAACAAAGTATTTTTAAAAAATAAAATAATTACTATCTTTATCTAAAAATATTATTTTTATAAGCTCTAAAAATATCAAAAAGTATTTAAAGACAATTAGCGTTGATAAATATAAAAAAGATCTTTTAAGATTCGTTAACTACTCATTCTATCAATTTGATGGAAAAAAATCAACTATGTATTTTTATAATAAATATATATAAATTGTTAATAATTTTTTTTCTTTTTTTTTTTTATTTTTTTAAAGAAATAAAAAAATTATTAATAATAGGTAGAACCTCTAAAAGAGCCACAAGAGGTCAGTGTGGTTTGTAAAAGGTAAAAGTGTGCGTATTTTTTTGCTTTTCAAATTTTATTATTGTTATAGAATAAGATACTAAGATACAGAGTATATAAGAGTTTTAAAAGTCTGGACTGAACGTAACGTGTCTAACTCCAGTGTCCACTAGTATTACTTATGCAGGAATTTATCTGAACGCTACTGATCTGTATCAGTTTATTTAAGTCATCCCATTGTGTTTTTTTATCTCAGTGTCAGTCCGACCGTTTTTAACTAAAAAGTTTTTTGAACCATTTATTTTTTAAACAATTTTTAAAAAAATAATTATGTTGTTTTTATATTTAATAATGATTATTTTATTATTAATTTTAATACTTATAATATTAAAAAAGAGTGAAAAAAAAAATTACCCGCCGGGTCCAAAAGGACTACCAATAATTGGCTCTTTATTAAATATTGACGCAAAAGCGCCTTATAAAAGTTTGACAAAATTATCTGAAATATATGGACCGATTTTTGGTATGAGAATGGGGTCAGTGTATACTGTTGTTTTATCAGACCCGAAATTAATACGTACTACTTTAGCGAAGGATGAATTTTCTGGAAGAGCACCGCTTTATTTAACTCACGGTATTATGAATGGTTACGGTAAGTCGTATTGTATATTTATTTATTAGTATTATTATAATAATTATTATAATTATAAAATCTCTAAGATATCATCTTTCACTTTAACAGGATTAATTTGTGCTGAAGGCGAACTTTGGAAAGAGCAGAGAAAATTTGTATCAGCAACTTTAAAAAACTTCGGAGCGGTTAAACACAGTGTAAAAAAAGATATTATGGAAAATAATATTATAAAATTATCAAATGAAGCTATACGGGTCATTGTAAAAAAATTTTTTAATTATTATTGTGTAATTAATTGTGATAATACTTAAATTAGCCATCGTTTCTAGTTTTTTTTTAATTAAATTGGACCAAAAATATATTTTTTAAAAATTGCACTTAAAGTTTTTCAAGTTTTTTACAAATATAATTTTTTTTTGTAATAATTTTCTCAATGAAAAAAATTATAAAAAATTTTAAATGTCGGCTAACTTAATTTTCATTTAATTAATACAAAAAAAAAAAAAATAATGCAAAAATTGTGATTTGTAAAAAACTTGAAAAACTACAAGTGCAATTTTTAAAAAATATTTTTTTACTTCTCATTTAATTTTTTTTATAAAAATTTATTTATTTAAATAAATTCTAAAAATTATGCCAGCTAACTTAAATTTATAACAAAATTTTGAATATTTTAGAAATTAAATGACACATCGTTGAATAATAAAAACGGAATTGATCCATTATCGATTTTACATCACTGTATTGGCAATGTTATGAATAATTTAGTATTTGGAACGGTATACGACGAGGATGATGAAATCTGGAAGTGGTTACGTGATTTACAAGAAGAAGGAGTGAAACACATCGGAGTTGCGGGGCCATTGAATTTCTTACCTTTTTTAAGATATTTACCTCATTATAAACAAATCATGAAGTCACTTGTTGATGGTAAATTGGAAACACACAAATATTACCAAAAATTAATTGATCAGTATAAAACAAAAATTTTAAATACCGAGGATTACAAGATCAACAGTGAAAATTTTCTCGCGGCTTTTTATGATGAGATGACCAGGAGACAGAATAATAATAGTGTGGGTTCATTTACTGAACAACAATATTATCATTTATTAGCTGACCTTTTTGGTGCTGGTACAGATACTACTTTAACTACAATCCGGTGGTTTTTACTTTATATAGCCATTTCACCAGAACAACAGGTTAATTTTTTTTTTTTTTTATTAGCTGAATAATTTTTAATAAATATTTTTTGATTTTTTTTTAAAGAAATTTTTAAATGATTTTTTTAGAAAAAAATTTATGAAGAAATGAAAACAGTCTTGGATGATAAAGAAGAAATAACTTTAGAAAATAGTTCTTCATTGATATTTTTACAAGCTGCTATTTGCGAGGTTCAGAGACTTAGATCAGTTGTTCCTGTAGGAATTCCACATGGAGCGATTAAAGAAACAAAAATAGGAGACTATGATATACCAAAAGGAGCAATGATTATCCCGCTGCAATGGGCAGTACATATGAATCCTATTTACTGGGACAACCCTGAGGAATTCATCCCTGAAAGATTTATTTTACCCGATGGATCTTTAAGTAAACCTCCTGCATTTATTCCTTTTCAAACTGGAAAACGAATGTGTGTTGGAGATGAACTCGCCAGGATGGTCATGTTTATTTTTATCGGAAAAATTGTTAAAGAATTTAAGATTTCTATTTCTAATAATGAAACTGTTGATTTAGATGGCCACTGTGGAATAACTCTTGTTCCGAAGGAACATAAACTTATTTTCACACCTCGACGATAAACTAAATTTAAAGTAAATTTATTAAATTAAATTATTTTCACGTTATTTTATTATCTTTACTTACTAGAATATAAAATGAAAAATAAAATAAACAGAGAAAAAATAGTTTTATTTTGCAGCTGCTAAATATTTTTGTCCCTTTGGTTTTAATTTACTATCGATTATACTTTTCTTTTTCTCCGTTAGTTCATTTTGGATTCGGTTGTATCTTTCAACTGCATAATCAACTTCACTGGCTAATTGTTTTATTTTTGTCTGAAAAAATTAATTAATATTATAATATCTTTAAATCAAAATATTTGATGATAAAGATAGCAGACTTTTGTAAATTGTATTATATTTTTCAAACAAACTAAGTTAATAATAAATATAAAAATTATTTTTTAAATATTTTCAGATGTTGACAATGAATAAATTTATTTAAAAACTTAAAAAATATCAGTCTGTTATTTTTAATATAATTAATAATAATAATCTTACAAAATATTGTCTCTGCTTATTAATTCGTGTCATTTGTCTGACTCCAAACGGAACAGGTCTTCCATCTGCGAATGAGTAATCCGGAAGATTTGTAAGAGGTCCAAAAGCATTAGGATTTTGTGTAAATCTATTTCTAAAATTCAAAGTAAAAAAAAAAATAGAGTTTTTAAATTATTTCATAATTTTAGTTAATCATACAAGAATATTTTATTACAAAAATTTATTTAGCGGATATTTAATAATTTTTTTTAATAAATTATGACAAAAAAAAGGTTGATGTACAGAAATAAATAAAAAAAAATTAAGAATAGAATTTTTTTTAAATAATTTTTCGGATATTTTCATTTTCATTATCTATATTTTATATTAAATTTAAACTTCACTTAAAATATATTATTGATTATTGTTACTATAACTTTTTATTTCCGATCGGCGTTATTTTGTAATAAATAAATAAATGAATAAATATGTATTTGTTAAAAAAAAAAAAAAACAATTTAAAAATTGTCAAATGACTGCTAATTTTAATGTAATTATTTTATTTAATTATTGACTTACTTTTTACGCCATTTTTGATCTAATTGTTGTATTGAAGACACATGAAATTTGTTATAATAAATATTACTCAAATTGCTACCTATAAAAAAATAAATATTGTATTATTACTTTGTTATTATACGACAATATTATATAATAATAAAGTTAGCCGATATTTTTTATGTTTTTTATTTTGCTCAATTTATTAAATTATAACTAAAAAATATTTTTAAAAAATTGCACTTATAGTTTCTGAAGTTTTTAACAAATGTATATTTTTTTTTTTAATTTTTTATAATAATTTATTAATAAAAAAAATCATTAAAATTTTTAGATGTCGGCTAACTTTATTTTCATCAATATTAAAAATCATTACCTGTCCCAGTACGTAGAATAAAATTATTAATTTTAATTCCTTGAATCAACGCCATTATTATAACTATTTATTTAACAATAATAATTATTGCAAAAGATAACAAAATATTTTTATTTAACCAAAAAAAATTAGGTTAGTAATAGCGGCACACACTGAAGTACTGAAGTATTTTTTATTATGATTATTATGTAGAATATTTAATCAAAGTAGTTTAACACTTTACCAGCTGTCAGTTAAAATGAACACTACTGTCACAGCATCACAAATACATCAATGACAGATAATACGTACACACAATTAAATCTGCGTATGTGCGTGGCACTTGATACTATATGCTACATATATGGTTGTATTGTGTGTAATAAATTCGCATCTTATATTGTATCACTATGTATATGTATCACTATATTACACACATAAAATATATAGTCATCAGAGCAGAAGCAAACGTTTTACACTCTCACGTAATAACCAACAAAAACGTTTTGACGGGCTCCTCGTGGTAAATTTATAAAATATTAAATAAAACTCCATAAAAATAATTTGGTAAAATATAAAAAATTTATATGTGAAATTAAATAAAATCAAGTGTTAGTTATGGTCTCGGTGATGCAGCCGTTTATGGTATGTAAAGTGAAATAAATAAAAGTTTACTTATTGTTATTATTGTTAACATATTAGTTAATAATTAATAATTAATAAAATCTGTTATTGAAGTTATTTAATTTTAATTGATGATTATTCAACAGGACATTGAAAGTTCCCGAAGTTACATTGACGAGTTGTATTCGCCAGATCCTCAAAAATGTTTAGATGCATTAATGTAAGTAAATTTTCATTAAAAAATAATTACTCCAATATAATTATTTTATAATACTGAAGTTAGCCGTCAGCTGTCAATTTAAAAAATTTTTTTAAATCAATTACAATAAAAAATTTCACTCATAATTCTTATTAATTTTCATGATATTGAATTTAACAGACATCTAACAATTTTTTAGATTGTTAATTTGTAAAGAAAAAAATTGAGCGAAAAAATTTCACATGTAGAAATTTTAAAAAATATTCTTTTTGTAATAATTGATTTTTTATAAAAATTTTTATAATGATTTAATTGCTATAAAATTATAAAAAATTTTGTATGTCAACTTCAGTCTCATATAATTTATTATTATTAATAAAAATTAAGTTGGCCGTTTAAAATTTTTTTTTAATTTAAAAAATTATTATAAAAATTAATTTAGCCGACATTTAATAATTTTAAGAATTTTTATGAGAAATAAATTATTGTAAAAAAAAAATTGACTTGTAGAAATCTAAAAAAATTAAAAGTGCAATTTTTTTTAAATTTTTTTGTTGAAAAAAATTAAAAAATGGTCAAGTGACTGCTAACTTTAACATTAATGTCATAAAATTATTGCAAAATATAAAAAAATTTTCATACGTAAAAATATTGAAAAACTATTAGTGCAATTTAAAAAAAATATTTTTTAGTTATAATTTAATATAACTTTAGTAATATTTATTAATAAAAATTAAGTTAGCCGACATTTAAAAATTTGAAGAATTTTAATTTAAAAAAGCAATTGCAAATCATTTTATAATAATCAGTCCTAATTAATTCATGTACATTGCCGATCGGCGTTTATTCTAATAAATAAATAAAATAAAAAAAATTTTTTATATGTAAAAATATCAAAAAACTATGAGTGCAATTTTTTAAAAATATTTTTTAGATATAATTTAATAATTAAAAAAATTAAAAATGTCGGCTTTTCACTATTAATATTATTAAATAATTTTCAGATGCCTAAAAAATTCCGTAATTGGAAGTAACCGTCAAAAAGGTTCAGTGATAGCCCAGGGTGTGGTCCCCCGTCTCCTGCAACTATTAAACGACTACAACCAGCCCCAACCAAGATCCCAATCAACAACAGCATCCTCCTCAGAAGTAACAGCAGGTGAAAGAATCCGGCTGGAAGCAGTAGTGACCCTCGGCTCCCTCGCCAAAGGAACAGACCAGCATGTGCTAGCACTAATAGACCTCGGAGTAGTGCCATTGATTCTCCAAGTGCTCCTATCAACTCCAGTCGGCGAAGGCGTTGACATTCTCATCTCTTCTTCAACCACCCACCCTGAAAATCTAAAAGTAAAACTATCAGACTTATTAATAGAGGCGTGTCTCCGCTGCTTAAGAACAGTCTTCCAGCACCCGAACGCTCCAGTGCAATCTTTATACCAGGACCCAGCACTAGTATCAAGATTGTTATCATTAGCATCTAGATCAGTGACCTGCCAAGTGTGCGTAGCAACAATCTTAACCACCGCCTGCAAGACAGCAGATGAGCAAAACGCTCTGATGAAAGGCGGAGCAATTGAGACACTAGCAGCGCAGCTAGATTCTCCGTTAGCAGATGTCCAGCTTCCAGCGCTAGCTTGCTTGGCTAATATGTGCTATCAAAATCACTTGGTCTCCACTGTAGTCGCTAGTACTTCAACAGGTATGACATTAAAGTTAGCAGTCACTTAATCAATTTTTTCTAACAAACAATTCGTTAAACGAATAAATTTTTTCCAAAAAATTATTTTTAAAAAATCGCATTTTTTTATTTTTAAAATTTTTAGGGTAAATACCCCAATAGATGGACGGTTAAGCAAACTCTCGTGTTCTATTAAAAAAAACAATACAGTAATATACAGATAATATACAGCATAGAGGCATATAAATCAAAAGCCTTTGAATTCTTCTATGAGCTTTAACTCAGGGAGGCCTAGGGATCAAAGTCTGCTAATTTTATAATTTTATTTCTTAAAATAATTTACATTATCTATTGATATCTACAGTACAAAAACTACACTACTCTGGTCTATGATTATTTATATATATTTTTTTCCTTTTTTCTTATACTGTTATATTGTGTCAAATCTTTAATTTGAAAATGACTATGTTTATGGTTTTACATGTACTTTAATTATATTTCTTTTTTTTTGTATTTTGCCATTTGGCTTTTGCTTTGGCATTTAAATTTTAATAAATAAAATAAAATAAGTTGGGATAAATTAAATTATATTTATGTAAAAATATATAATTAACCAGGAAAAAATAAGTAAAACGTTGTAGTAATTAATAAAAAAGAAAAATGTAAGAAAAAGTCCAAAACCCCAGTAGATGGACAAAATCTCCAGTAGATGGACAGTCAATACCAATAGATGGACACTACTTACAAGCGATATTTCCAATTCATTATTTATATCAGAAATAATTAATTTATTAATTTTTTCCACTAAAAAATAAAGCTTGATAAAATTAAAGAGAAAAGGTGATAAATCGGATGGTAATTTTCAAAGTACATCATAAAGTAATTTTATTAATTTTTAACACATGATGCTTTCTCATGTAAAGTAACATATAAAATATATTAATATAAACAATACTAATAATTAATAAATTATCAATATAAATTTATAAAACACAACGTTAAAAACATTTTATGTTGTCTTCTTCTTCTTCCTTTTAATAGGTCTGTTCTCTTTTGCTTTTAAATTTCCTTCTCTCAATTTTCACTTTTATTCAGCGTTTTCTTTTTTCTCTTCAATTTCTTCAATAATCATAATAATACCTTCATTTTCAGTACATGTCTGTTTATTATAATCTTTACTCTTATTCTCACTTTGATCCACCAATAAAATTAAAAAAAAAAAATAAGAAAATTCATCATATAAAATCGATGTCCGTCTATTGGATAAAGATCAGAAAAGTGTCATCAATAGATGGACACTACACGGAAGAAAATAAACTGAAATATTCACTCGGATTCCGGTTAATTTTTATAGTTTCAAACAGTAAAGCGGACATCGGGGTGGCAAAAATATAAATATTACAGAATTTAATGTAGAAAGAAGGGGAATTCAGATGAAAGAGAAGGGGGTCTCACTCTGGGAGAATTTAACATTTCAAACAGTAAAAATTATACTTTTTAAATATACATTTTACCAGTCCAAGCAAGTCAATAATTACAGTTTGATTTTTAGCGTTGCGTTTAAAATTTACCATTTTACTTTGTAAATATTGACGTTGCTTGTATTAGAAATTTACTAACTTTATTTTATACTTTTTACATATCATAAAATCATTTTTCAGGTACCAAATGATAAATATCAAAGTCTGAATTCTTAATTATTATACTTAAACATTTTCAGACATTTACATAGCGAATATTACTGTTTGAAATAGTATCTTCTTCCATGTCAAGATTAAATTGTAACGTTTAAATGGTAAATATTTTAAATATAAAGTGAATAGTAAAATCACGATTTTACTGTTTGAAATGGTAATTTTTAGCAGTTGATCATTACTTATTATAAATCGACTGTTATTTATTGCAGTTTACTTTTTTCCGTGATAAATTTTATTATTTCTTTTTGATTTTATCATTAAAATATTATTTTCTAGCTTTATTAGTGAAATATAAGCGTAATCATAGGTAAAAATCTAACTTTTTTTTATTATTTTTAATAATGATAACAAATAACGACCACCAGCTATCTGTCACATGCTTACTAGTGATGGCGCTCTCGGAGCAAAACCTCGGGAAGTCCAATCTAAATAATTTTTTTAAACTATTATTTTAAATAAAAATACTTGTAGACATAAAAAAAAATAACGACTTAAGATTTTTGTTCTTAAAACTAATGTAATTGCTTCTAGAAATAATATCTGTCCATCTATTGGGATATTTACCCTACATGTCAATTTTTTTCTACTTTTTTTTTGCCATAATTTATTTGTTAAAAAAATTAACAAATATCTGCTAAATTAATTTTCATTCTACAGGTACTAAAAAAGATGAAGAAGGAGCAGGTGGTCAGAATAAGCAACTACCAGCACTTCTGGGTCAACTTATAGGCAGAGAAAGGAGTTCTTTGATCCAGTTGGAAGCAGCAAGGTGTGTAGCTTACATGCACCGAGCTGGAGCTCTTCCAGCGACTGACCCACGAGTTGTCTATCGAGCACTGCCTTGCTTAGTGAGGCTCTGCCACCGAGATAGATCACCACGAGAGCGCGTTGCTGCTGCTGAAACTCTGGCTTATTTAACAGAGGTTGATACTGAGTTGCAGCGTTTAGCTTCTATCAGCAATCATCTCATCCCGACTCTTGCTGAGCTACTGAGGCCGCATCCTCAAGTCCAGGATGCAGCTCTGTGTCAAGACATGCGTCAAGCTGCTTTCAGAGCCTTTGCATCTCTGGGAGCTAATGATGAAGACATCCGCAAGAGGATTATTGAGACGGAGAATCTTATGGAATTTATTGTCTCTGGACTTCAGGACCCGGGAGGTCCTAGAGTTCGTCTTGCGGCTGTTAGGTGTCTTCATTCATTATCAAGAAGCGTTCAGCAGCTCAGGACGACTTTTCAGGATCATGCGGTCTGGCGGCCGCTTATGCAGCTGCTTCATGGTGCTGATAAAGGCAGTGGTTCTCTGGTTGGAGGAATTACTGGTGGGATAGCTAGTGGACTAAATGTTGGAGATGGTGAAGATGATTTATTGACTGTTGCTTCGAGTACTTTGTGCAATTTATTGTTAGAGTTCAGTCCGAGTAAAGAACCGATTCTTGAGTCCGGTGGGGTGGAGCTACTGTGTTCTTTAACGAAGAGACCGGACCCTGCGCTGAGGCTCAATGGAATCTGGGCACTTATGAATGTGGCTTTTCAAGCGGAGCAGAGGGTCAAGTCGCAGATTTTGTCGTGTCTGGGGACGGATCAGATATTTAGATTGCTGGCTGATCCAGAGCCTGCTGTTCTTATGAAGACACTGGGCTTACTGAGGAATTTACTCTCCACTAAGGCTCATATTGATCGGATTATGGATGAACATGCGGCTCATGTCATGCAAGCGGTGGTACTTGTCCTGGAGGATCCGGATCATTCGGTGGATGTTAAGGAACAGGCGCTGTGTATTCTGGCTAATGTTGCTGATGGAGATCGCGCTAGGGAGCATATTATGGCTAATGAAGATGTACTCAAAAAACTTATGGACTATATGGTGTGTATTGTGAAATTAGCTTGTATCTTGGGAATTATTGATATTTTTAGATATATAAGCTCATCATGAGATTGTACTCATCGAGACCTTTCATTTGACTACCCACATCAATTTTTCATATTTATATATTTATATATATGAAAAATATATGAAAATGCATGTGGGTACTCAAATGAAAGCTCTTGATGAGTCTAACATCGGGGTGAGCTTATATCTATAAAAATGCCAATAATTAAGAAATTACCTTGTATCTTGTGAAATATTAACATTTTTAAAGATATAAGCTCATCGTGATGTTACTCTAATCGAGACCTTTCATTTAAGTACCCACATGAATTTTTCATATATTTATGAGTCTAACATCGGGGTGAGCTTATATCTATAAAAATGCCAATAATTAAGAAATTACCTTGTATCTTGTGAAATATTAACATTTTTAAAGATATAAGCTCATCGTGATGTTACTCTAATCGAGACCTTTCATTTAAGTACCCACATGAATTTTTCATATATTTATATATATTATGTATATGTATATATGTATATATGAAAAATATATGAAAAATTGATATGGGTACTCAAATGAAAGGTCTCGATGAATATAACATCAGGATGAGCTTATATCTTTAAAAATGTCAATAATTAAGAAATGACATTGTATCTTGTCAACGACTGACATTTTTAAAGATATAAGCTCACCTCGACATTATACGTATTGAAACCTTTCATTTGAGTACCCACATCAATTTTTCATATATTTGTCATCTATACATATATATAAATATAAAAAATATATGAAAAATTGATGTGGGTACTCAAATGAAAGCTCTTAATGAGTGTAACATCAAGATGAGCTTATATTTTTAAAAAAGTCAATAGTTGACAAAATGCAAGGTCATTTCTTAATAATTGATATTTTTAAAGATATAAGCTCATCCTGATATTACACTCACCAAGAGCTTTGATTTGAGTACCCAGATGCATTTTCATATATTTTTCATATATTCATATATATAATATATATATAAATATAGAAAATATATGAAAAATTGATGTGGGTATTCAAACGAAAGTTCTCGATGAGTGTAACATCAGGATGAGCTTATATCTTTAAAAAAAGTCAATAGTTAAGAAAGTACAGTGCAATTTAACAAAATTCATTATTTTATAAAGCAAAATTTTATTTATTTTTGTTTTTTTATTAATAATGATAAATCTCTTTTTTTTTTTTTAGATGCATAGCAATGTTAAACTCAAAGTTGCAGCTATATTTTGCGTGTGTAATTTGGTTTGGAGAGAAGAACCTGGTGCTGCTCAACGTCAAGCACGTTTACGTGAATTGGGACTTTATCAAATTTTACAGCAATTACGTTGCACCAAAGATTCTCAATTATTGGAAAAGTATGTATTTGATTGTTGAATTTATGTGTAAAAAAAAAAAAATTATTTCTGTAGTAATTTTTTGGAAATAATTTTTTTTTATTTACATATTTGAATGTCGAGAGTTAATTAATAAATTAAAATAAAAATTAATTTTGTTACAGAGTAAAAACTGCAATGGCGCAATTTTTCGATCCATGAGCTATCGAAATAAAATTTAGAAATCCTTGCCTAGAATATTTTTATTTTTCATTATTATTTAGAAAAATTATTTTTGATTTTATCTTTAATAACTCTGTGATCCCGCCAATGCGTTATTTTACAAACTAAAGACTAGAATTTTTTTCCCCTGTGAATGAAGTTATAAGTTTAAAAAAAAAAAAAAAAAAAAAAAAAAAAAAAAAACGAAGCAATTAATTATAAAATTATTCAGTAATCAAATAATAAGAATTTAGATGTTCCTAGTCTATTAATTTATTGTTTATAAGTAGCTGAATTAAAAAAAAAAATTATTAAAATAATATAAAAATTGAAAAATTGCATAAGAACAAATAATGTATAATTATACTTGCTGCGATTAGTTATTACTAATATTGCACCGCCATTTGGTATATTTTTATTGTAATATTGTATAGTAAATTTTTATTATTGAAATATGGTAATTTGACATGAAAAAAATGAATAAATTGGAATGCTTGAACAGTACTGAATTCTGATGTATAAATTAATGCAGTGACACAAGAATTAAATAATTATTTTTCCTTTCACTCTTATGTATACACTGAAAAAAAATTCTTGACTGGAGTGTAAATTTTCTTAGCTCAAGAAAATATTAAGAGAGATTGAAAATTTCTTGAAATGACCTTGTATCTCGTGAACTATTGACATTTTTGAAGATATAAGCTCATCCCGATGTTACACTCATCGAGACCTTTCATTTGACTACCCACATCAATTTTTCATATATTTCTTATATTTATATATATTATATATATGTATATATGACAAATATATAAAAAATGCATGTGGGTACTCAAATGAAAGGTCTTGATGAGCGTAACATCAAGATGGGCTTACATCTTTAAAAATATCAATAATTAAGAAATGACCTTGTATCTCATGAACTATTGACATTTTCTAAGATATAAACTCATCCCGATGTTACACTCTTCGAGACCTTTTATTTGAGTACCCACATCAATTTTTTATATATTTCATATATTTATATAAATTATGTAAATGAAAAATATATCAAAAATGTATGTGGGTACTCAAATGAAATCTCTCGATGAGTGTAGTCATAGATTTTTGAGTCAAAAAAATTTCTTCGTGCTCCAAAATAACTTTTATCTTCTTTAACAGTTTCTTGGCGCAAGAAATTTGTTTTTTTTTTTTTTTTATATATGGTTGAAAGTTTAAATATAAAAAGTGAATATTCAATTATAAATTTACAACATAAAGTTTATTTATATTATATAGAAGTATATAATTTTATTTTTCTTTAAATGCTTATTATTATTTAATCTTTGGTAAAAATCATTGGTAATTGTTATTATGCTATTGGAATGATTAAAATATAAATATGATTCATTTGCCTTTTCTTTCCTTCGATTTCCAGAAGAAGAGAATTACACTGGTGGCGCATTTTTATCAAGAGAACGTGGTAAACTTTCGATAGGATTATTCGCCAGTGGATCCAATTCAGCGAATAAGTCTAACCATGAATTGCCCTTTTGGTTTCCTTTCTTTTTCTTAAAATACAAAATACAAAATTATTTAACATTTATATATTTATATATTAAAAAAAAAAAAGTAATTATTTACAAGTGGTTGGAAAAAATTTTGGCTCTCATTTTTTTGGACAAAATTTCTATTTTATCTTTTTTTGATATGTTTTTTGAAAAGTACATAAAAAAATGAACAATTTAAAAAAAAAATATCACAATTTTCTAAAAAAATTTATAAATATTTTAGAAAATTTGTTAAAATTGTGATAATCAATCTTTCTTTCATAATTGTTCATTTTTTAATGTACATTTCAAAAAAATACCAATAAAATAAAATAAAAAATTTCGTTAAAAAAATGAAAATTAAAACCCCACTTCGGCTGCCCAATTTTAAAACACAATAACTGTAAAATTTTTCTACTAGATTTTTTTTAGTATTGCTGCATTTCTTATAACTCTAGACCTTAATTTCAAGTATATTTTCTTAAAAATATTTATATTCAAGTATCTTCTATACATAAATCAAATTTTTAATTAATTAGGCGCGCAAATTTTTTTTTTAACAAGAAAAATTTTTTAAAATCTTAAAATTGTCAGCTAGGGTAAAAGACCCCATTAGTGGCGGGGACCCCAATTATTGACACTTTCTTTGATTTAGGTACTTATTCAATTAATTAAATCACTAATTTCAATAATAAATATATTATTTATAATCTTCAAGACCTTTTCATCAAAAAAATTTTTAATTTTTATTCCAAGTAGAACATTTTTTCATTGAAAGAAAAAGTGCCACTAATGGGGTCTTTTACCTTACTGTATATTGAAATTGGGCAGCCGACTTGTAAATATTTCCCAAAAAAAACGCAATAATCCATACCTTATCATCATCACCTTTCGCTTTACACAATTTCTTCCCCATGGCAGCATCCCCAAGACTTTGTTTCAAAATTCCCGGTGGTAAAAAAGTATCATTCATAAGTTCATCCCAGCCAACATTAGCTTTTGCTCCACCATTAAGAATATCCTCCAGGAGAGCAATATTTTCCGACGTCAAAGATTGTACAGAATCTTCCTTAGTAATTTTTTCCTTAGAAATTTCCGAGGATGGCAACGAAGTTGCATTGTCAAAATCAAAATTAATATTCTCCTCATTAAACGAATCCATAGCCAAGTCTAGCTCAGCCAAACTTTTCTCCAACTCACTGACTTGTTTTTCATTTGTAAACCCAGAATAACCAGACATACTAAAAAAGTCTTCAAGCTCCTTATCATCATTCCCTGATTCTTTCTTATTACCATCAAAATTTTCATCTTTATCCTTAACACTAGTATCAGCAGTTAAGCTTAGAGACTCAAAAATTGAATTATTTCCCCCCGAATTTTCTCCAATATCCAGCAAAATTTCATCTTGCTTATTAGGTTCTGATTTATCAGCTTTTACTTCCTGAGCTTGCTCAACAGCACTATCATGATCATGATAATCAGAATCAAAAAACAGGAGCTTATCTTTATTGTCATTATTTTCTTGGTTCAAAAAATTGTCATTATCTCCGCCAGTCTCTTTAGCTAATTTTGAAGAAGTTTCAGCAAGTTCTTTAATCACCATAAAATCATAATGCTGGTAGCCTTTAAAACTATTAGCAATAGTCGAGTAAGCTTGGGCGGACTTTTCAGTAAAATTTAATAACGTGCTTTGATACAAGACAAGAGCGTGGCTGAACATATTACACCTTGCAGCAGCAAGAAGATCAACTTTTTGCAAGCAATCAAGCGCTTCTTTATCAAACATCCCTTTACCACGTCTTACACGCGTCTGGACTTTCCGAAAGCGCTCGAGCTGCTTCGAAGTATCCGGATCTAGTTCCTGGGAAATATTTTTCATCCAAGACAAAGCCGCGCGGTATTCAGTACGTGCTTTTTCCATAGACTGGACAGTTTCAAGAGTATCCTCAACAGCTCGATGCCGGAAAGTTTCAACTTCTTGGTACAATCTTACCAAAGGCCCGCGTAGAGTCAACCGCTGTTGGCCTGAATAAGACAGAGATTTACCGACAGCTGACATCATTTTACCAGCTCGGGTTTTGTCTTGTTTGCCAGCGTCTTTTAAAAACCGGCCCATTGCATTCTCTTCCTGAGCTAAGATACACAATCTTTCTTGGTACTTGTCAATTACTCGAAGAAGATGTGTGCATGACTCTTGTATGCTCCGGAAAAGCTCCAGTTTTGCGTCGAGCTCAGCGTCTGATGCGACAATACACTCGTCTTCTTTTTTACCGAGTTTCCGGGATAATGCTTGCTTGGTCACCCAGTATTGGTGCTGCATTTTTGTTATTGGTGAGTCATCTGCTATGTCTGATGAACGCTGGACCCAACGATCAAATGCGTTGCCAGAAACTCCTGAACCTCCTCCTCTGTTGTCACTGTAATTATAATTAATTTATTAATATTAAATTGTGACAATTTTTTAATTTTACTTAACAAAAAAATTTGCTGCAGAAAATTATTTTTAGAAAATTGCATTTTTTATTTTTTTTTATTTCTAGATGTCAATTTTTTCTTCTAATTTTTTTTCCCCATAAACTATTTGTTATACAATTTTAAAAATTATTAAATATATGCTACATTAATTTTCATTATTTAATTATACAATAATTTAGCAGACACTTGACAATTTTATGAAAATAAATTTGGGATATTAAATAATTTTAAGAATTTTTTTTTAACAAATAAATTATGGCTAAAAAAATAAGAAAAAAAATGAATAATGCTATTTTTTTCAAAATTATTTTTTTGAACAAATTTGTTTGTTAAAAAATATTAAAAAATTATCTAATGACTGCTATGAAAAATAAACTAGGCATAGAAAACTTCTGAGCCTCCTCCTCTCTTGTCACTATAATTATTTATTTATTTGTTAATATTAAATCTTAATGATACTTAAGTTAGCCGACGTTTTTAATGTTTTGATTTTTTTTAATAATTAAATTAGAACAAAAAAATATTTTTAAAAAATTACACTTACAGTTTTTAAAGTTTTTTACAAGTGAAAATTTTTTTTTTTATTTTTTCTCAATCATTTTTTAATAAAAAAAAATTCTAAAAATTTTTAAATGTCGGCTAACTTAAATTTCATTAAATCTTAATATAATTCAGATACATTTTATGATAAAAATTTTATAATACTAAAGTTAGCCGACGTTTTTAATTTCTTGATTTTTTTTTATTTATTAAATTAGAAATAAAAAAAATTTCACTTGGAATTTTTTGCAAGTCTTATACAAATGAAAATTTTTTTTTCAACAAAAACAATTCTAAATATTTTTTTATATCGGCTTTTACTTAATTTTCATAAAATTATTTTAGAGTATTTAATAGCGCTTTAAGTGGCAAGCTAAAAACAAAAAATCAATAAGCAAAGATAATTCCTGCTGGTACTTACTAAGTATTCATGATAATTATCGTTGTAAAAGTTTCGGAGATATAAATTTAACCATTTAAATTTATTAACAACAAATGGAAAAATAAATGGCGTTTATTTTTGACGTTTCAGATTTTTACTGTCAAATCTGACACTTCATGTAGATAGAGCTTTAAACATATGTTTAATTTTTAGATCTCAATTATACTGTCAAGTGTTGTATGAAATTTTTAGGGTGTACAATTATCGTATTGCGGATATATACTTTTTTTATTTACAAAAATAAGCGTTTTATATATGAATTTATGTTATTTTATAAGTAACTTCCTATACTGACACATCAATATAGGTACATACATAATATTTGTACTATATATTAAAAAATTGACGTTGCTGACACAGTTTTCGAGGGCGCTGCGGTTTATTTTTTTCTTCATTTTAAAAACGTACTGGTGTTTTGTTTATATTATCTTTGTTAGATTTTAATTATGAGAATTCAGAAGAGTTGTTTTAGTTTAATTAACTTACTGTTGATGTACATGATTGAATTTTTAAATGAAAATTGAAATTGACACGTAGAAATTTTAAAAAGTAAAAAATGCAATTCTTTAAAAATTATTTTTTGGATCAAATTTTTATGAAAATTAATTTAGCAGATACTCATTTTAATAATTTTTATAACAAATTAATTAACGCAAAAAAAAAATGACATTAAAGTTAGCAGTCGCTTAACAATTTTTTATTTTTTTTTAATAAATAAATTTGCTCTGAAAAATTATTTCTAAAAAATTGGATTTTTTATTTTTTTTATTTTCTAAATGTCAATTTTTTTCTCTCATTTTCTTTGACATAATTTATTTGTTAAAAAAATTCTTAAAATTATAATATATGTGCTAAATTAATTTTTATAAAAAAAAAAATTAACCAGTAGAAATTTTAAAAATTAAAAAATGCAATTTTTAAAAAAGAGTTTTTTAGAACAAATTTTTTTGTGAAAAAAAAATTTTTAAATTGTCAAGTGACAGCTAATTTTAATATCATAATTATTGAAACTTAGCCGAGTTTTTTTAAACAAAATTTTTATTTTTTTTTTTACTTTTATATATATTAATATAAAATTATTACTGTTATATATATCAACCTTTTGGTTTGTGAGAATTTCAAACTTTCAATGGCTTATGGATTGTTGGTTATAAATCTTTAGTAAGTATTTTATTTTTTTCAATTAAATTTAATTTTTCTTACTGAAATTAAAAGAGATCTGTAAATTTTTTTTATTTATTAAATTATTATATATTGTTTTTATAATTTACTTTTTTTTTTTTTTTTTTTTATATCTACACTCTAGACTGATGTCGCTCCCTATGCTTATTTCTTCTTTACTTTCGTACTAGTAACATTAGTCGGCAATATCATTAATATGATTATCAGTCGCAGTTATAATCTGAGCTTTTACAGTTTTACACCCTTAGTGCCTTGACAACAGTACAGTATAATGGAAGAAATAAATTCAATCTAAATTGAAGAAGAAATAAAAAATTTTTTAAGGTTGTATATTGAATTTATTTTTAATACATAATAAAAATTATAATTACCATAAAATAATTTTTTTCTATTTAGATGTATAAACTTCATAGCTTCCAAATTTGCTGATCTTTCTTCCTAAGTATAGAAAATCAAAAATCAATAATTATATTAATTTTTATTAAATTATTTAAAAATAAAAAATAAATGCGACGAATTTTAAATTTTAATAATCAAAGTTCAGCAAAAAAAAAATCGTCACCAAAAGAAGAAATAATAGATGTGAAAAAGTTATTGTCACACTTTAAAAGTTTCGAATTGAATTATTTAAAGATATAAAGGTCATATACAGCGACGACCATTTATTGACTTATATTTTCAACTGTTGGCTTTCAGTTTAAATTCTCTTTTATTATTTTTTTCATGCGAATTTGTCCAGTTCCAACAGATCCGGCAAATTGTGTAAAAATTTTATGAATAATATTTTATTACAATTCGGCCCCAAGTCAGTCTTCATTAATTCTTAATTAAATAGTTTTCCTATCTATTTTGATATTCATAATCAATATAAGCTGTTAGACTATTTCCGAGGTTACTAAGATATCAATCAAAAATACCTTGATAGGATGTCCTTAATGTGTATAATTATAAATTTTATGTTCTATTGGTAGAAAAAAAAAGACAGTCAAGCTAAATAATTATTTAATACCAAGCGACAGATGATGAAGAAGGAGCAGTGACCATATAGAAATATACAGTGTGTCAGCAGGTATTCGCATCTGTGAACAGATGCATCAAATAAAACAGACATTTTACATTAGTTGCGTAAAGTGTGTTTCAACAAAGAGTCTCCAACAGGTGAGGGTTATTCACAAACCCATAACACTTGTACAATTTTATAAAATCGTATTTTTTATGAAACTTTTCAATATCTTCCTGGGAATATTTAAAAATTTGAAAGTTTTTTGGTTTAATTCAAAAACTTCAATATCAAACAACTTGTACATTTTTTATATATTTGTAATTTATATCCACAAAAAAAAAATAAGTTGAATGAAGAAAGTAATTTTATTGTGTTAATTTGAGTAGAAAAATTCTTAAATTAATAGTAGATTACATACCTAGGCCAGTAAAATAAGAAAAGTCTCAGACCACATGTAATTGTTGGCCGAGGCGAAGCCGAGGTTGACAAACATGTGGTCTGAGGCTTTACTTTTTACTGGCCAAGGTGTGTATATTATTTTTCTGCTCGACGTAGCCGGAATGTGGCAACTTTGTTTAGCGCAGCGGCTAGAAAGTTGCCACTTTCCGGCCGGAGGGCAGAAAAAAATTTTACTTGATTCAAACTCTTTAAAATTATTTTCTTCCTTTAATAATTTTATTTTTCAGTGTATAAATATCAATAAAATACATATAAATTCACAAAAATTATGTAACCGCATAAAAATAAAATGATTACAATTGAAAGCAGTATGTATATAAATGTAATGCATCCAGAAGCTATTCTACCTGCAGTAGCGAAATTGTGTCATTTAAACGATCGAAGATACAGTAGATACAAGCGAAGACACGCGATTTTTGTAGACATTGTATTGTATAATATTGTAACAGAAGAAAAATAATATTTTTTAAAATTTCCATTAAAGTATTTGTTCATAAGAATTATTTTTGTGAAGAAAAAACTTGCTAAGAATTTCTTCTTTTTGTGAAAAAATAACTTGTTAATAATTTCTTTTCAATTGAAATAATTTGTTAATAATATCTCATGTTTGTGAAGAAATAACTTTTTAATAAATTTTTATCATTTTTGTAAAGAAATAACTTGCTAATAATTTCTTCTCAATCTTGTGAAGAAATAATTTTTATAAAAAAATAACTTGTTAAAAATTTCTTCTCAATTTTTTGAAGAAATGACTCGAATAATTTCTTCTCATTTTTGTGAAGAAATAACTTTTTATCATTTTTGTGAAGAAATAACTTGGTAATAATTTCTTCTCAATCTTGAGAAAAAATAATTTTCATAAAAAAATAAATGAAAATGAAGTTGGCCGAAAAAATTTCAATTAAAAAATTAAAAAAAAAAATTTCACATGTAAAAAACTTGAAAAGCTATAAGTGCAATTTTTAAAAAATATCTTTTTAGTTATAATTCAATTAATAAAAAAAATCAAAAATTTTTAGGAGTCTGGTAACTTCAGTGTCATAAAAATAACTTGTTAACAATTTCTTCTCAATTTTTTGAAGAAATGACTAATAATTTCTTCTCATTTTTATGAAGAAATAACTTACCAACAATATCTTTTTAATTTAAAATCAAATTTACAATTCTAATTAACATAAAAGCGTGATCATAGCACATATATACCTCTAAAGGATTTACCGTCGTCATTGTTGAAGTTTTATCATTATCGCGGGCACGCAGTACCAACTGTACAAAATAAACTGAGTACAGTCCTTAGGACTGTGGTATAGCGAAGTATATGTGTCTCTACATCACAGTTAGTAGCACAATACATTTACTTGATTCCATTATTTTTTTCTCTTACTTCCTTTAACCATATACATATATTTAATTCATACATATATAAACATATAAACCAGCAAGTAGAGTGAGTACACAGTACATAGTAAGTGAGTGCGCATAAAAACTGGTGTCTTTGCGCTTCACCCGCTCTGCCACCATTACCACCACCAGCACCTCAACTTCTCTTGATTGTCCTGACTATTAATGTACAAGCTCGTCAGTCTATCGGCAACCTGCGTACCTGTTGTGTCGCAGTTATTGTGTAACAATATTTATTATTAATTGTCAGTGTTGATTTTTATCTTTCGTTTTTTTGTTGATTTTATTTTTAGACACTTGCAAATAAATCCACAATATTATTAATATTATTCACACGGCAATTAAATTAATACTCTAAATAAAGTTTTAAGTTATTTAACACCTTAATATTTATATAAATGGTGTCCTTAAACCCAATTAAGCGTATTATGATTGCTAAAAAATTTTTACAAACTTAATATAAATAATAAAATTATTTTTTAGTGACAAGTGTTTCAATAATGAAGATTTAATTAATTTAAGTTGTCAAAAATATTTTAAAGTGACAGTGCGCGTACTTAAAATCGTTTTTATAAAAACAAATACCGATAATTAGGCTCCTCCTCGTCGTAACTGTCATTAATTGTGTTTTCTTCTTTTAAATTTTTTTATTATTTAAAAAATCTCTTCACAACGACGACTAAAAATATTATATCAAGAACAATAACAAAAACAACAATAATAACAATGAAATAATAATAATTATTATTATTATTATTATAAGAAAAAAAAAAAACTAAATAAATAAAAGCATATTTAACAATAAGTTGGCAAAAATCCTTGACAAGTCCGTCCTGCTGCCGCTGCCACGGTAAAGCTCAGCTAGATTTTACCTTCGGTCGTCGCGCGGTCGTTATATCGATTGCTTTAGAAATAGACGCGTGCGAAACACCTGCTCGTGGCTCGCACACCGTTGGCCAAGCCACTACGACGACAGGTGTACTACCCCGCTGCTACCACCTTCGTTGTTACCATCACAGACAGCTTATATATTAATAATAATATTATTAAGACTATTTTTTATGGTGGGTGCATATAATATACTTTTATTAAAAATTAATTAATTAATTAAATAAATTTTTTACAACGAGTTTTATAATAAAATAATTATTTTTTTTTACAGTGAATAAAATTTATTTTACTGGACTTTTTGGTTAACTGAAGAAAGTTTAAGGATAAGAAGAAAAAATATTGAAGATACCTACCAAGTTGAGTCAGAGAAAAAGAGAGAAGAAATAATTAATTATTTATAAATAAATAATTTAAAAAAAAAAACAAAAAAGCTGACGACGACGAGGAGGAGTGCGATAAAAAATATCGCGTGCGCGTTTTTAGTTTATTATTTTTTTGTTGGGTGGGGAGATTATTGGTGCGAATACAGTTCTGGAGGCGCCTGTCGTCTTCGTTGCCGGTACAACCATAACGCCGCCCGCCCTAAAACGCCCGAGACGGGAAACGGTGGACTCATCCCCGCCACCCGCTCCTCGTATCACCGTCGCAACCGCTGGTTCAACCTGCGGTGGTAATCCTGCTGGATCATCTAACGACTTATCCTGCATCATGGACGCCCCACTGTCACAGAGCATGGACTCAGTCAACACTGTGGCGTGCTCAAATGGCGAAGATGAGGTGAGTTTATTTTTTTAAAAATTTTTTAACTAATTTTTTTATTTTTTATTTTTTAGATTAATATTTTTTATAAAAATTAACAGCAAATAGTTTTTTTAGGGGATGTTTATTTCTGAGAATTATAATTAATATACAAAATACTGCCCCTGATGATTTTCACCCCTAATGTGGCGCCAGTCAGTCGTGCTTTTTATCACTTTTTATGCTGGCTTCCATCATTGTCACTGCGCCACCACGGTGATGCGTCGCAACGTACAATAATATCTACATAGTTTTTAATACGCTTGCGCATTTAATTGCCGCGAGTTCGTTATCATCCTCACTAAAGTTGTCCTTCTGTTAGTTATTATGTGCGTTATTATTGCACGATGCATTTGGCTCCATGGATATAGAATATATAGAATAGGATCAAATTATAAATGTCGTGAATACATTAGTTAACTGCGCACGCGAAACAACCTCACTGGAATATTTAAAAGTTATCATTTATTTTTTTTTTTTCATTTAGATTTTTAAACATAGTTTTAACATTAACTCTATTAATTTTTTATTTTAAACTATTTTAGAGGTAAAAATGTTTTACTTTAATCAATAACTTTTTATATTATCTATTTTACCATTTCTTCTGCAGTTTAAGTTTCATATGTAAGCTTATTACTTATTACTTATATGAGCTTTACGATGTATACCTGAGCTTTCTTGTATAGCCGACGTGCTTACAGACCGCTACTACCACCATACTTGCTATCGATTTTTCGACCATTTTCTGTGGGATGTAAAAAACAAGCTTTAAGAAAAATACGATAGGAATTCTATTGATTTTATTTTCGCGGCTTAAATAATTAATTATTAAACGGAGCTTCTATAATTAGGATTTTAATTTTAAAAGACATTTTATTTGACGCATTAGAAGTGTTCTAATTGTTTTTATAGTTTTGAAGTTAGCTGACAATTGTTGAATTTTTCTAATTTTTATATCAAATTAATTACAGTAGAAAAAATTTTTTATGAAAATTAATTTTTAGCAGACATTTGATAATTTTTTTAGCAAAAAAATTGACGTAAAAATTAAAAAAAAAAATAAAAAATGCAATTTTTTTAAAATAATTTTTAGGAATTCTATTGATTTTATTTGCGCCGTTTAAATAATTAAAAACCAAACGGAGCTTCTATGATTAGAACTAAAATTTTAAAAGAAATTTTATCTGCTGCATTAAATTTGTTCTAATTTTTTTGTAAACTTTATTTTTATAATTCTAAAGTTTGCTGACAATTTTTGAATTTTTCTAACTTTTATAACAAATTAATTACTATAAAAAAAAATTTTTACTAATAATTTTTCATGAAAATTAACTTAGCAGATATTTGATAATTTTTTTAACAAAAAAATTGGAATAAAAAATACTAAAAAATGCAATTTTTTTTAAATAATTTTTTGGAAGAAATTTTTTTGTTAAAAAAATGATTAAATAAAGTTTAACTTTAATGTCATAATTTTTTTTTTAATTTTGCACATGTGGAATTTTTTCATTAAATTTTTTTTCTGCCCTCCGGCCGGAAAGTGGCAACTTTCTGGCCGCTGCGCTAAATAAAGTTGCCACATTCCGGCTACGTCAAGCAGTAAAATAGTATACACACCTTGGCCAGTAAAAAGTAAAGCCTCAGACCACATGTTTGTCAACCTCGGCTTCGTCTCGGCCAACAATTACATGTGGTCTGAGACTTTTCTTATTTTACTGGCCTAGGTATGTAATCTACTATTTATAATAATATAATTGTAAAATTAAAAAAAAAATTTCTATTTATTTTTAATATCCATAATACACAAATATCAACAATTACACTTTACTTGTATTGAGGTGAAGTTACATAAAGCATATTAGCTCATATGCTCCATACGTAACTTTCTTATTTATATTATATTAAAGTATACGTGAAGATAAGTTAAAAACACATGTATTATGTATTGACAAGTCAAGTCTTTATTTTTATAAATTTAAAGTTTGACACTTTTAGTAACTCTTTGTACTTTTTATTCCGTATCTCTTTCTATATACAACGAGCTTATTTTTTATGGCCGTCTCTTTTCTTCGCGGTGACGCCGTTGACGACGACGAGTCACGGAATATTAACCTTTACTAAACCTTCTCTTTCTCTCTCTTATATATGCTTTATATACCCGCGTTCTTGTCGGTCAGCTACACCGACGGTACGAACCTCTCGGATCGATACTACCCTCTATATATATTCACGTGTATGACTGTGTAGTTGTATATATACGTACAATTGTGTTCTTAAATGTCTTCCCTCGTGTTTTGTGGTGGATACAATTAAATATGTAAAGCATAGTATGGATAAATAAACGGATAGAATAAGTTTAATAAAAAAAATAAATCATCTTCTATTTTGGAGTTTCATATTCTTCTTCATTTCTTCAATCTGAAAGAAGAAAACAATAATTAAATATAAAATCGCACCTTTTATTGTATTTCTGTATTTTTATTATTATTAACTGACTAATGATCTTTCTCTCTTAAATTGTAAGAAGAAATATTATCTTTTTTTTATATTAAAGCGTCATATATGCTTCAATAGTCTTCTTTAAAATCAGCTTCGCGACAAAATGAATTAAACTTTTTAGTTTAAATATTTATTGAAATCTAAATCTGTATCATTGATTTTTTACTAATTATTTTGATCCCGTTATTTCTTCCAGTAAATGGTCACTGTACCATAAAATCACAATTTTAATAAATTTTATTTAAGTTTTCCGTGAAGAGATACTTCAATTTTCTTCTTTCTCAGTCAGTTAAATTAATTTGATGAAAAATCTTTATTATAAAATAAAAAACAATAATTTAATTTATTTGTTAAAGAAACTTTCTCGACAATTTACAACAATATGTATGACATTGAAGTTATTATCAGACGTCTAAAAATTTTTGATTTTTTTTTTTATTAATTAAATTACAACTAAAAAAATTTTTCTAAAAATTTGCACCCATAGTTTTTTAAGTTTTTTACATGTGACAATTTTTTTTTAAGGTTTTTAATTGAAATTTTTTCAATAAAAAAATTTCTAAAAATTTTGAAATGTCGGCTAACTTTATTTTCATCAATATGTTACATTTTCATGTGTAGAATGTTTAGTAATGTTTATATACAATAAAAGATTTGAGAGAAGAGAAAAACAAAAAGAAAAAAAAATTTTTAGTAATTGATAATTGATAGTTTATAATCACTATTTGTACATCTGGATTGTTATTATTTCAGAATCACCCTTTTTGCTTCACTTTTTATTAACTATAAAATCGAAACTTATTGTATTTTTATATTTTTATTATTATTAACTGACTAAAGATCTTTCTCTCTTAAATTGTAAGAAGCAATATTACCTTTTTTTATATTAAAGCATCATATATGCTTCAATAGTTTTCTTTAAAATCAGCTTCGCAAAAATGATAAATTAAACTTTTTAAATATTTATTGAAATTTAAATTAGTAACATTAATTTTTTACTAATTATTTTGGTCCCGTTATTTCTTCCAGTAAATGGTCACTGTACCATAAAATCACAATTTTAATAAATTTTATTGTTCCGTGAAGAAATACTTAAATTTTCTTCTTTCTCAGTAAATTAAGTTAATTTGATATAAAATGTTTATTATAAACCCAAAAAAACAGCTTATTTATCAACTTAGTTTAGTTTGCTGAATTAATGATTGATCTTATTGACATAGAGTGATAGTTTTTTCACTAACACAAGCCCATTTGTCAACAAAGTAAATTAATATCTCAGATAATCTTTTGCTCACACGAGTGAATCGGAATCAATGTTCGGTGTTGACATGATGCCAAATAAGAGTGAATAATAGCGTATCACTTAGCAATGACTTGTTTATTAGAACAATCACTCCAAGCTTCACCGCTGTATCTAATCCTAACAAACAAGTAGTCGAATCAAGTAGTCTAAATTTGTAAAAACTAACATTAGAGTTTAAGTAACTTTTAAGTCCGGAGTTTTTTAATCCAACATTTTTTGTTTTTTTATTTAATTATCAATCCTGAAAATATTGGTCTAAGATCAATACGTAGTTCAACGCTTTCATTGCTAATCTCGTAGTTACCTCAGCACTTTGACGGTATAAATAAATCGCATTAATTAATATTACTATATTAAAACCGGACAGTATTGATATGTATTTTTAGTTTCAATTTACTAATTACATTTTTTTATAATTATTTTTAGATTTACTTTGTTTGATTGTTAAATTTCTTCGAGCAATAGATCAATAAAAATTAAATTGTGCGCATGCGCATCGATCATTTAATCGATTAATACCTATCTTCAAGTTATTCAACAACCAATCTCAAGTTTTGATTTTAAAATTTAACAAAAGGATTTATTTCTTCTTTGTTTTAATTTTTTGGTAACTCCAAATTAGTCATAATTATTATTAGGAGAATATATTTGTCTTAATTTTACATCTAAATAAATATATTTTTTGAAATTTTATTTTTTTAATAAATTTAAAAAAATTTTTATTAAACATTCGCAATAGTTTTATTTTATTTTTTATAAACTTTATTTTATTTGATTTTTAAAAATTTATTAATGTAATTTAATAAAATTTTTGAAAATATTCTGAAGTAAATTGTAATTTTTTAACAATGAAATTTTTATAAAAAAAATTTTAATAAAAAAACTTCACATGTAAAAATTAAAAAAAATTTTTTTGAAGCATTTTTTTATAATTGTAATTAATTTGTCAATATAGTTTTATTTTATTTTTTTTACTTGATGATATTTTATTTGATTTTAAAATTTATTAAAGAAGTAATTATTAAAACAAAATTTTTGAATTTACATACTGAAGTTGATTGTAATTTTTTAACAATTAAATTCTTATTAAAAAAATTTTACATGTAAAAATTAAAAAAAATTTTTTTGAAGAATTTTTTTATAATTAATTTGTAAACAGAAAAAAACAAACTTTTTGCAGTATTTTAAGGAAAATAAAAATTATTTTGGAGCAAGAAAAAATTTTCTTAGCTAAAGAAACTTTGACTTAATTCAAAAAATTTTTAATCTTCCTTAATATTTTTTTGAGCCAAAAAAATTTATCCTCCAGTCAAGACTTGTTTTTTTTTTATTTTAATAAAAATTAAAAAAATTGAAAATTTTCAGCTAAATTCAATATAATTGATACTTTAGCTTACTTTTAAATTAAAAATAAGTAAGAACTAAGTGGAGATATCAAATAACAAAGTAAACATTGTAAATTATAAAAACAACTCTTGTATTGTGAAGTAATAAGCGGTTTTAGAAATCGTACTTAATAACAAAATATAGCGCGTGTGAATTAAAAATGTTATGTATATTTTAACTACTGTTTGTTTAGTTAAATATGTTAATGATTAAAATTGAAGCGAACGATTAGAGTGTTTAAATTTAAAATATCTTGGTTAAAATGAATGTAATTACTGAAATATAGTACCGTATTATTATAGATTATTCTAAAAAGATGGAGTAAGTATATATTAAAAGGAATCCTTGATATTTAATAGCTAAACGAACTACACCACTAGTTTACGTTATATAACTCATATTGTGAACAATGGAATAAAAAAACGTCGAGGTGGAGTCAGCTTCGTCGTGCTGCACCCGTACCACCACCGCGGCATTATATGGTTAGAACGGATGTTGTATAACGGTTAGTCAACCAAGAGGAACGATGCTCACAGCCTCGAGACTACATGTACATGTATATGTATACTCTTGTGTGCAACAGGCCATAATTCCTTTTTTTTTTTCATCATCATCATCATCATCATCATCACACAAAACGCTGAATAAAAGTAAACTTATATGTGTCCTTGAATATTCAATGTCAAAAAATATCGACGAGAATTCAAATTATTCATCAACCAAAGCCTTTTCTTTGGTGCTCTAGTTTAAATAACAGCGCCATGATTAATTGACTAATGCAACTCGCAGGTCACTTTAAATCAATACACATTCTTCCCTACTTCATTGTTTCAATGCACTGATAAAATAGTTTACTTGATTGAAAAAAAATAAATTTTAACTCTAGAATATTTTTGGAAATTATTTTCTTGAGTCCAGAGAAGAAATTTTTGAGAATTTTTCTTCTTGATTTAAGAATTATTATTTTCATAAAACTCAAATTAATTTTTTGATAATAAACTAGGCCTATGAAAAACATTTTTTTGGATTATAAAAAACATTTTTTAATTAAATTAATTTAGTTTACTGACAAAGAAGATCATTAAGATCATTAATTTAACAACCCATATTAATATAATCATAAAGGAGTTTTTTGTTAATTATAATATCACTAATTTATTGAAAAATTGTTACAGAGTAAATAAGTAGTGAGATCTCTTGTATAGTGATAGGAGTTTTGAGTTGAATCTATTTTATTTTTTATATTTTATACTAGTATACGTTGCGCGCGCAAGTGTGCGTGTGAATGTTGGTATGGAATTATCTATATTTTCATGCTTATGATATGTTTGACCAATCACGTTACGAATAAAATGTCTTCATCAATGTATATTTTCATATTTTTCATCTAAATTATAAGAGTGGATTTCATACTTTTATATTGTTTTGTACACTTTAAAATTATGTTTATTATTATGTATTCTTATTTTTTACTAAGTATTTAATCTTAAACAATGTATATTTGTATTATGTACTTTAAATTTGCCATTTGGCCTGTGCCTTGGCATAATAAACACTAATCTAAATCTAAATCTAAATCTAAGAAGAAAATTGAAGTATTTTTTCACGGAACACTTAAATGAAATTTATAAAAATTGTGATTTTATGGTACAGTGATCATTTACCTGAGGAAGAAATAATGGGAACAAAATAATTAGTAAAAAATCAATGTTACTGATTTAGATTTCAATAAATATTTAAAAAGTTTAATTTGTCATTTTTGCGAAGCTGGTTTAAATCCGTTGAGAACACACGGGATCCAGTGGACCTCAGGCGAACTTTGAGGCAATTTTAAATTTATAAATGAGACTTAGTCTCATTTACGACTGATTTCATTGATATTCTTCAAGATATTTCTATTTTTTTATTGTAGTAATTATAATAAAAGAGTTTTATAACAAAAAACTAAATCTTTTTATATTATTTTGCATGTTTAAATGTTTTATTCTCATTTTAAGCGACTGACCGAAATTCGTAACTTCAAATTTCAGAATAAAAATATTTTTTTCAAACTTCATCAAATATTGATTTTCTTCCTCAAAATATATTGTTTTCCGAATAAAATGGCGTCGGTTTTTTTTTTGATATCGTAAAAATCAAAATTTCTGCGACTTTTTCCATAAAAAAAGTTCAATTTTAGTATTTTCAGTATTTTTAAATTATAAGAAATTAAAAATAACTATTAAGATATTTAGAGGGAATGTTATATTAAAATTTGGTGCCAATTATAAATCAATACATTACATAGGAAAGAAATTAGAACTGTTTTGCTGAGTGTTTGCTCAAGGGGTCAAAAAATTGTATTTGGAGTTTTTTAAACCTACTTAAGATAAAATTTTTTTTGCTACAATTTATTTGTTAAAAAATTTTTTTAAATTATCAAATTTCTTATTTTCTCAAAAATATTCTCGGATTAATATTTCTTCTTATAATTCAAGTTAATTTATTCTTCACTGACAATTTTTATATCTTTAAATGTTCAGAGAAAAATAGAACCAACGGTAAAAATAATTTAGCAAATTATCGTGCTAAAAACCTTTTTATGAATGGATCCCATCAGTTCCGTACCGCCATTCCTGACCTACCGTATGGCATACTATATTTGATGACGTTACTGTTCTACTGCGACTACAATCATTATCACCGTACTCCCTTTACACCTCTTTCTTCATTTTCTACTCTGCAACTCCCAATACAATTTCTCACCATTTTCATCGAATAGGAGTTTAATTTCGATAAAAATATGGATATTTATTTTCTAATGTATACTTAATGCGATTATAATCTTTCGTGAAAACTTTGGGGTCTTTTTCCCGTCCCGCATTCTATATATTTGTTATACCTTGACGAAGAAGAATTAAGTTTAAGCAATAACAATAAAATATTGCATAAAATGTATTAACAAATTCAAAATTACTGCGTATAGTTTCAGTGCATTAAACAAACTAAAATGATAGATTTCTTATTAAAGTAATTTTTGTATAAATATTCATAATAAGTATTAGTTAACATCATTAACTGTAAGATGATATAACAATGCAATTTTAATTTAATAAATAGTTGTAATGTATTTTTGAATGCAATGAGAACGTTTTTAATGATTAATAATAGATATTGGTCATAACGACTATCGGCTATAACGACCATAATTCATCGGTCCCTTCAATGTCGTTATAAACGGTTTTCACTGTATATGCTTATTCACCGTGCAAGTAGATCCCACATTCAATCCCTGAAATACACGCTGTAAATTTTCCCTGTAGAAAATCCATTATTGTAATCGAGGGGAGAAAGACTCATTTTAAGGTAATTTTTAAAAGTTTCGGATAATTAACAGAACTAATTTAATATAAATAAAAAATTCATTTTTCATTTTCTTAATAATAGTAATAGTCTGTACTTTTTATAAAACTGGAAATTTTACTTTATATTACATGTCTTACGTTTCATATCTTTTTTTATCAGATCAATATATTACATTTTATTATTGGAGCTTGTATCCATCCGATTTTTATAAATATAACTTGTGCTTTCTGTTAATTAATTTTATTATTTAATTAATGTCAGAGTTGGTGACAAAAAATATAATTTTCTTTAAAAAAAACAAACTACAAAATTTTTCTCTCTTTAATAAAATTTCATTAATTAAATCTGAAATAATTAAAACAATTAGAAATTAACAGATAAATATTTTTTAAGATATTTATCATTATAATAGACACTTTTTATCAATCAAAATTAATTAACTAATTAATTATAAGTTGACGTGTCCAACATATGTCAGTTACTTATAAAATTCCTAATTTTATCATTAATTCTCACGGTTTTATCTCATTAAAAGTCACGATTACTTTAATATTATAAAAATAATTAATTATAGTGAATTTAATTTAATCAATTTCATAAATAAAAATAATTCCAAATGGAATTTAAAAATTATCCTCAAAAAAGTTATAAAAAAATTTAATAATAGTAAAAATTGCGACTTTGTTTCGCAATTTTATTATTTATGAAACTTTTTAACTTTACGAAATCTGTTATAGTATATCTTTTAGAAGATTTTATCAATTTGTCTACATTTCAAACATTTCCTTATTATTTCAACTGTTAAGTAATATTTTCTATTATTTTTCTAAACCATAAATTAAAAAAATAATAAATATTTCTAACATTATTCATTTATAAATATTCTTTATGTAATTTTATATCCGTGTAAAGAAGAAATGTTAGTTTTATAGTAAAAAAATTGAGTAAAGTCCTTTTCAATTCAATATTTAAAATTGTTATTATTATCTATTATTATTAAGAGATACATAATTAAGAAATGACCTTATATCTTGTGAACTATTGACATTTTTGAAGATATAAGCTCATCCTGCCATTATACTCATCAAGACCTTTCATTTGAGTACCCACATCAATTTTTCATATATTTTATATATATTATATATGAAAAATATATGAAAATGCATGTGGGTATTCAAATGAAAGCTCTTGATGAGTGTAACGACGGGATGAGCTTAGATCTTTAAAAATGTCAATGGTTAAGAAAATAAAATGCAAAATTTAACATAATTAAGAAACTACCTTGTATCTTGAGAACTATTGATATTTTTTAAGATATAAGCTCATCCCGACATTACACTCATCAATACCTTTCATTTGAGTACCCACATCAATTTTTCATATATTTATATATTATATATATATATGTATATATGAAAAATATATCAAAATGCATGTGGGTACTCAAATGAAAGCTCTGGATGAGTGTAACATCGATATGAGCTTATATCTTTAAAAACGTTAATAATTAAGAAAGTACAGTGCAATTTAACATAATTAAGGAATTACCTTGTATTTTGTGAAATATTGACATTTTTGAAAATATAAGCTCATCCCGATGTTACAGTCATCAAAACCTTTCATTTGAGTACCCACATCAATTTTTCATATATTTTATATATTTATATATATATAAATATATGAAAAATATATGAAAATGCATGTGGGTACTCAAATGAAAGCTCTTGATGAGTGTAACATCGAGATGAGCTTATATCTTTAAAAACTTCAATATTTAAAAAATTACAGAGCAATTTAACAAAAGTAATAATCTAATAACGCAAAATTTTATTTATTTATACTTCACAATTCACGGCAGTCACATAGTGACTGCAAGGTTGCTACTTATTATTATTATTATTATTATTATTATTATTATTATTATTATTATTATTATTAAAATCAAAATACTAAAAATTATCAATAATTTAATATTAAAAAAAAAAAAAGAAAAAAAAATTCATGGCCGGTAATAATTTACGTTCAATTAATAAGTAATGTACGTGCGCGTATTTGGTCAACGTTGCGGAGTAGCATAGGTACACTTGACGGAGTGCTGGAGTGGTTATAAGCCTTGCTTGGAATCATTTCTTTTCGCATGAATAAGCGATGATCTGTACACCAGGCATGCTATAGACACACTATAGTACTGGTTGTTATTACATACACACATATAAGTATATCCATCTCTATGTACCTCATCATACAGTGTCGTTGGCATGGTTGGCAGGCGACTAGCCATCGCCCCACTATCACCAAGTGTATACATGTCCATATTACACTCCATACATATATATATATATATAACACTTGCTCGTATAATATAAAACCAGCAACCTCAAGTCTATCCAGACTTGGTGTCGCCATCAATAACAGAACTTTATAGATGTATGTTATTGTGTAAAGATAAAAAATAATATATTTATGCATAATGATAACAATAATAGTCATAACAGTAACAGCCAGGTCACATTTAAGTCAATCGATCACGCTTCTACAGTTTTACTCTTTAAAACTAAGGCTTTACTTTACATTACCTGTACATTATATGTTTGTACATCGTCATATTTTATCAACCAAAGAAGAAATGTTAATTTACATTTTCTCACCTTAAGTGATCGAATAGATCACGGGTAATTGACCAGTAAATACAACAATAATTTTTATTGTCTTCATTAAGTGTCAAAAATAAATTACCAAGTATCTTAATTACTAATTAGAGATAAATTTTATGTTAAATGGATGATAATTTTGGATTTTTTGGTTGGAATTAAATGTGAGTAAGCTATTGCAACTAAAAATTCAACAAGCATAATTCCGGTTAACTCATGTATGAGAATATAATGTAAATAGCAGGAGTTTGGGCTGGGTGAACAAGGAACTTTAAGTCCCATTATTCATACACACACAACACAAATCACTATATATATTTATATATACCAGCAAAGATATGAGAGAAAACAATACGAGGCACTACAAAAATTTTTTGTCGAAAAGGAAATGACTGTTTATCGAAATAATTTTAAATTGTGTATTGTTGCTCTTATCTCTGAATCTTTTATTTTACAGGGTCAAATTTTTGTAAATGAACTTTTGGATGATTCATGAACTTTTTATTTAGTTATTTGTAAAGAAACGCCCTCGAGAATTTACAACAATATGTTACATTTTTATGTACAGAATGTTTAGTTAATGTTTATATACAATAAATAGCAAGAAAAAAAATTTTTAGTAATTGATAATTGATAAATTTTTTAATTAATTTTTTTAGTTTATATTTAAAGTTTGAAATTTTTTGATTTGTCTTACACATAAAAAAAATTAACTTGAATTAAATAGATAATTTTGAAGAATTTCGGCTTTTTGATTTGAGTAGAAAAATTCTTGATTTAAGGAAATTTTACTTGATTCAAGAATTTTTTGTCTTGATTTAAGACAATTACCCTCTTCAAAATTATATTTTTGGTTCAAGAATTTTTCTCTTGAATCAAGTTAATTTTTTTTTTCAGTGTATAAATAAATCCTTCTATCAGTGTGGTTGTATAAAACAATTATAAGAGACATATTTTGTGAAAAATTAAATTTCTTACTTTTGTTTCAAACTTTTTTTCAAGTCCAATATTTTTGCCTTAATATTAAAATTTCAATCATTCATTATCATGAATATTTCATTAAAAGTTTGAATTATTCATTATCAATCTTAATTTTAAAATTATTTTCAAGTCTAATATTTTCGTCTTGCTTCAAGAGAATGAAACTCTTGAAAATTATTTTTTGGTTTAAGAATTTTTCTCTTTATTCAAGTTAATTTTTTTTTTCATTGTAAATTTTAACAATTAATTGAGTTTATAATAACGGAATTAAATTTTATTTCAGGTTCGTACCTTGTTTGTGAGCGGTTTGCCGATGGACGCCAAACCAAGAGAACTTTACCTTCTCTTTAGAGCATATGAGGTGAGTTTAATATTTTTTTAATTATCAATTTTTATTCTTTTTTTTTTGTTGAAATTGTATCTCAGTATTAAGATTTTTTCTAACTAAAATGCAAGACAATTTTTTCAATTTTACGCTCAATTTTTTCAGAATATAGATAAACTTGTACACATGTTATCTGCTGTGACTGTTAAATCACCTGATTAAATAAAACTGTTTTTTTAAATTTTTCATCATCGTCTAATATAAATTTTAAAAAATATTTATTTTTATATTAATTTTATCAATTGTAACAATAAAAATTTAAAATATATAAGTAATTTTATTTATATGTTCAAGATGATTTAACTAAAGCATAGTAGATACATTTAATCATAAAAAAAAATAATTAATCATCTTAAAATTATTTATTTCAGGGTTATGAAAACTCTCTGCTTAAAGTTACAAGCAAAAATGGTAAAACAGCATCGGTAAGTTTTTACAATAAAAATATAATAATTATTACTTTAATTTATTAATTTAAAATTAAAAAAAAGCAAATCTAGCCGGAGAAAAAAATAAACTTGATTTATTTATTTAAAAAAAAAAATTTGAATTAAATTAAATTTACTTTTAAAATTTCTCAATTGAAAAATTTATCTAAATAAATTTATTTAATTAAATCGAGTTAATTTTTTTTCAGTGTAAAATAATCTCTATTAAAATTACGTATAAATTAATTGTTATTACACTAGATAATTACAACATAATTAGTTTCAATAAATTATACATTCGTTTAAATTACTAGGAAAGATTAATGATAATTTTTTTAAAAATTAATTCACTTATTTTTTATAACAATTGAGTTTGTACTTGAAATAATTACAATCCTGCATGAGAAACTAGGCAGCCGAATCCGTTCCTTCCACCGAGCAAACAAACACTGGAAGGTTTTACATTTTATAAATATTACTTTATTTATCTCATACAAAGTGTTCTAATAAATAATAAACTTTCTCTAATATTCGATTTATAATTAGTCAGAGAAGCTATTAAATAGTATTTCAGTACACTGGTACTTACACAATAATTCAAACCACCATTACTTAAATATTATTGATAAAATATCTATAGTGATATTTTATAAAAGTGGGTTATATACTCTAAAATATTTTCGTTCAAAGTACAAAAGTATCTAAAGACTATTGTGGAGAATTGAAGAGTTGGCACGATCAGACACGAGTCGATAAAATGTAATATAATATATATGCATAAGTGATTCTCGAATAACTTATACGTCAGTAGCTACTTTTTTTAAAAAAAGTTTTATCAACTATTCGTGCTAGATAGTTTTTGTTATTACTAATAACAGCGGCCCATAGAAAGTTAACATGCAACATTTAAGACTAATGAGTCTATAATGTATATTAGGATTTTAAGATTGTTGCGGGATTAAATATTTTATGTTACTTACATCTTCTAAGTTATGTAGCCTTGATTTTTCGCGATAAATATTTAAATAAAAAGCGATTGCTTTGAAGAGTATAGCGGTAAAAATTTAGTTTTAGATTAAAAATTTTTATAAATTATAATATAGGAAATTTTTTGTTAGTTTTAGAGTAAAAGTCGGCCAATAAATTACATTAAATTAGAATTTTTGATGTTTTGACTTGTTTAATAACGAAAAAAAAATTTAGAATTTAAAAAAATTTTGAAAATGTTTTGGAGATTTAGACTTGTTCAAAAATTAAAAAAAAAAAACTCTTGTTAACACTGAAAATTATTTACTCATTATTTCTGAAATATTGTGAAACATTTTTTATTATTAAAATAATCTCTAGATATATAATTAATTTAAGAAATGACCGTGTATCTCGTGAACTATTGACAATTTTGAAGATATAAGCTCATCCTGATGTTATACTTATCAAGAGCTTTCATTTGAGTACTCACATCATTTTTTCATAAATTTATATATATTATATATATGTATATATGAAAAATATATCAAAAATGCATGTGGGTACTCAAATGAAAGCTCTTGATGAGCGTAACATCAAAATGAGCTTATATCTTTAAAAATGTCAATAGTTAAGAAAATACAGTGCAATTTAACAAAAGTAATTATTTAGAAAAGCGAAATTTTATTTATTTACAGTTCACAACTTACAGTAGTCACATAGTGACTGCAAAGTTGCTAGTTATAATTACTCAAGAATATAATTTTTAATTTTACACGTCAAGTGATTTTTTTGCTTTTTTTTAAAATTAATCCTAAAAATTTTAATAAATTATTCCGTTGCTTTAATAAAATGATATTGCTTTAAAACTAGTACAATATATTATCTCGAGTGCATGTAACCTTTTATAAAGAAAATCTATATAATTTATTCAAGCTATAGAGTAAAGTAACGATCGGAAATTTTCTTTTTACAGTGATATAATAATAGCTCATGTAAAGTTTAATCAATTGTAACATCTTCAAGCACAAAGAGCATAAAATTAATAATAAATACCAAATAGTAGCAATAACCAAAATTAAAGCAAAATAATTAATTGTACAATTGCTTTTGACTACATAATTCGTAATATTTTGATTTCCAGCCGGTGGGTTTTGTAACATTTCACACTAGGGCAGGTGCGGAAGCAGCTAAACAAGACCTACAGGTAATTATTCGTTTAGTATTCATATTATCTCTAGTAGAAACTATAACAGATGTTAACATAAAAGTGCCGAGTATAAAAAAAAATGAATATACCTTTGCATTTAATTAATTCATCGACGGTAGTTAAATTATTCGCGTATTTACTGAATAAATATCAAGCAGTAAACTTTAAAAATCAAAATTATAATGTAAATATTATTTATTAATTTTTTTTATTTATTTTTTTTTTTATTAAATAAATTATTCTTTTAGGTATGTGTTGCAAAGTATTGCGATAATTATTTTTTAATGCACAAAACGTATATTAGAATTTTAATCAGGCTAAAAAAAAATGCCTCGTTAACAAACTCAATGGTATTTTGTGATTAAGGGGATCCTTTAAATAATTTTATTTCTATGTGAAGGTAATGACTAATGCTTTCAAATTTTTTTACACTTATTTTATTAATTATCAACTACACAAAAATGAAAATCAAAACAAAAAAAAAAAATTTTTTTTAATTAGAAAAATTGCGCTGAGGTTCCCCTAAAAAAAAAAAAAATGAACTTAACTGGTGGAGGTAGATTGATCTCTCCCTCAGATCTGAAATTAAAAAATATGACTGATTTTTAATTAGTGTAATTAAAAATGTGTAGTGTAAGTATAGTTACCGTCGGTACTAAAATGAAAAAAAAAAAAAATTAGTATAAGTATAGTTATCGTCGGTACTAGAATGAAAAAAAAAAAAAAACATTTGACAAAATGGCGCGTAGTTAAAAGTATTTTTTGAAAACGAATTTCAGATTTTTACTTTTAACTACACGCGCCATTTTGTCAAATGTTTTTTTTTTTTTTCATTCTAGTACCGACGATAACTATACTTATACTAATTAAAAATCAGTCATATTTTTTAATTTCAGATCAAAGGGAGAGATCAATCTATCTCCACCAGTCAGGTCTATTTTTTTTTGAGAGGGAGATTTTAGCGCAATTTTTCTAATTAAAAAAAATTTTTTTTTTTGTTTTGATTTTCATTTTTGTGTAGTTGATAATTAATAGAATAAGTGCAAAAAAAATTTGAACGCTTTAGTCATTTCCTTCATATAGAAATAAAATTTTAAAAATAGCTTTAATTTTAGGTCGCTAGACCACCGGGTCCCTTTATATTAAATTATTATTATTTCTTATAAATCTTTGTAACTTGAGTATTTGCCCAAAACTTTTGTTATTCTCTATTTCTCTTTTATTATAAACCACCAACACGCCACTATGACTTCACGCATCAAAAACTGCCATGTAAAGCCTGTATTTAAAACATTTCAATATTAATTAATAGATTTTTTTAGATCCACAAACCTTTGTAAGCCTCACATGATAAAACCTCAATATTTCTTCAATTAAAATAATTATTTTTAACCATTCTTATTTATCGAATGGCGCTACATTAATTTTATCATCCAAGGGGATTTTTTTTTTCTTAAAAAAAAATTTTTGTATTAATAAATGAAGCTAAATTAGATTCAATACCATTAAAGATAAAATTAGATGTAACTAAAATCATCAATACATTCTTTAGTTTCGTGTTTCACAATTGTCCACTCCCTGTCCTCCCTAATTTACTAATTTAGGGATCTATTTCCAGCAGGGGGTTAAATTTGATCCTGATATGCCACAAACCATACGTTTGGAATTTGCAAAAAGTAACACAAAGGTTAGCAAACCCAAGCAACCAGCCGCTGCAGCAGCCACCTCGCACCCCGCTCTGATGCACCCTCTAACCGGACGTAAGTATGCACCGCCACTCTGTACACTTGCTAATTTATTCTTTTCTGTTTACCTCATTAATTTATGTACTCCTCTGTATCCTTCTCTTTTAGTTTCTTATGTTGGTATTTTACTATTAATTTTTCATTTTTTCTATTTACCTTAAATTCAACCCCCGGACCCTTTTACTAATAATATCTTTATTATTAGCTCGTGCGCTGATAAAAAAATTTAATTGATTAAAAAAAAAATTTTTTTTTATCAAAAAATATCATTTAAAAAATTTTTTATTGTAAGTTAAATTTATTTATAAATATTAATATTTATTTACTTATTAATAAATAAATAAATAAATAAGTGAAATTTGATTAAAATAAAAACAAATTTTTATTTAAATAATTTTTTTGCTTGATTTAAAATGATCAAAATTATATTTTTGATTAAAATATTTTTTTTTTTTTAATCAAAGCAATTTTTTTATTAGTGTAAAATTAATAGGTGACAGAAAAGAGGGATTTATATAAATAAATATAACTCAGAAAAATTAAATTATTATATAAATTCAAAATTTAGTCTACATTTTAATTAATTTTTTTATTTATTAAACTTTTCAATAAATTATTTTTTTAATCAAATTAATTTTTTTATTAGTGTAAAATTAATAGGTGACAGAAAAGAGGGATTTATATAAATAAATATAACTCAGAAAAATTAAATTATTATATAAATTCAAAATTTAGTCTACATTTTAATTAATTTTTTTATTTATTAAAAAAAAAATTATTCCAATATCGCTAAAATTTTATTTTTTAAAAATAATTGATTATTTCTTCTATATGAAAAAATATTTCTAAAAATATTTTAAACTAAATAAAATATATGAATTTATTATTACAAAAATAATTATTTATTTCTAGCCTTGTTCGCGGTAAAGATCAATAATTTAAAAATTAATAACTTCAGCAAAGTTTAACACATATTTATACACTGCAACAGACAGTATATAGTTACGTCACCCTGAAAAGACCACATTAATTACTCTGACACAGTTTTATTTCGATTTGGTATGGTCTCTTGCATTAATACTGTCTTAATAAAAAATTAAACTTTTTCATAGCGCTAAGGTTTATTTTTGGAAAGGGTAATAAGATAAAATAGTATTGATATAATTGCTAATATTTAAAATTAGACTGCGGTAAGTGACTAAAAAAAATCCTACGTAAATATTATGGGTTAAAAATAACTACAGAAAATTTTAATTCGCAATAAATATATTTACGCGTAAATTATAGAATAATTAATAATAATAATAATAATTTGGAGATTGAAATTTTAGATGTAATATTGAAACAAATTTTTCAGACATAGGAAATCCATTTTTCCCAAGCGGACCAGAACTATGGCATCATCCATTAGCGTACTCAGCTGCGGGTGAACTTCAAGGAACACTTCAACATGCAACACTTGTTCATCCAGCATTACATCCGCAGGTCCCTGTACGTTCCTATCTTTGACTATCTGCAGACAAAGCTCTGGAGCCACCAACAAGCGCCCCAATGCACGTTAGTGATATATGATATCATTTTATTCATTATATACAATATTTTTTATTTTGAAGTTTAATAATTACTTTATTTTATTATTGTGATAAATTTAATTGTTAATAATTAATTATCAGCAATTTAAATTTATCAAATATTTTACACACATAAATTTTTGAGTTTTAAATATTTTATATAAATTATTATAAAAAAAAAATTATTTATTTTATTGCATTGGTTTGCTGACAAAATATTATAAAAAAAAAAATGATTAATCTTCAGCGGTTTTCTGGATTTTTTTAGAGTTTATATATTATATTTTTATCAAAGTATTTAATAAATATTATTTTATATAAATAATTCTCTTTTTACTATTTATTGACCGTTAAAGATTAATAAATAATTATAAGATTTATTAATAATAAATTTATCCTTAATATTTCAAAAATATCATTGATAAATTTGCAATCAAGCTATTTTTAATCAACTTTTGAATATTGTGACTTTTTAAAACTCTCTAAAAAATATCTCTATCGATACTGAAACTTAAAACTGTACGTAGAGTTCCTGCTAACAAGCTAAATTTTGAAATTCGACCTTAAATTATTTGCTAACAAACAATATTGGAAATTTGATCATAAATTCTGAAAAGTCAAGGTCCAAATTCTATCATCGTTTATAGTTTTTTTCATGAAATTTTATTAATTTTTTGTTGACATTAAAGAAAAAATATTATTACTTTTCATGCATTGCATAGTTCAGAAAAATAACTTGAATCTCTGAAAACAGTTACAAAATTAAAAAAAGGATTAAATATAATTATAAAAAATAAAGAGTTTCATAAACCAGATTTTATTTCCTTTTTACAGCGATGAGCTAGCTCTATTCATTCGAAAGCTATTTAAGAATAAAGTCAAGGAAGTAGCGTTTTTTTTTTATCATTTTAAAATTTGCAATGGCCACCATTTATAAACTAATTAACCCATTTACTTCATCTTTTAATTTATTCAGGATAATCGCTTCAAGTTTTATTAAAATTCATTTTTCATAATTTAAAAAATATACGCGTTATTCATGCAAAAATTTTTTACAGATGATTTTTTTAAATTCTAACAATAAATAATTGAGTAAAAAATGACTAAAAATTTTGTAATTTTAAGAGTTTAAAAAAGTCACACAAAAAGTTGATTAAAAAAAATTTTTGGTTCTAATTTTTGAAAAATTGATAACATTAGTTAGCAGTAATTTGACTAATTTTTAATTTTTTTTAACGAAAAATTATTTTTAAAAAATTGCATTTTATATTTTTTGCAATTTTTAGATGTCAATTTTTTTTAACACGAATTTTTTCCAAAAAATTGCATTTTTTATTTTTACAATTTCTAGATGTCAATTTTTTTTTAACAAATAAATTTTTTCTAAAAAATAATTTTTAAAAAATTGCATTTTTTACTTTTTAAAATTTCTTCATGTCAATTTTTGTGCCATAATTCATTTTTTACAAAAACTCTCAAAATTGTCAAATATCTGCGAAATAAATTTTGATAAAAAATTGAAATAATTTGTAGATATAATTTTATAAAAATATGCGTTTATATTTAATATTTTTAGGCTCCGATGTCTTTACCCCACCCAACGACATTGACGTCAATACACGCATCTTTACCACACTTTTTACCATCACCAGCTCTAGCTTCTCCAGTTGGCTCATCATCATCTCAACCGAGTATAGCTGTTAGTAATGCTCCATGCTCAACTCTCTTTGTTGCAAATCTTGGACAATTCGTTTCTGAGCACGAGCTAACCGAGATCTTTAATAGGTAAGTACATAAATTCAATATTCCAAATATTCCAACAAATCTAAAGAAGAAATTTAATTTATTAGTTTTATTTCAAATTTACACACGTCGAAAAATTATAAAATTTGATATTATCTGGTGATTGATTGATGAATCTTCCCAGATTGTTCCTGATAATAATTTAACCGAAAATTAAATAGCGATCCGCTTTTGTATTTACTGAAACAACGCACAGATAATTTTATTTAAATTATTCATGATTTAATGGATGATTGAAACTCTCGGGTAAACTGTTGGTATCGATTGCATTTAAAAGGGCACTGGTGAATTAGTATTCATGTCGTTCAATCGAGAGCACGGACAATCGACTCTAGTAAACATTGTTGCCAACTTTGAATATTATTCAATGACTTTTTTATCCTTTTTCATGGAAATATAATAGTAATAATAATAGCGATTTCCAATTTATTTTTTTTTTTAAATACATAATTATAGTTATTGACTTCAAGTTGTCTACTGAATTGATTGAACAATATTGTAGATACAACAAAAGAATTCAGATTTATTTACCAATAAAATAAAATGATTAAAATATTATTTCAATTAATCGGAAACGTTTGCTGAAGTAATTGTAAAACCAGACAAAAAAAGTCTCGAGTGTTATGCGTAAATGTATTTACTTGCCTGATATTGCATTTTTCTCTCACGATTATTATTGAAATTTTAATTACTAAGTTTATTATAGCATTAGCATGATCATTGTTTTTAATTATAATAAACTTGAAAAGAAGAAAAAAAATTTTTTTTAAATATCTGTAGAATTTTTTTAATTATTATTATTAAACCAAATAATTTATTAAATATTATCTATATTATTAAGATAATAAGAAAAATTTTATTTCTAGGATAGTCATATGACTATTGATAAAATTGGTTTTTTTTTAAGTGAAATTTAGTTGATACATAATTTAGTAGATATAAAAATGACCTTGTATCTTGTAAACTATTGACATTTTTAAAGATATAAGCTCACCCCGACATTATACTAATCGAGACCTTTCATTTGAGTATCCACATCAATTTTTCATATATTTATATCTATTATATATATGTATATATCAAAAATATCGCGTTCCAGATGCCATAAGGGCGTATACCGGCAAAAGGTCCCGGTGAAAAGCCATAAGGACGTATAATAAAAATTCTGTTTTTTTTTTTCTAGCAATCATATAGCAATAATATTTTTCTTAGCTAGAATATTTAAAAAGTGATCCTAAAAATTTCTAAAAGAATCAAATTATGTTATTTATAAAACTAAATATAAAAAAAATAAAATAATGAATACACTAATTAGAGTGATTAATAATCCGAACAAAAACAGTTTCACTGTAAAAAAATCGCGCCAAGTCCACGTTCATAAGACTATTAAGAAAAAAAAATTAGTTTTTTCTTTACAAAAAGATATAAAATAAAAAAATTAAAAAATCCAAGTTGATTGTATATGATTTTCCGAAATTAGAAAAAATTATGTTGTAAATTTAAAAATTAAAAAAAAAAAATTTTGGAACGTACTTGGTGTGCGCGGTTGCAAAATATTTTACTCTTAATTAAATTCGTAAAATCTATTTAATAGGACTTTAAAAAAATTGAAATGCACAAATATGACGCACACCAAGTACGTTCCAAAATTGTTTTTTTAATTTTTAAATTTACAAAAAAATTTTTTTTAATTTCCGAAAATCATAAACAATCATACCGGTTACTTGGATTTTTTAATTTTTTAATTTTATATCTTTTTGTAAAGAAAAAAACCAATTTTTTTTTCTTAATAGTCTTATATGAACGTGGACTTGGCGCGATTTTTTTACAGTAAAACTGTTTTTGTTCGGATATTAGTATTTTTTGTAATTATAATAAAAATTCACAATTGGTACCAACTTAAATCTCGCGTTAGCTGCATTTTTT
>CAJNRD030001119.1:6654824-6669807 GCA_905319865.3 Cotesia congregata
ATATATGAAAAATGCATGTGGGTACTCAAATGAAAGCTCTTGATGAGCGTAACATCAAAATGAGCTTATATCTTTAAAAATGTCAATAGTTAAGAAAATACAGTGCAATTTAACAAAAGTAATTATTTAGAAAAGCGAAATTTTATTTATTTATAGTTCACAAGTACACGGCAGTCACATAGTGACTGCAAGGTTGCTAGTAATAATAATTTTAGCATTAAAACTTAAAAAAAAAAATGGGAAGAAATACTATTTACATGTATGCGCATCACTTTCTTCAATTTTATCAGATATTAATATAGTAAATTTTTTTATTAAATCCAGTTTTTATATCAAAATGAATAATCATATAAATTTAATTAAAAGAAATTGTAAATATATAAGTATTTAAGTGTAACTAATGAAGCTTCTGTTATAAATAAGTTACTAAGTATCGAAACCGATCAAAAAACAACATATCAATAAACAACTACATACATTCAAACGCTCACATACATTAATTATGTATATAAATCATGACAAAAGTACCTCACACATATAATAGTTGTTTTATCATCCACATCAATCATTTTTTCTTAAATAATTATTTTTTGGCAAACTGCAACAAAAATTGTACATAAGTTATTTTTGTTCCTAATTAGCATAGTTATTTGATATAATTATCCATATTAATCATTATTAATAGGATTAAGTACATGAATTATCACACTTGGATAACATTACCACATAAATTTATTTAGTTTCAAGAATAACTAATTTAATTTACTTAAATCAATTAATAGCAATTAATCAATTAATAGCACGTATCTGTACTGCTTTTCTTATTTGTGCACAGTTTTTCTGGTTTCTGTCGGCTTCGTATGCACACAAAGGGCGGCTCACCTGTGGCCTTTGTCGAATTTCAAGACGTTCGCTATGCAGCTCAAGCGATGGGCGCCCTCCAAGGATCCTTACTCCTCTCCTCTGACCGGGGACCGATACGAATTGAATATGCCAAGTCAAAAATGGCCGAGGTGGGCTTTACAAACCTCTGGATCGAAGTAGGTTTCCTTTTTGTATATCATTTTCGTATCACAAATTCGCAACATTGCTTATTCACTATTTATTTATTATTCTACAGTATTTCATTTATAATAAGTCACCAATTGCATGATCACAGTAAAATTAAATATTAAATAAATAATTTACTTATAAGGTTGTCATTAATTTTATCTAACTCAACAATTACACAAAAAAAAAAAAAACTTAAAAACAAATAATTACACAGAAAGAAAAATTTCTTGATTGGAGAACAAAATTCTTGGCTCAAGAAAATTTTCGGGTGCCTGAAGGAAGAGAAGTTGTGTTGGCCAAACTAAAAATTTTTCTTTAAGTCATTTTTTCTTAATTCTAATTATCATAAATACTTGATACAATAAATTTTTATATTTGATCAAGATTTTTAGATACTTAAGAAGCAGCGCCACCTACTTCAGCTGAGAAAAAAATTTTCTCACCCTGAGAAAATTTTTCTCTTGAATATTTGATACCTATTTTATTTTATTTTAGCGTGCAATTATACATATTGAATGAAAAAAAATGAAATATTATTTGATCTTCCCATTTGACATGTTAATCAATAAAAATTTACTTCTATCCTTACATTTAATTTTTTGGAGCAAGAGAGAAATTTTCTCAAGACAAGATTTTCTTGACTTAAATAAATTTTCTTTGATCAAGATACTTATTTTTTAAAGCAGTAGAATTAATTTTGGAATAAGTGAAATTTCCTGTGTCAAAAAAATTTTTTTTCACTCAAGAAAATAATTAGTAGAAAAATATTTTCTTCGCTCAGAACCTTTTTTTCTGTGTACATTTCTTCCCTATAATCTGAAAATAGGAATTACTAATTTTTTTTTATGAAAAACAATTTGAGCTTTTTTATGTACATTATATGCACGTAGTTATATTATTTTAATATAAATTTATATTCTTCTCATGCTTTTACATATTCATTGATATCAACAATACAAAAAACTACTACAATTATCATTACATATTCTTCTCATTAAAAATTAATCTACAAATGATAAAAAAATATTTTTTTTACATCTGATATTTTACTTTCAACAAAGAATATCATTATATATTAATAAACTACACTATAACTCGGATCGATACTTAGTTTTATAACCGTGATTTTATTATCGATTCATGTTCTCTTTTTATTTCCAACTGTTTTATTCTACATTTTAAAAAGTGTTTCTTCGTTAAAAAAACTAATTTTTAACAGGCTTAAAAAATTAAAAACTTTCTTAATTATATATTAAAAAAAAATTGTTTATAATTTTTCAGGGATCCAAGGGAGAAAAAAATGGGCAATCTTAAAATTGACATTAATGGAATGTGAAGAATAAAGAGATTTTTTGGAGCTGAGTAAGGCTACTGAAGAAATGTAAAGGTAAAATCTAAATTGGTGTCTCGTAAATCAAAGCCGATTGAATTCAGTTACTACAGCGCTTATAGGAAATTAATTACAATTTTTTAACTCTTGTTACGAGATGTGTGCTATGCGTCTAAAGCTTGGGTGATAATTCTTCTTTTTTTAATTAATTAATTATTAACTGCTTAACTTGAACGATCAACAATTAATTTTATGCACATCAATTTACGTAGAAAGAAATTTGTTATTTAATTATTTATTATTTTCCTAATTATAGGAATTTTATTAAAGCTTTTAGGCGAAATTGTTAAATTGTTAACTTTTAGGTAATTATTATTACTTATAAGATTATCATTATTATTATTATTATATTAAAAAATAAACCACAACTATGATTATAAATTATAATAATCAAGCTTGGTTTAAAGAAGAAAATTTTATTAAAAAAATTTCTATTATTTCTTCACAAAAAAAATTAATTTTTTTTTAACTATTTTAAATGAATTTTTTTTACATAATAATAATAATAATAATAATAATAATAATAATGATAGTCGTATGATTCGAATTAAATGCTATTTAAAAGTATATGTATTGTTGCAACTATAATTGGGCATGAATGAAGTATAAAGTCACAAAAGACTATTTGAAAAAAAAAATCATGGAAGTAACAAAAAAAAAAAAAAAGAAGAAATGAAAAATCTAGCTCTAAGTAAAAAATCCTTTTACGAACATCAAGTTTAATACCAAAGGTGCCCTAAAAAACGTGTAATTATGTTTTTTATCAGCAAATATCGTGTTTGACGCGAGGATAGCTGGCTATTATAAAATTGAATTTGACAGTGTGTACATGCGTACGTGAGAATAAGAATGATTAAAGTGAAAAAAAAAAAAAAAAAAAATCACAATAACGAATCAACACTGAAATGGTGTATAAATAATAAATTCTCTTAGTAATGATAATGATAATGATAATGGTGAAAGTATTGACTCGTTAATTATAAATTATATGAATGAAAACATATCAATAGAAATTAAGAAGAAATATTTATCAAAGGTATACGGTAAATATTGATATAAAGAAGAAAAAACAATGAGTATGGTAAAACAGCGAAACCAAAAAATAATAAAACATTAATACTTGATGGATAAATAAAACTAGTGTATAACTTACAACGTCTGTGTATTTGTAATAAAGTAGCAAAGGTGTGCCCCGTGTGCTAGAACGGCCAACTCGGCACGTAATTTGCCCAAGTGCCTTCCCGTTGGTCGAGTCATGCTAACTGTACTGTAAGTCACGTCCCGTGTAATCGTCAAACGCCGTCGCTTGAACCGAATTATTCCGACCTCAATTTTTTCTTATATTACTAACTCTTTCTTTTTTTTTTATTCATTTTATTCCGTTGTAATTTTTTTATTTCTTCTTTGTCTAGTGTAATATTTCTGATATATTTACTTAGAAATTTTTAATAATTGTTCACTTATCGAACCTCTTTTTTAAAATTTATTTTAATTAATATAACTGGGCATTTATGTATATTCTAATTGTACTAGACATATCAGTAATTAAAGTATTACAAACGGGAGTGAAAAATTCAGAATGAGAGTGAGCTCTATACATTGATTATAATATAAAGAAATTATAGAAAAAAAAAAGTAATTAAATTTAAATAACTACACGGAAAGAATGAGATGACACTGGATATCATCCCAGATTATACTCAGTGATATCTGGGGTAAAAAAAATTTCAGAGGGTTTTTAAAAAAATATTTGACTATCCTAATATGATAATTCTAAGTGCGCAGGCGCTAGAAAAAAAATGGTGAAGATATCACTGAGTATAATCCAAGATCATAATCCGAATTATAAAGCATGCTATCTTGGATTAGATCCAGTGTAATCTTACTAAGATATTACTGGGTGAAATCGGAGATTACAATTATAATCCAAATATCACTCAATACAATCTGGATTATACTAACTACTATCTGAAATTTTTTTTTTCTATAGATATTGCACAGAAAGAAAAATTTCTTGACTGGAGAATAAAATTCTTGGCTCAAGAGAAATTGTGTTGGCCGAAGTAAAAATTTTTCTTTAAAGTCTATTCTTGGTGGAAGTAATTTTTTCTTCATTTAAACTATCATAAATACTTGATACAATAAATTTTTATATTTGATCAAGAATTTTAGATACTTTAGGGAGGCAGCGCCACCTATTTCAGCTGAGAAAAAAATTTTCTCACCTTGAGAAAATTTTTCTCTTGAATATTTGATACCCAATTTATATTATTTTGGCGTGCAATTATACATATTGAATGAAAAAAAATGATGAAATATTATTTTATCTTCCCACTTGACAAGTTAATCAATAAAAATATTAATGAAAATTAACTTCTATCTTTATATTTAATTTTTTGGAGCAAGAGACAAATTTTCTCAAGACAAGAAAATTTACTTCTATCAAGAACTAAATTTTTAGGAGCAAGATGCTGAATTTTCTCAAAACAAGATTTTCTTGACTTGAATAAATTTTCTTGGATCAAGATACTTATTTCTTAAAGCAAGAGAATTAATTTTAGAATAAGTGAAAATTCTTGTCAAAAAAAAATTTTTTTCACTCAAGAAAATAATTAGAAGAAAAATATTTTCTTGGCTCAGAACATTTTTTTCTGAGTATAATCTGAGATGATATCCAGTGTCATCTTGTTCTTTCCGTGTACGATAATTATTTAAAGTTAGCGAATAACTATTATATTGAACAGTAATAGTACTAGGTATTTCATAATGTTCAATATATCGTGATTCATAGACATCCTTGGCGTTTTGCATAACATTTATGATAAAGTGAGAAGATAGTATAAATGATGATATAGAGTAAATAAAATAATAACAACAATAACAATAATAATATTATTAATAATAGTAATAATAAAAAATCTTAGAAAAGTTTATTATTTTTCTACATTTGATCAACCATCATGCTATTTATAAATTAAATTTTTTTCTTCTCAAATTTAAATGCTACCGTCCTCTTATGCATGCTTTAAAGCGTAATTATTATTATTAGTAATTATTCTGTTGTTATTGCTGTTGTTGTTACTATTATTAGTTTTTCTATTAATTATTTTGTTTTTTAAAAATAAGACGTCAATTGACTTACGTGATTAATAATTTAATATCAATAGAAAGTAATACCCATTAACAAAAGGGATTTTTTAAAGTTAAGACTATAAATATAAATAATTTGTGTAAAAATAATATTTAGCTACATAATTCACATATCGATAGGCGTACATAAGTTTTAAAATATATATTCGATTTCGTGATAATAATAACTAATACATATCAGCAAGTTAATTACTTACAAAGTAATGAAACTATTATTCAGCTAAAAAATTGAAAAAAAAAAAAAAAAATTAAGTAATATCTTTATTAAAAGAAATACAGACATATCAATTAATATTATATAAAGTTACTGTCAGATTGAATTTATAATAAAACTTGAAGCGACGTTTATACATTTAATAAATTTTCTGCAGTAAGACGCGACATTATTTTAATAATATATATAAATAATAATAATTATAATACTATCTGATTTCATTGACGTTCTACTTTCGAGAAAGTATTTAGTTTATCTTAAATTAGTAGTAAAAAAAATTTATAACATTTTTTAAATAATTCAAGCTAATTTTTACTATTATTTTTTGGGATAAAATTTCTATTTTATCTTTTTTTGATATATTTTTTTTTGAAAAGTACATAAAAAAACGAACAATTTAAAAATAAAGTTGAATATCACAAAATATTTATAAATTTTTTTGAAAATTTGTAAAATTGTAATGATCAATTTTTTTTTTGTTTTTTAATTTAATTTTTTATTTATTTTTATAAATAATAATCTCGGCAATTTACAACAATATATTAAATTTTCATGTATAGAATATATTTAATTAATATTTACATACAATAAATAACATCAGTAAAGAGAAGATAGATTTAGGAGATTTGAGAGAAGAAAAAAATTTTTGCTTCAATTTTTATTTTATTTACTGGTCCTCCAAAAATGTCAACATTATATTTTTTGATGACTTTGCCTATTAATTGTTCATTTTTTATATAATTAAAAAAAAAAAAATATTGTGAAAAACAAATAATAAAGATTTTGATTGCTTTTTTGCTTTCAAAAGTTAGAAAAAATTTTGGCTCTAATATTTTTGGATAAAATTTCTATTTTATCTTTTTTTGATTTTTTTTTTTTTGAAAGATACATTAAAAAATCGACAATTGAAAAAAAGTTGAATTTCACAATTTATAAATTATTTTGAAAATTTATTGAAATTGTGATAATTAATTTTTTTTTAAGTTATTCATTTTTTTATGTATGAAAAAAAAAAAAAATAAAATAAAAATTTCGTTAAAAAAAATGAAAATTAAAATAGTCGACCCCACTTGTAAATATTTAACGAACCATATTGTTAAAAAAAAATTGACACAACAATCAGAAATTTCAGTACCGCTGTTACAACGATTTATGCTTACTTCCAATTTCACGCCATGACGATCTCACTGCTACGCTCTAATTTTCAACTTTTCTTTATTATCTACTTTTTCTAAGCCTTTGTCTTTTTTACCTTAACTTTATATTAAATACAAGAATCGTCATGAAATTAAAAAAAAATTTTTTTTCACAATTATAGACTTTGCTGATAATTTAAAAATTGAATTTTAGGAAAAAATGTAAATATAAACTGTGAAATTTCTTTATTGTTGAATTTAAACGAAATAAATTTGATAGTGTGAATGAAAGTAATTTAAAATAAAAAATCGTGTATTCTACAATAAGCTTCAATGAATTAAGAGTCAACAAAAATTATTAAATTGAATTTAAATAACTATAGGTTGGATTCAGAAGTGCTTTACACGTGAAACTAACTCATATCATTAGATAGTAATTGCTATTTATATACTTTAATTATTAATTAACTAATTACTAACTAAATAAATTAATTGCCGATGAAATTATACATGCATGTGTTTTTTAGTTTTGTATTTAGTTTTTCAAGTATTATAAATTATATATAAATATATATATTAAATATTAAAGTAAACAAAGAAAAAGTTGATGAATAAATAAATTAAATGGTGATTATTAGAACTAATGTTTAATACATTTACTATATTTATTATATTATGAAAGAAAGTATGTTAAAAAAATATTGAAACCACTAAACCGTCATAATGCGTACAAAATAATCGACGGAACAAAAACAAATGGGGTTTATACTATAAAAACATCAGTGAGAACGGATATTAATAATATATAGTACTTTTATTTAAATATTCATATTTAGATAAACCGCAATTATTTATACAATCATTTTTATTTTATCTAATCATGTAAAAACATGGCTTGCATCGTTTTTAAGCTATATAATTGTAATTTTTTTTTCTGCTTTTATCAAAGTAATAAATCTCTTAGCATGTAATAATTTTTATAAAAATTCGTAGAGGAAATAATTATTGATTTATTCAATAATTTAATAAAATGGTTTCATGATTTTTAATCACTCGATAAAATATCCCGGACAAAATATCTTAAATAATTTAATTTTTCATTAAAATAATGCAAAAAAAATTATCCATTTAATTTTACACACTTATTAATGACATTTTAACAAATATTTTGAATTTTTTTAAAATTGCACTTATAGTTTTTCAATAATTTTACATATGAAAATTTTTTTTTTGTAATAATTTTTTTAATTAAAAAAATTCTAAAAATTTTTAAAAGTCAGCTTAACTTAATTTTCATGTTATAAAGTAACATTTGTCAACAATTACAAAAAAAAGGTCATGATTTAATTATTACAAATACAAAAAAATGAAATCAGATGATAAATAACTATGAATATCAAAAAATTGTTACCAAAAAATTAATTATTAATAATAATAAAAATTATAATATTTTTGAATAATACAACTGTAATTTAAACATGATTTTATATCACACTGAATTATAATAGTTCAATTAGTCAACATTTTTTATTTTTTTGATTTTGCTTTATTTATTAAATTAAAACTAAAAAATATTTTTAAAAAATTGCACTTACAGATTTTTAAATTTTTTGCAAGTGAAATTTTTTTTTTTTGTGTTTTTGTAATAATTTTTTCAAAAAAAAAATTCTAAAAATTGTTAGATGTCGGCTAACTTAATTTTCAACACTGAAGTTGACAGACATTAAAAAATTTTTTAGAATTTTATAGCAATTAAATTATTATAAAAAAAATTAATTAAAAAATTCCACATGTGAAAATTAATAAAAATTACAAGTGAAAATATTTACAAGTATTTTTTTTATTATTATTGATTTGTTATAAAAATTTTTAAAATTTATAGACAGCTAATTTCAGTATCATGATTTTTTGTGTGTTTATTCGACATTATTGATCTCAAAAAGATTATTTATATATCTAAATATTTTGTCCGAAGATATTTATTTAGGGATATTTTGTCGGGGAATCCAGAATCCTCACACTGAATAAAATATTGTATGTTTAAATAGCAAATCAGAAAATCTTTAATGATTTTTAGACAGGGAAGAAATCTTAAAGCTTAAAACGTTGCGTGTCATGTTAAAATCTTTTTTTTTTTTAATATATAATTATAAGTTATAAGTATACTATAAAAGTACTTTAAAAAAAAAAAGCATTGTAAATAAATAATATTTAATCTATTAATTTGTTTTAGCAAAAATTAATTATCATTCCAGTAGTTACTAGATGGGTAATTTTGTTTGATAATTAAAAATATTTTTCAATATTCAATTGATCATCTATTTATGTGTTTGGAAATTATTTCTTCATCGCCAAAGATTATTTCACGATATTTATTAAATATTATCCAAAGATTAATTAAAAAATAAAAATAAAATCACCTCACAATTATTTTTATTTTTAATTTCGATCAGTATTGTCAATTTTATTGTTAAAAACCTTGAAAAAAAATTTTTTTATTCTTTTAATTATTAATTAATAAATAAATTTATTAATTAATTATTCAGTTAAAAAATATTAAAAATTTTTCTAATTGAATTATAATTACCGAAATGTTGGTGTAAAATTATTGTAATTAAAAAAGTGAGTAATTTTTATTGTATTTTATAATTGAGAGGCGTCATAAATGTAAAATATTAATTACGAGTATGAAAGTGGGGGAAAAAAAAAAAAACGAAAAAAAAAATAAGAGGGCATTTTTGACGGGTACTAATAGTAATTGACAACGAGTAAAAATGTCCGCTTAAAATAAAAATAAAAATAATAAATAAATTGTGAGGGATTTAAGTTGTATTTATGTGATTGTTGAAAAATTATTTTAATTTATATGAAAGCTTGAGTAAAATATAAAACATTTATTTGTTTTAATTAATCGAGTTATTAAATTAAAAAAATTTGATAATAAATAAATAATTAAATACTATAAATTATTATTGTTAGTGTGCAAAACATGTCAAAGGAAAAGAGTGTGTCGTGCGCGTTATGAGTGAGTTTAACGATTAATGATTATAACGATCGTGAGCATGCTATCGTGATACCGTAGTATGTATTGTGTAAGTTTTAAAGAGAAAGAGAGAATAGGGTGCGAATAATATCAAGATTGGTCTCCGTGGAAGGCAATTTAGAGCAAAGAGAAAAAAACATATTTAAGCAGATGATGAGTTTGTGACACGCTAGTGCGTGTTCTCTTTTAATATCGATTTTAGTTGTATTGAAAGGAGCTACATAAAAAATATTTCTCACAGTTATGAGTTCAAAAGTAAAGTGATGGGTAAAAGTTTTTTTTTTAGACATTCCACCGGTATATAATTCAAGCGCAAACATACGTAAAAACATCGAATCGCTCGAAATAATAAATAATAATTTTTTGCGGTAAATATTTGTCTAATATCGATTTAGAAATTCTGTATTTATTATTAAGAATTTAAATATTTAAAGATAATTATAATTATAGTTAATCACGTGAAATAGATACAGAAAAGCAAATAAGTATTTATATTTTTAGTTTATTATTTTTATTTATTTATTTTATTTTATTTGCTAATGCAACAATCAGTTCCTGTGTCAAAATCATTTGATATTATGATGAGGTTCATTTTGACAAATATTAGATTTATATAAAAGCCATATCAATATACATTTAAATCCTGTTATAAGTAAAATATTTATGGAAATGAATTTTTTTTTTTAAGGCGGATTCAGGGCTAGAAACATTAATTTAAGATAATTTTTTAAAGTGTAAAAAAAATGCAATTAATATTTTTACTATACATTTTTTTTATCCAAGTTATTAATTAATATAATATCCAAGTTATTATTTAACATTATAAGAACACAGAAAAAAATAAAAAAAGTTGAAAATTCATAAAATTAGCAGCTAATAAAATAGAAGGGTCTTAAAAAATTGAGACGTGACCATATCCATGATTACAATCCTCTTAGCAATCTAAAATAAAAAAATAAAAAAGATTATTAATCTAGAGTAATGTTGCAATGGCTAGAACTAAGGAAAAGTTGAAAAAAAAATTTTTTTACCACTTTTTTTTATTTCACGATATTTATTAAATATTATCCAAAGATTAATTAAAAAATAAAAATAAAATCACCTCACAATTATTTTTATTTTTAATTTCGATCAGTATTGTCAATTTTATTGTTAAAAACCTTGAAAAAAAATTTTTTTATTCTTTTAATTATTAATTAATAAATAAATTTATTAATTAATTATTCAGTTAAAAAATATTAAAAATTTTTCTAATTGAATTATAATTACCGAAATGTTGGTGTAAAATTATTGTAATTAAAAAAGTGAGTAATTTTTATTGTATTTTATAATTGAGAGGCGTCATAAATGTAAAATATTAATTACGAGTATGAAAGTGGGGGAAAAAAAAAAACGAAAAAAAAAATAAGAGGGCATTTTTGACGGGTACTAATAGTAATTGACAACGAGTAAAAATGTCCGCTTAAAATAAAAATAAAAATAATAAATAAATTGTGAGGGATTTAAGTTGTATTTATGTGATTGTTGAAAAATTATTTTAATTTATATGAAAGCTTGAGTAAAATATAAAACATTTATTTGTTTTAATTAATCGAGTTATTAAATTAAAAAAATTTGATAATAAATAAATAATTAAATACTATAAATTATTATTGTTAGTGTGCAAAACATGTCAAAGGAAAAGAGTGTGTCGTGCGCGTTATGAGTGAGTTTAACGATTAATGATTATAACGATCGTGAGCATGCTATCGTGATACCGTAGTATGTATTGTGTAAGTTTTAAAGAGAAAGAGAGAATAGGGTGCGAATAATATCAAGATTGGTCTCCGTGGAAGGCAATTTAGAGCAAAGAGAAAAAAACATATTTAAGCAGATGATGAGTTTGTGACACGCTAGTGCGTGTTCTCTTTTAATATCGATTTTAGTTGTATTGAAAGGAGCTACATAAAAAATATTTCTCACAGTTATGAGTTCAAAAGTAAAGTGATGGGTAAAAGTTTTTTTTTTAGACATTCCACCGGTATATAATTCAAGCGCAAACATACGTAAAAACATCGAATCGCTCGAAATAATAAATAATAATTTTTTGCGGTAAATATTTGTCTAATATCGATTTAGAAATTCTGTATTTATTATTAAGAATTTAAATATTTAAAGATAATTATAATTATAGTTAATCACGTGAAATAGATACAGAAAAGCAAATAAGTATTTATATTTTTAGTTTATTATTTTTATTTATTTATTTTATTTTATTTGCTAATGCAACAATCAGTTCCTGTGTCAAAATCATTTGATATTATGATGAGGTTCATTTTGACAAATATTAGATTTATATAAAAGCCATATCAATATACATTTAAATCCTGTTATAAGTAAAATATTTATGGAAATGAATTTTTTTTTTTAAGGCGGATTCAGGGCTAGAAACATTAATTTAAGATAATTTTTTAAAGTGTAAAAAAAATGCAATTAATATTTTTACTATACATTTTTTTTATCCAAGTTATTAATTAATATAATATCCAAGTTATTATTTAACATTATAAGAACACAGAAAAAAATAAAAAAAGTTGAAAATTCATAAAATTAGCAGCTAATAAAATAGAAGGGTCTTAAAAAATTGAGACGTGACCATATCCATGATTACAATCCTCTTAGCAATCTAAAATAAAAAAATAAAAAAGATTATTAATCTAGAGTAATGTTGCAATGGCTAGAACTAAGGAAAAGTTGAAAAAAAAATTTTTTTACCACTTTTTTTGACTAGAATATTTTAAAAATAGTAAAAATTGAAATTTGGGGATGACCGTAGTTTGATTTTTTATTTTTTTTATTAATTTTTTAATTTTTATCATGCACTATACTGTTGAACTCCTTTATTTTCATCCTTGATTTTCTTAACTTGGAAGAATATTTAAAAAAATAATTTTTTACTGAAAAATTTTTTTGTCTTAGGATAATTATTTTTTATTTTGAAAAAAATTTAAATTCTTCTAAAAATTTAATTAATTTCCATTATTTATGGTATATAATTATGACTCAATAATTTTATATCAAGATTTAAAAAAGCTAACAATATCATTATGATTTTAGGCAAATATGGCCAACACTTTATTATGAATTCATGTTGATATAATAATTTCATAATTAAATAACTAGAAATTTTCTTTCTCAAAAAAGGAAAATATAAATTTTATAATTTAGTTAAAAAAAATTTCTTCCCATAAAAATTTTACTTATTTATTTATTATTTAATTTAAATGCTAAGGAAGTATAGTCAAATGGCAAAAATATACAAAAAAAAATTATAATGAAGATATAAAATTAAAAAAATTTTAGATATTAATTTAAGAAAAAATCATTTTTCTTAAATTTAGAATGTATTTCTGATAAATCTAAAAAAAAATTATAAATTTGAATATAAAAATTAAAAAGTAAATTAATATGGCTTTTATATTAATTTTATATATGTTTAAAAATATAAATTTCATTGTGATATTTATGAGGAACCTCATAATGATAATTAATGATTTTCCCACGGGTTAAGACTCAGAATACAACTGAAATAATTATAAAAAATTATTACTTAATAAAAAAAAAAAAATTAATGAAGCTTTCAGTGTGAGGTTGTTGTGATATTTAATTGATAACTTTTATCAAGTTATCCTAAATAAATTTTTATCGATAATTAGTAAATAAAAAAATGAAAGGAGCAACAACACATTTTTAGCAAGTGCAAAAAAAATGTAAATTTAGATTTAAAAAAAAAATTCAGTAGTGACGGGGCTAAAATGATTTTCCTCAAAAAAAAAAAATCCACAAAATTTTAGATAAATTGAATGAATAATGATGATGATGATAGTAATAATACTAATTGTGAAATTATATGAGGATTATATTTGGGTGGATTAATTAATTTAGAGGTAAAGGACAATCTCAAGCCTCGTCAAATACTGCCAGGTGTATTTGGCATTTCGAGAGTTGAAATTAACGTAATTAATTAATACATTTAATGAATATTTATATTTTAATTAATTATAATCATCAGTAGTGAATTATTGAAATTTTAGATTATTGCTTAAACAATAAAATGTAAATTATATCGACAATCAAGTCCATTATTTAATTAGAAATTGAAAGTAATTACTTGTAGGTATATTAAATAGTAATATTTAAATCTTTTTAAATTTCAACTCGATAATCGTAATGCCAACGTTGCATCTAGTTTAAATCCGTCCATAAATGTGTTTGTCAAATAACGACGACACAACTTGCACAAAATTTGTGCATATTAATCATTGGGACTACAAAAACATATCATATGTAATTAAATTAAACCTATAAAACAATGATAAAAAAAATATTAAGCAATAAGATTCTATTTATATGCCCATGTAAGTCAAATACGTTAAGTCAGTATGTAAGGGTAATAATAGATAAATAAATTATTAAAAATAAAACAACAAACAACAATAACAACATGCATATCAATTTTGTGTTTGACGTTGTCAGAAATCAATGTTAAACTTAATTATATTATTATTAATATTATTATAATTGTATTGTATTATGATTATTCAATTATTATTACTATTATTAATAGATATTAATTATTATAAATTATAATAAATTATTAGATTGTGAAAATGAAATATACTTCTGGTTCCAAATTTTGGAAATGATAATAAAGAAAAAAAAATATAAACTGCATTTAAGATTTTTTCTTTTACTTTTATTTTTATTAAATAATTAATATCATTAAGAGTATAAGAACAATTTTGTTTTCAGGATAGTCATATGATAAAATCAGTTTTTTAGTCAAATTTAGTGGATAAATAATTAAGAAATTACCTTGTATCTTGTGTAATATTGACATTTTTAAAGATATAAGATCATTTTGATGTTACACTCATCAAGAGCTTTCATTTGAGTACCCACATGCATTTTCATATATTTTTCATATATACATATTATAATATACAAATATATGAAAA
>CAJNRD030001119.1:6669946-6681949 GCA_905319865.3 Cotesia congregata
TATATATGAATATATAAAAAATATATCAAAATGCGTGTGGGTACTCAAATGAAAGCTCTTGATGAGTGTAACATCAGGATGAGCTTATATCTTTACAAACATCAATATTTATAAAAGTACAGTGCAATTTAACAAAATTTATTATTTAATAAAGCAAAATTTTATTTATTTATACTTTACAAGTCATGTCAGTCAATTAGTGACTGCAAAGTTGCTAGTAATCATTAATTATCAAATATCACTAATTTTTATTTCTTATCAAATATTTCGTTTCTCGTGTCATAATTCCCACACGATCGACCGCTGGTTTTCCACTCAACGCATCTACCTGAGCAGCAATCGTCGTCCTCCTCACACTAATTATTCAAACGATAATAAATAAATAAATAAATAAATTAATTAATTAGCTTCAAATATTAAGAAAATTTATTCAAAATTATTAAATTTAATATTTTATTACTTGTGCGTGTGTTGTTTTGCAATCTGTAGATTCGAATTGGCGTACGGCTAATCCAATTGAAATTAAAAACATCACGACAATAAATGTAAATTTTAGCTTCATTATTTTTTCTCGTCGGTTGAATCTAAAAATATTTGTTAATTTAAACAATATTAAATATATATTTTAAAATAAATTTATTGAATTAGTAATTACCAATGTACAAAGTATATTTCTTCAGAGTGATGATAGTTGATTGATATAGCATCAATTTTGTGCTCAGTATTTATACGACTTTAATCACAAATTATACTCCCCTCTTTAATTATTTTGACAAAATGACGAAAAGAAAAAATTCAGGTAATATTTTATAATTTATTTTTAATATTTTATTATTTTATTATTATAAAAATAGTTATCTTCATAGTTTAATTTTATTTATTCACTTTTTTTTATATGAATTATTCACAAGCTATATGCCTGATTTTTTTATTAAAGTTTTTATTAAAAGAAAATTTTTTTTTTACTATTATAATTATTTTCAAACCATGTTTAAAATTAAAATATTTTCAAAAAAGTTTTTTGTCATCAAATTCAAGAATTTACTATTTTTTTTAATTTGTTTTTTTTTTTTTTTAAATAAAAACAAACTAATAATTAAGGTTGATAAAACTTAATTAAAAAAATTGTTCTATAAAAAGAGTTAATTGATTAGTGATTAGAGACTATTTCATCAATGAAGCAATAAGAAGTGTCATTAAATGTTTTTAACTAAAATGACTTTTTTAAAATAAGTTGGAATTTCCAGTTAATTAATTTGTAAAATCTAAACACTTAAAATTACAAACTCAACTATTGAAAGTTCATATAAAATTAGTTAATTTTTTAATAAATATAAATCATTAAAATAATTAGTAATTTTTTATCATATTTAATTTTACAATTGCTTAGGATATATTGAAAAAATATATTTAATTTTTCAATCCTGTACCAATTTCAATCACATTAGGTTCAGTAAATTTTTTGTCCATAAGTTCATGAAATTTAACTGAGTGCAACTTAGACTGGTTGATAGAATTCAAACTTTCCTCCAACGAAGTTTGTAACAATAACGTCGAACCTTGACTATCGGATTTTCCTTTTAGATCAGGTACAATAATGCTTTCAACAAAATTTTTAAACTAAAAAAAAAAGTGAAACAAGTAAATAAAAAATTCCTTGAGAATAAGTCTTAAATAATATCTTCTACCTTTTCATATTGATCTTGAGTTCGTATCGCTAGAGCTATTCTAGAAATGGGAATTAAGTACTCATCATCTTCAATTTCATCATACCTAGAAACGAACTTGATTTAGTATATCTTCCAAACAATAATTTAAAATTATTAATGACACTGAAGTTAACAGATAATAGAAATTTTTTTAGAATTTTATAGCAGTAAAATTATTATGAAAATAATTAAATAAAAAAATTGAACATCAAAAAACATTTTAAGTGGAAAGTTTTTACAAACATTTTTTAATTGTAATTAATTTGTTATAATATCTTAAAAAATTAACAGCTGCCAGTTAACTTCAGTATCTTAATTATTAAACATTAAAAATTAATACTAATAATATATACAATTTTTTTAAATCCTTAAAATGATCTATAAAGTAATCCAAAACAAAGTTAACATCATCAAGTTTTTTTCCCAGTAAAATATCAAATACTTTATCAATATCTTCTGCATCCGCTGTTGAATTAGCACTTGTTAATGAAGAAAAGTATTCTTCTTTCAATTGAAAATCTTTAGTGCATTCTATTAAAATCCTTAATTTAGATAATTTATCAAAATCCTCGTAATCAGAAGCCATATATTGTCCTCTGAGTGATTCATTTGCTGTTCTAAGACCATTGCATGCAATCCATTCCCAATCACTAGAAGGTATTCTGTAGAAAAAAGTCAAAAATTACATCTGAATAAACATACTCAATTATCAATAGTCCACTGATGGAAGAATTTAGTATGGAGTACAGAACTGACTTAGTAACAAAATTTTTAGTCATTTATGTTTTGACTCGCGATTGGTTTACCGCAAGTATATAAAATGTTACGTATAAAATTAAAGCTTATATTTTATACCAAATAAATGAGTTACTCAAATAAATTATGAATAAAAGTTTAGTTCACAATTAATAAATGCAAGACTAATAATAGATGTTGCATTGAGTAAAAAACCACGAGGTTGAGTTTATCTTTAATTTATTTAAAGTAAAGAAATGCGACTGTGCGCTACAAAGTATGTAAGTATAACTAACTTGAAGAAAATACAAAAATTGTTACAAGGAGAGTAAGAACTAGGCGTTACAAGTACAAGCAGAAAAAATTAGGAGTAGGAATATTTGGTAACGAATAGTTAACGAGGAAATAATTTGGAGGCGGGATAGTTGCAAACTATGCAGTTTTGAAAAATAAGCAGGAAAGGGAATAGGGATGCTAAGATTTTTACCTGGATGGGCGATACGTTTACAGAAAATATTTCTAAACTTAGTTAGCAATTAAAAGATTAAAAATACAAAATTTACCAAGAGTAAAAACCCAGAGTAATATAACCCAGGTATCAAGTTTATGACCATAAGCAGATTAAAAATTATTTAAGAAGATATCCCAAAAATTAGCATTAAAAATTCATTTTCTATTCTAAAGCTAGAAAATAACAAGAATATAAAAAGGCAAAAATTTGTCTAGACTGCTATTGCAATACATAGACTGGGAAATTTACACTCATAAATAAAGTTGAACAAATGAATGAATCTTTTTTTTTCTAGATAACTTAAAATACTTAAGAATACGGGTTTGAATTTAAAATAAAATATATTATTTACCAATTTAAATAATAATTTTGACTATAGAATAAAAAATATAAAATTGTTTAATTAATTTAAATTTTTCTAATAAAACTAATCGTACGACGGAACAATTTATTTAGGATAAAAAAATATTTTTTACCCGTCAATATTATTTGTTAAAGTTTAATAAATGATTTTTTTATTCTAAATAAATTATGTTAATATAAATAAAGCCTTATTAAATCAGAATAAATATTTATTTCCACCAAATAATATTTCGTAGCAACTAAACATTTCTTTGGTAAGTATTGTCGGTAGATGGCTATGCTTTAATTCCAATGCGATGTAAAGTTTAGTTTAAAATTTTTAATTTGTCTATTATTAATTTATTTATTTATACGCCAATCGGCTTTATACTTTAGATTTACATCAATTAAATTTAGTTATGGGTGAAAAAAGAAAATAAAAATAAGGTAAAGAGAGTATTAATATTTCAATAGAATTAAATTTAAATTAAATTGAATTAAATCAATTTCATTTACTTTATAAGTTTAAATTATTAATATTATTAAAAAATATCTCTAAGAGTAGTTATTACAAAATGAAATGAAATTAATATGTTAAAACTTTAATTTTAAATTTTATAAATATCTCAAATAAAAAATTATTATTTAATGAGATCCTTTTCTTTATAGGGTAAATACACCAATTATTGACCGATAAAGGTTTTTTTTTCTGTACTAAGCTATAAAAAATCTATTAACCTACTAAAAACAATTTGTTTGCATATATTATTTGTACTGGTAATTTAAAAAAAAAAATCTTCGTAATTTTAAATCAGTATAAAAAAAAAAAAAAAAAAAAAATACTAAATTAAGATCAAATCGTTTCATAAATATTTTCACTTTACCGATTGCCATTATTTATTCATTTAAAAGTTATGAGATTTATTTTGAATCTTCCATTGCCAATTAAATTATTATATATATATTTTTTTTTCTATTGGCAATTAATTATTTATACTTTGTATTCATTTAAAAGCGATACAATTGTAATTGCCAAAAAATTGATCAAGTGATAGTTTAATTACTATTTACTAATTACTAATTACTCGGACCCTAATAAAGGGTTTCACTTGAATTTAAAAATTCTTGTTCAAAATAAATATAATTTATTTCATGCCGTAAGATGGACGGCGGAGTTTCTATGGTCTATCAATTATAATCATCGATTGTTCGAAAACGATGCTTATAATAATTCTTCTCCCGGGGAGTAAGTTCTTATCTCTAGAACTTTTTAATGAATTTTATTAAAGTTAAATACTTAATTAATAATATTTAATAACTATTTATAATAAAAATTAACAAAATTATATTAATTTTGTTATTTGAATCCGCGATAGCCGTGCGGACTAATGCGTTAGTCTGTACGGGTATCGTGCCGGTAGGCGCGGGTTCGAGCCCCAGCGGTTGTTAGAAAATTGATTGCAATAACAACCGCTGAGGGTCGCTCTAGTAGCCGAACTGTACTGACCAGGTTTTCTGTGGTTTTCCTTGGTCACTGTGCTAAAGCTTAAATGGGCAGGCACAGGCAAATGAATACAGTACTTGTAAGTCGGCCACAGCCGCTACCTCGAACGCATTGAGGTGGGGTAAAAGAAATCTACCTCACCGAGAGGGTGGGAATAAAAAAAGGGGGGAGGAGAAAAAAGTGTGGTAGTTACATGTATGAAAAACGTAGTGGAAAAACAGGCGAGAGAAAAGGTGGAAATCCCCACCCTCTCCTTGTAAAAACACACGGTTGTATACAAGTAAAAATCACATTTTTAGTAACTGTGGAATATACTTCTCATTTATTAATTTTTACGATCTTCTATTGTAAATTTTATCCAACAAACAAGACTAGCAAGAGACTTAAAAAGTCGAATACTATAAAGCAAATTATACAAGATGTGTTAGTTAACTTTACAATTCAACTATTGTGAAAATTGACAGTCGGTTTTTTTAAAAGAAATTTTAGGGAGGGAGAGAGATAGAAGGTTGGACTAATTGGTACCTTTGCAGTAACCAAAAAAAGAATTCGGAAATTTCGTCCTATCCGGGAATCGAACCCAGAACTCTTAGTTGGTAGCCAGAGACTCTCCCTCTACGCTATAAGAGGTAAACTACTATTGACGTCCTTCAGCATTTACATAAACGCGGAGTCTAGCGCTGTGCACGGGCATCACTCACACTAATTGAAAAACATTCCAATTCAACTATTGTAAAATTTGTTATACTTCTATTGGAAAAATGCAGAGGCAACACTGGAAATTTTAACCTCTTACTTTTTACAATAGTAATATCGTATTTAATCTAATCGAATTCAATCCAAGAATTATTTGGTAAAATTACGATAAGGTAAGAACCCCTATTATTGACAGGGCTCCTATTATTGACATGTTGTTTTATTTTATTGATTAAATCACAATAAACATTGCTTTTTATTAATTTTTAGAAATTTTTTAGTAAGAAAAAAGTAAAATTTTATGCTTTGGTATTAATTATTAACTGCAAAAAAATTTTATTTTTCCGAGTAGACCACTATGGCTAGTTTATTTAAAATTTCTTAACAATTTCGCTAAGAGAGAGCGTATTTTAAATAGCGAATTTTTTATATAATTCTGATATAAGCCTATCATCCAAAATTATTTGAGATTATTTAGACTCTAAATAATCTTAGATTTTTTGTTTTAAGCTGATAAATTTTAATTATGATTTAAAAATAGCGGGTGTCAATATTAGGTACATAAAAATTAACATGTGTTTAATTAGCGACAGCCTACAATTTTAAGAAACTTAATCTCTTTAACATACATAGCGGATTTGTTTACATGTTGTCTCGCGTAATTTTATAATAAAAAAAGAATTGTCTGAGCAAAATATTGTTGTTTACTAGTAAATAATAAATTATATTCGAAGTTTAAATTTCAATTAAACCTGAATAATAGGGTTGACACCTGTCAATAATAGGGTCTATGGGTGTCAATAGTTGGCTCCGATACCATTTCACCCTGTCAATAATACCTACACTTGAGTTGGTGATTTCAAATTAATATATTTGTCATTTAATTAACGACTATTTAAGTATAAAAATTAAAATACACAAGTTGATGAATCAAAAAAAGTGTCTAATACAAAAAAAAATTAGTCAGATTAATTTGAATACGGTTAAAAAATTCAAATGTTCGCCGTCACTCTTATAATGTCAATAATGGGCGCTCTTATCTTAGATTATTTAATAAATATAAAAAAAAAATGAAAATAACTATTTCTTTTTTATTACTTTTAAATACATGCATAAAATTGAAAAATGTGTGACGTCACATCAAGGGGGGAGGGTTCTGAAAATGTGACAACCTGTGACAAGGACAGAAGGGGTGATAAAGCCCTGAAATTCGTGTGACGTAATTTATGGATGGCCCCCTAATCTCAAACGGAAAGAAATTTTCTATAAAATTTACCATTTTTTAATAACTGCAATACTTTTTAAAGTTTATCAGTAAAATTTACTGGACGTGTAAAATAAAAAAAAAATTTAATCCAGCTTACCGCCCACATGTTATTATTGTTATTAATCAAATATGATTTTTATTAATTTTACGGGGCTTATATTTTTTAAAAACTAGATTTTAATTTAAAAACATTAAATTTTTTATTTATTTTTTTTGGCTATTTCACTTGAAAATATATTTTTATATAAAATAGTCGGTACAAGTAAACTAAAAATTCGGAGTGTTATTAAATTTCATTTTTATAAATAATATTTAACTAATTGGATAAAATTAAATTATAATGATAATTGGGTAAAAGTCTTGTTAGAGTAATTAACAGTTACTGAGGAAGAACTGATCAAAAAAATATGTAAATTTTTCTACAGCTGACAAGTCTTGAGCAATTGCAGCCCTGGCTCAGTCGGTGGATAATCCAACACTTGGATAAATTTTAACTAAAAAACTCCTCGAAATTTTTTTTTACTTTCAGTAAAATATTCTATTTTATTGTAATTTTAAATATATAAATATTTAAAAATAATTATTAATTTTTAAAGCTTATTATTTTTACTAATTTAGTACTTTTCAATTTTTCTTAAAATTGTATTTGTGAATAATTATCAAAATAATTTTAATTAGATCTTGAAGGAAGAAATGTCCCTCATTTCTTGTAATTTTTAAAGAAAATTTCTTTCCATGTGCTGAACACCATCCATGGATTTGAAATAAAGAGATTATTTTTCTTTATCTATTAAAAGAAACTAGACTGATTAAAGTATTTTTAATTGAAATAATTAATTAATTTAAAGAAACTTTTGTTTCTTCAGCAGCAAATTGCGACAGTAAAATTTAACAAAATGAAGATAAAAATTTGTCAGTTGACACTAAAGAAGAGAAATAGCAAAAAAACGAAATAATTGTAAGTACAATAGTAATCAACGTCGGTGTTGGTTCCGAGTGGTTTAAACTTTTTCTTAAAAAAGTTTTCTTACACTTTGGAACTGCTGTTACATTACTAACTTTTTTATTTTGCCATTTTCTATTTCACTTATTTCAGTACATTGCTTATTTTTAAATTTTCCTTTGTTCGTTTCTTTATATGTCTCATTGTATTTGCGCGTAGAAAAAAATTCGCAGTGGAATACCGTCTCCGGACAAAAAAAAACTGACATTACTTACGTCAGAGTGAAATAAAAATAAAAATATAAATAAAATAAAATCGAGGAACGCATTTACCCGTGTATCATATTTACTTAGTCTACAAGTAGGGTTACTAGTCTGAGTACCACTTTAAGGGTCACACTCATATTTATTATTATTATTACTATCATATATATACATAAAAATCGGGCAAAAAATTATTTGCTTCACCCTCAACTTAATATTTAATCCAACTAAACTGATATAAAAAATTTTTATAAAAAAACAAAGCGCTGAATCACTCTCAATTCTTTATGTGATTATTTTAAAAATTTTTCTATCACAGTAAAAAATTTTGCGTCATTACGTCAAAAAATTTTGTGTTAAAAATTTTTATGTTAAATATTTAACACTTTTTTGTGTTGATTTAACACTTTTTGGTGTTGATTTAACACAATAAATGTTAAATCAACACAAAAAAGTGTTAAATATTTGACACAAAAATTTTTAACACTAAATTTTTTGACGCAATGACGCAAAATTTTTTACTGTATCATTCAATCAAAAGTCAAAAATGTATTATTATTATTATTATTATTAATTACACTAATAGAAGAATTTATTGATCATTAAAAAATTAATTTACTTGAAGACAATTTATTTCTTCTTTAAATTAAATTAAAAAATTTATAAACTACCCCCATGAAAAAAAAATATAAATAATATATATTTCGAAATATATAAAAAATATATTTTAAATATAGGGTAGATGCACCAATTATTGACTGATTAAGGTTTTCTTTTTCTGTACTAAGCTATAAAAAATCTATTAATCTACTAAAACCAATTTATATTGGATTTTATTAAAGTTAAATACTTATTTAATAATAATTAATAACTATTTATAATACAAATTAACAAAATTATATTAATTTTGTTATTTGAATCTTTAAATACTAAAATCACCAATTATTGACCGAATAAACCCAATAAATGACCGACCGTTCTCCTAATTAATTGATCGCTCAAATAATTATAAGTAATTTTGTTAACTACATGTATGTAATTAAATTTATGGAGTACTTTTGAAGTATTAACGACATCTTTAACAAAACTAAATATACAATATAATTTTAAATCGTACTTTTTTATAAAATAATATAAGTGATAGCAATAATTAACATAAAGTCACATTTATTTAGGTCACAAATAATCACAAGTTCATTTTGATGACGATAATTCTTCTGATTCGCTTGAAATTTTTTTATTCTTCTTCTTCTTTTTTTCAATTAAAGCTTTTTTATTAGCTTGTAACTCTTTTTTATTTTTTTTAATTGCTTAGCAATTTTTTCTTCTAATTATTCGTTCTTTGATATAACCGTTCATTAAAAAAATTAGAACAAAATAAAATTTAATACTCAAAAAAGATTTTAAGTATTATTTTAATTGTAAATATACATTTTTTATAATGATTATTCTTATATTTACAAAATATTGAATGACTAAAGTACTTTAAACACTTGACAGATTTTATTTTGAAGTTAAGTAGTTAGTATTATAAATATACGGTGATTAATTGGATTGTGATAAAATCAGAGGGTCTAATAAATGACCGAATGAATTTTTTACTGGGTAAAGAGCTTCTGACGGATCCAATAGTTGACCGGTCTTAAAATAATATTAAAACTTATAATTTAACTTTATTTTTTCAAAAAAGTTGGAATATGATCTTTAATTAACATAATAAAACTAAAATATTTTATATTATACCGATAAATATCACTAAATTAATTATGAAATGCACTCACTCTCCAATTGTACGGTAGTTATTTTTGACCGCTTTATGGCTGGTTGCGTTGTAAACAAACTCAGAATATTTTTTTAAAGCTATAATCACTGCGCAATTGATTGCATAATTTTTTATTATGATGATTAAATGCCATATTTTTTTATATTAATACTTTAAGATAAAAAAACCCTTGTAAAATATTAATTAATTAACTTTTTTATACATCGGTCAACTAATTGGTGACCGGTCAACAACTGGTGCATTTACCCTAATACCTTATATTTTTACTTAAAATTATTTATTTTGAGTAAAAAAGTTAGATTATACGCTGAAATTAGTTAAAAAATTAATTTCTTTAATACCAATAAACGATTTATGAAGTACTAATGAATAATTTGTTAAATACTTCTAAATCTTATTAAATAAAACTAAATCCTTCTATCAATAGCATCATAAAAAAACAATTACGTATTTTTTGATGGATCTTCCAAATATTTCTTCAACAATCGGTTGGCAAATAACTTGCACTCAGCATGCCCAAAACTGCAAACTATTGGAGCCAGAATACTCCTAATTCTAATTGCTGAATGATCATCATCTTCACGATTTTCAAATCCAAGCTTATCCATCACCGCATTAGTGAGATAAAGCATATAAGTTTCGAAGGATTCTTCTTCAAGTGTATTGCGCATGTTTTCCTGCATTTCCACGATGACGTCAACTGCGGAAATCCATGGGAGATAATCAGTTTCTTGGTGCAAGTATGAAGTTATGTTTACCAGGATCTCCAGGTAAGACTTATCAGTCGAGTATAGTCTGTGAATATCATCGAAAAGCTGCGCTCGATTGACTACATGGATCTTGGTGTAATCTTCGGAATTAAGATAGTCTGCGATAAGCTTCCAATTTTCTTTGTCGTAATTTACTTGATAGAACCCTAAATAATTTATAATCATAGATAATCATACATAATATAATTTATATAATCATAATAATATAATACATAATTTTTTTTTTTCATTCATTAAATTAGAGCTAAAAAATATTTTTTAATTGCAATTAAAGTTTTTAAAAATGAAAATTTTTTTTTTGTGTAATAATTTTTTCAATAAAAAAAAAAATTATAAAAATTTTTAAAGTTCGGCTTACTTAATTTTTATTAATTATACAATATTAAGAAAATTAATTTAATCCAAAAGACAAAATCTTGAACCAAGAAGAAATTTTGAAAAAATTTTTTTCTGCTTGTTTCAAGACAAAATATATCTTCAAAATAGTCTTCTTGGTCCAAAATTTTGTCTCTTGCATCAATTTAGTTTTTGTATCTGTATAATTATAATTTATAATATTAAATATCAACTTAATGTATCAAATTTTGAACTGACCTCTTTGTTGAATATTTACAATAATCCAATCATCCGTCTTGACATCAGGTATCGTAGTAACTTCTTGGTCAACTTCCATCCACATGGTTGGAGTAGTCCGCGAAAAATCTGGATTTGACTTAGTCGCAAAGTTTATTGGTATCCTCCATTTATTTTTAGGGTTTTCATTTCGTGAATTTTTTTGAATTAAAGTTATTTCACCAGTTTCATAATTTCGAGTGACATTTACAACTGGCGTACCCGTTTGTTCTATCCAGGGATCCATAGTTTCTTTAATATCTAATGGTTTATCTTCATGCTTTTTATTATATACTTCTTGAAAGGCTCTCCAAAGATCATTTGTCACCACAGAATCAAATTGACTAATCGCAATAATTGATAAAAATTAAATAATCACTTGTGTTAAATTGCGCTGTACTTTCTTCAATATTGTCGTTTTTAAAGATATAAGCTCATCCCGATGTTACACTCATTAAGAGCTTTCATTTGAGTACCCACATGCATTTTTTATATATTTTTCATATATACATATATAAAATATATATAAATATATGAAATATTGATGTGGGTACTTAAATGAAAGGTCTTGATGAGTCTAACATCGAGATGAGCTTATATCTTTAAAAATATCAACAATTTACAAGATACAAGGTAGTTTCTTGATTATGAAGAATTGCACTGTACTTTCTTCAATATTGACGTTTTTAAAGATATAAGCTCATCCCGATGTTACACTCATCAAGAGCTTTCATTTGAGTACCCACATGTATTTTGATATATTTTCATATATACATATATATAATATATATAAATTATATGAAAAATTGAAGTGGGTACTCGAATGAAAGGGCTTGATGAGTGTAACATCGAGATGAGCTTATATCTT
>CAJNRD030001119.1:6694425-6734359 GCA_905319865.3 Cotesia congregata
CCATATGCATTTTCTGAATCCGCTTGACGAGCTGAGTCGAAATATAGCAAAATTTTTCAAAAGTTCCGTCATGAGGACCAATGCAATAGTTAGATTTCTATGAAATCTACTAAAAATGTCACATCAACTTTTTAATAAAGGATTTTGTAAAATACTAGTTTTTAAATTCTGAAAACATACTTTGTCATACTGATCTTGAGTTTTTATCCCCGAAATCATCAAAGAAGTAATATTAACCATTGGATATTGAATATCACTTCTTGTGTAGCTAAAATACAAATAAAACTTCAATAAATAAAATATTTTTTTTTTTTAATTATTTTAACTATTAAATAAAACTTAAAAAAAATTACAATTCTTGAATATCATCAAAATTGTCAAAGAAATGTTGCATTATATAATTAACATTGTCATAGCTGCTATTCAAAAAAGTTTTAAAAATTTCAGTAACTAAACTAGAACTCAAAGTTGAATTTCCGATTATTTCAGTCATATATTTATCACGTTCCTCTTTTTGACTCATACATTTTATGAAGCTATACTGAGAATTAGGTAAAAACTTTCTAAACAGATCCTGATTGGTCATAAATTTTTTCCAAATAGTTTCATTTGATTCTTGAAGACCCGAACAGATAATCCAGTCCGAACTGTTTGAAGAAAAAAATTTCGCATTAAAAAATAAGAAGAAATAAGTGAAAATTATTCAATTAAGCAACTTGCAACTTACACATTTTTTGAAGGATTTTCTAAATAATTAATAAAAAGTCGGTGCGCACGCGACCTGCACTGAGCTTGTTCAAAGTCACAAAGTAAATGATTAAGAATATTTCTTATTTTAACGCTAAAAAAGTTTTCTTCTTCAAAGGTATCATCTTCAGATATCCCTCGAGTAAGAAAAAGAGTGTACATTTTGTACAGATGTTCTGCATTTGTATTGCGAAATATTTGAGCCATCGCGGCCATGATTTCAGCGACTGATGCCCATGGCAGAAGATTCTTTTCTTTGTACAAATACGTCGTAATATTAAAAAAAACATTTACGTATGATAAATCGTCAGCTAATAATCTCACAGAGTCAACTATAAGTTGCGCGCGATTAATAGGATGAATTTTTTCGTGTTCCTTGAGAAGAAATTCTGCAAGACGCCGCCAATTTTCTTGATCGTAATTAACTTGATAAAAACCTGGAAAAAATTACCATCAAACATTTCTTCTCAATAACTACCCTGATAACCATTTCATACTATAACTTTCAGATAACCTAGTGCCGCGAATTTTAGATAACTTGACGAAAATTAGGTTGGCAATAAGTTTTAATCTACAAGTTATGGTAAAGTTATGGTCAAATTTTACTTCAAAGAATTGTATTGAAACAATTGCCGTTAAGTTGCCGAAATTTTTTATTCAAGTTAACTATAAGCTTATAGATAACTTGTTAAGGATGGGCATTTATAAACTTATCAATAAGAATTTAACTACAAGAACTTATAGTATGTGGTGGCTATCAGGGTAGCCATAATGGTGATAATTCAAACTAATTACCTCTTTGCTGAACATTGAGAATAATCCAATCATCTTTATCAATATTTTGCAGTGTTATCATTTCTTCTTCTTCATTCAGCCATGTCGAAGGTGAAACAGATGAAAAATCTGGATTAGATTCAGTCGCGTAGTTGATTGGAATGTTCCATTTATTTCCAGAATTAGTATCTCCAGAATCTGTTTGAGTTAAATTTGTTTCACCTGTATCATAATTGCGAGTTAATGTTACAATAGGAGTTCCAGTTTGCATTATCCAAGGATCCATAGTCTTCTTAATGTTCAGTAATTTGTCTCCATGCTTTTTATCATATACTTCTTGAAAAGCTTTCCAAAGATCATCTGTCACCACAGTTCCAAATTGGCTAATCATCGTGATTGATAAAAAATGATATAATTAAAAGATGATACTGAAATTAGCAGACACTTGAAATTTTTTCATTTTTTTTCTTAAATAAATTAGAAAATTATTTTAAAAAAATTTATTTTTTTTTAGATCTTCTAAAGATAGAATTTTAAAAATAAATATTTCCTGCAATTGTTAGAAAAATTATAAAAAACTAGCATAATAATTCAGTGAAAAAATTCTTACTGGGCTTTAAAGTACCGCTGCAAGCCCTCACGAAAGACTTCTTCCGTAAGAATATGTTCAAGCATATGAATAACAGCAGCTCCCTTGCAATATGTGACTGGGCTGAATATTTTTCTAAGGTCTATTCTATTGTTAGGCATCCATTTGATCGGCTTGGCATTTTTTGAAGAAGACAATTTCTCAGCATCATAAGATCCATAATTTACATCATTTACTACAAAGTAATCCATTATATGTTGATTTGGATAGATCTAAAAATCAGCCCAAGTATATTTATTAAAAATAAATTCAAAAATTTCAATAAATTGTTACAGACAGCTGAACCGACAATTGATCCAAAAAAAAATTTAATTATCTATTAATTTTTTTAAAATACTTGAATAAAATATTTCTTCATTTTTTTAAAGATCAATTATCCGAAATTTAGCGGTCGCATCACCTCGATGATACATACCTTACCTGATCAATTATTTTAGATTCAAAATATGCTGCAAAAGCTTCATTTAGCCAAGTATCATCCCACCAAACAGGAGTTACTAGGTTACCGAACCATTGGTGAGCTAGTTCATGAGCGACAATAATAAGTATGTTGTACTTGCTGTCTAGATCTGAATCTGGTGAGGTACTTTCTAACTTAACGGATGATGACCTAAAGATAATTTATTGTGAGATAAAAATAGAGGAATAAGAAGAAAATTACTCACTCATAACTGACAAGACCCCAATGTTCCATTCCGCCTTTATACTGAGAAATAGCGATTTGATCCAACTTAGGCAGTGCATACGGTACACCAGTATAAGCTTCCATTATCGAAATAACTTTTTCACTGATTTCTAGCGCGAATTTCAGTGAATCTAAATTATTTTCTAAGCTATAGAATGTTATGTTCCCATGTTGATTTTTTATAGCCTGGTAATCAGCTACTGCTACGCAAGGAAGGTAAGGAGACATCTTCAAAGATCTTTCAAAGTGAGTGATAATTCTGCCATCCGGTAATAATTGACGACTTTTTTCAGGCATGTTAGATAACGCCGTATAATTTGGAAAATGTTTTACGGATATTTCAAACTGAGCTTTAAATCCTGGCTCGTCCCAGCATGGAAATGCGCTACGAGCTCCTGAAGGTTCAAAGTGAGTCGTAACAAGGTACCTAAAAAAAAAAAACTTTTAGTTTTTATAATACAAACAATTGCACTAAAATTACCAGACAATTTTTTTATTTTTCTTTAAAAATAAACTAAGTCTAATAAATTATTTTTAACAAATTTCATTTATAATTTTTAGAGCTTTTAAAGATAGAATTTTCTAAATAAATTTTTTCTTGCTACAATTTATTTGTTTAAAAAATTCTAAAAATTATTAAATGTCTTTTTATTTATGAAAATTAAATTAGCCGACATCTAAAAATTTTTATAATTTATTTTATTGAAAAAATTATGAAAAAATAATTTCACAAGTTGAAGATTTGAAAAATTATCCGTGCAATTTTTTTTAAGTAGTTTTTTTTACTTGTACATTAATTTATAAAAAAATCAAAAATCATTCTCAATTTATGATACTAAAATTAGCCGACGTTCAACATTTAATTTTTTTTATTAATTACAAGTAATAAAAATTGCACAGATAATTTTTCAAATCTTCAACTTGTTAAATTTTTTTACAATAATTTTTTCAATAAAAAACAATTTATAAAAATTTTCACGTGTCGGCTTTAATTTTCATTTTTAATTTTATTATCATTACATAAAAATAACAATAAAGTTAGCCGACATTTAAAAATTGTTAGAATATTTATTATTGAAAAAATCATTACGAAAAAAAATTTTTTAGTTCTAATTTAATAAATTAAACAGAATCAAAAATAAAAAATGTCGGCTAATTTGTCATTATAAATAAAAACCTCTAATTTTTTATGAAAGGGATTTTTTAAATAAAAAAAAAATTATAAATTATAAACTATATTTTAATTTTAAAAAAAATTAATAATTAAATAATAAATTAATTAATAATTTACTAACATAATTTAGAACTTACTTGTGTTTATCATTTTCTATTTTATCATAAGCTCGAAAAAATCCTTGTCTAAAGAATCCAAAATCATACAAGCTACCAGTCGCGTCAATACCAGACCATTTCATTTTTAAACTATAATTTCCTGGTTCTAATTTTTGAGAAAATGTTATTTTATAAAATTCATTCCACGGACTCCATTTTTGTTTCTCCGGCTTAATGGCCGCTCCATTTATATCTACAAGGTGCGTAAAATTTCTATCTATTGTTATTTTATCCGATCTATGGAGAATTACTGATGAAGTATATTCAAGTACTTCAAAAATAATTGTACTATTACCGGTGAATGTAAATAATTCACCGATAAAATCCGGATCAAATTCAATTACATACACTCGCGGTGCTGTACTTTGTGGCAAACGATGACCGTACTCTTGATCAATGTCCGATTCAATTAGAAAACTATCTGTTTCACTTTCACGAACCGGCAACCCTTGATTAAATGTCACAGCTATTGTACACACTATAAATATTATTTGTTTCATTGTATTGATTTGTTAATCTATACTTATTTGTTATCAATCTCCTTGAAAAGAAATCAAACTGTTTATAAGACTGCAATAATTCAATTGATACGGCTATGAATTTTCAATTTTTAATTATCAATTTATTAATTTAATTCATTGTTGATCCGTAGTTTACTACGATAAGGTCGTGAGAAGACATTAATAAATGAATGTGTGTCATAGTAGAGTGCAATAGTGAATATCAGTGTATTCTGATCGATTCTTGAGCAGCTGACCTTGTTGAATATGAAAATTTTATATTAGAATCTATAAATATTTTATGTTCAATATTTTAATAAAATTTGCTTCAATTTTTAATTAAAAATTTTTAGTTAACTTTTTAAAGTTGATAAAAAAGTTTTCAAAGTGTAATTTTTTCAAGAGAAGATATTAATTAATCTATATTATTAATAAGAGAATAAGAAAAATTTTGTTTCCTGGATAGTCATATGATAAAATCGGTTTATTAGTGAAATTTAGTGTCATTACAAAGGTCATGACTTGAATTTGTGCCTTTTCAAGGTTTCATTTCATTTTCAACGATAGTTAATTTATTATGATAAGTATCTAAGCTGTATTTAAAAATACTCTATCTCTAGATACATGATTAAGAAATGACCTTGTATCTTGAGAATTATTGACATTTTTAAAGATATAAGCTCACCCCGATGTTACACTCATCAAGACCTTTTATTTGAGTACCCACATCAATTTTTCATATATTTATATATATATATATTATATATATGTATATATGAAAAATATATCAAAAATGCATGTGGGTAATCAAATGAAAGCTCTTGATGAATATAACATCAGGATGAGTTTATATATTTAAAAACGTCAATAGTTGAAAAAGTACAGTGCAATTAAACATAAATAAGAAACGACCTTGTATCTTGTAAACTATTGATATTATTAAATATATAAGCTCATCCCGATGTTACACTCGTCTAGAGGTTTCATTTGAGTACCCACATCAGTTTTTCATATATTTCATATATTTATATATATATGAATATATGAAAAACATATGAAAAATTGATGTGGGTACTTAAAGGAAAGGTCTTGATGAGGGTAACATCGGAATGACCTGCTTACATCTTCAAAAATGTCAATAGTTAAAAAAATACAGTACAATTTAACAAAATTCATTATTTAATAAAGCAAAATTTTAATTTTTTATAGTTCACAAGTCACAGCAGTCACATAGTGACTGCAAGGTTGTTAGTATTTGATATTTAATTTGAAGACCAATTATTGTTCAATAAATTAAATAAAATAATTTTTATTATAAATAAAGTGTTTACATTTTTTTATTATAAAATCTGAATAGCTATTCCAATATTTCTTCATTAAATTACAAATTTTTTAATTTTAATTTACCATCAGCTTCTTTTGTAAAATATTGGTCTATAAGTTCCTCAAATTTAGAAACGAAAGACTGTATACCTTGAACTGATTTTTCAGCTTCTTCTAATAAAATATCGATTGATGGAAACTTTTCGGATATAATTTTGTTTAATTTATCCTTGTGAGACGCAACAAGTGATTTCATCTGTAATATAAATTAAATACATCAGTACTAGGGCTATACATTTAAACCGGTTAAGCCGGTTAAAAAAGTTAACCAGGTTAACTAATTAGCTAACCATCAGCTTAGCCGGTTAACTTAAATTAGCTGAGCTAATTAGCTAATTTTTTAACTGGTTAACTTAAATTAGCTAAGCTAATAAGCTAATGGGCTAATTTTTTAACCGGCTGAAAAGTTAAATTAATTTTCAAAATAGATCTATGTGTGGGGCATTCCATGCCAAATCGACCACTTTTGACCCCGACCCTTTTCGATTTTTCTAAAATTTTTGTAGCTTTCTCTACCCTATTGAAAGAAAATTTCAAAATTCTTCAAATTTTTTTTGCTCAACCAAAAAAAAAGTTACAAGTTATTGAAAAAAAGCTTGTTTTAGTTAAATAACCATAAATTTGTTGAAAATTAACTTATTGGGATATTTTTTTTTTAAATTTTTGTTTTTAAATGAACTTTAAAAAAAATGAAAATAATAATTCCGATTCATATTCAACGTTTTTTTTTTTTTAAATTTTGGAAAAAAACGAAAATTCCGGGATAATAGTCATTTTTGATTTTCGATTATTATTTTTTATAAAAAACTTCAGTATTTTCTGCGAATTTCCGGAAATTCTCAGAATGGCATTTTTTTTCTTTCTATTTTTTTTTTTTTTCATTATAAATGGAAAAAAATTTTTTTTTTAAATAATTTTTTTGTTTTTTTTTTTTATTATTTATTATTTAGAGTCGGTTTTAACTGCTGTGGTCATATCGCCGACTTTAACTGTTGGGAGTGGTACGTTGGGGTCTTTTTGGGTTGTGTAAATCTTAAACTACGCGGCAAGGGCCGAATATCAACCAAGTTGGTTTCTAAGACCAGCTTGGGATTCGAACCCACGCCTGGCCGGTAAGTTAGTCCGAGTCTTCTATAAGCCATGCGCCTTAGACGACTTGGCTAACGTCACCGGTTTTTTTAAATAATTGTTTTTCGTTATACCATTCTAAAAATTCTTAGCAGATTTAAAAAACTTCAAAATCCGAGAAAAAAAAATAAAAACAACAATGAAAAGTGACAATCATTGATAAGATTTGATTTTATTTTTCAATAAAGTTGGATCAAAAATTAAAAGAAGCATTTAATTATTTTTTCGTATTTTTTTTTTTTTTTTTCGAAACTACATGCAAAAACAAAAAAATTAAATTGTTGTTCGGTCTATTTTGGAGCAACGTATAAACTTTCAAAAATTTTGGGGCAATTAAATTAGAAAAAATTTTTTTTTAATTTATTTTCATTTACACAGTAGCTAAAAACATTTTTATTGAATGATTTATAAAGAGTAGACTTGAATGGAATGTGACTTTATTTTTTTATTTAAATAATTTACATATCCTAAATTCAGGAGAATTTGAGTATTCTCTCACAATTTCATGCGGAATGGACCGAACAACAATTTCATTTTTTTTGTTTTTGCATGTAGTTTTGGAAAAAAAATACGAAAAAATAATTCAACGCTCCTTTTAATTTTTGATCTAACTTTCTTGAAAAATAAAATCAAATTTTATCGATGATTGTCACTTTTAATTGTTGTTTTTATTTTTTTTTCTCAGACTTTGATGTTTTCTATATCTGCTAAAAAATTTTCACTGGTATAACAAAAAACAAACGTTTAAAAGTTTTTTTTTTTCATTTCTAAAGAAAGAACAGGAAGAAAAAAAATGCCACTGAAAATTTCAGGAAATTCGCTAAAAATACTCTTTTTTTTAAAAAAAAAAAAAATCAAAAATGACTATCATCCCGAAATTTTCGTTTTTTTCCAAAATTAAAAAAAAAAAACGTTAAATATAAATCCAAATTGGATAAAAAAATTTGGAAAAATTCTGAAAATTTTTTTCAATAGGATAGAGAAAAATAAAAAAATTTCAGAAAAATCGAAAAGGGGCGGAGTCAAAAGTGGTCGATTTAGCATGGAATGCCCCATACATAAATCTATTTTGAAAATTAATTTAACTATTTAGCCGGTTAAAAAATTAGCTGATTAGCTTATTAGCTTAGCTAATTCAAGTTAACCAGTTAAAAAATTAGCTAATTAGCTCAGCTAATTTGAGTTAACCGGCTAAGCTGATGGTTAGCTAATTAGTTAACCTGGTTAACTTTTTTAACCGGCTTAACCGGTTTAAATGTATAGCCCTAATCAGTACAAGATACAGTTTTAACTTCCCGCTAAGAAAATTGAAAATTTTTTTCCTAAAAAAATATTTTCTTACTTTATCAAGTTGTTCTTGATTTTGAACTTTAGAAAAGATGCGTTCAATAATACTCTCAAAATAATCACCATCATTTCTGGTGTAACTGAAACATAAAAATGAGCTTTTATTGAAAAGCAAAAATAACTGTATTAAATAACTTACAATTTTTCAAAGTCTTCAAAATGATCGCAAAAGAATTGCATAATATAATTAACATCATTGCGATTGCTGCCAAGAAAACTTAGAATAACTCTATTTACAAAATACGGTCTTGAAGTTGAATTTGAATGAATTATTTTCATAAGATATTTGTCACGTTTTTCATTGTCATTTGTACATTTTATTAATTTATAATTGATTTTTTGGATAGACTTTTTTATTGGAGCTTCATCAGATGTAAATTTTTCCCATACAGTATCATTGGCATCTTTAAGACCTGTACATATTACCCAATCCCAGCCATATTCTGGAAATCTGTAAACATTGACAGAAGTGTTATACTAAAAAATAATAAAAAAAGTATAGTAGATTTAATTTTTATGATAAAATTTTAATTAAAATTAATTAAGAAGATATTTGATAACTTTAATAATATTTTTGACAAAGACGAAATTATGGAAAAAAAATTTGACATGTAGAATTTTTAAAAAACTAAAAATGCAATTTATTAAAAATAATTTTTTGGAACAAATTTATTTGTTAAATAAAATTAAGAAATTATTATGTGACTGCTAACTTTATTGTCGTAAATTTATTAAAATTAATTTAATAATTTTAATAATATTTTTGACAAATAAATTATAGGAAAAAAATTTAAAAAAAAAAATTGGCCTGTAAAATTTAAAAAAATTAAAAAATGCAATTTTTATTAAATAAAATTAAGAAATTATTAAGTGACTGCTAACTTTAATGTCATAAATTTATTAAAATTAATTTAACAAATATTTGATAACATTAATAATATTTTTGACAAATAAATTATGGCTAAAAAAATTTAAAGGTAGAATTTAAAAAAAAATAAAAAACGCAATTTTTTAAAAAGTAATTTTTGTTAAATAAAATTAAAAAATTATTAATTAACTGCTAACTTTAATATAAATTTAAATCTTACGCATTTTTAGAAGGATTCTGCAAGAATTGATCAAAAATTTTTTGAGCATACGACAGACAATTTTTATTCTTCACACCACAAAGTACCGGAGCGAAGACTTTTCTAATCCGAGCAGATTCAAGTGTCTCTCCCTCAAAATTAGTCTCAGCTATTGCATTAGTAAGAAAACGAATATATTCTTCAAACAGATCTTCATTATTAGTATTAAGATATTCTTCTGAAATTTTTGCCAAAATCTCAGTTAAAGGCACCCAAGGTAAGAATTCTTTTTCTCGATTAAGGTAAAGAGATATTTTAAAAAGCGTGTCAATAAAAGAAGGATTATTTTTAACATTTCTGATAGCAGTTGCTATGAGCTGAGCACGATTCACCGGATGAATTTTTTCGTGATCTTTTATCAGATAGTCAGCGAGTCGATTCCAGTTTTCTTCGTCATAATTACCTTGGTACATTGCTAAAAAAAAATTTTACAAAATAAATTTTTATTTTTAAATTACAAAGACAAAGTAGGGTAAATGCACCAATTATTGACCGATTAAGGTTTTCTTTTTCTGTACTAAGCTATAAAGAATCTATTAACCTACTAAAAAGAATTTATAATGGACCGACTGTTCTCCAATTAATTGACCGCTCAAATAATTATAAGTAATTTTGTAAACTACTTGTATGTAATTAAATTTATGCAGTACTTTTCAAGTATTTACGACATCTTTAACAAAACTAAACATACAATATAATTTTGAATCGTACTTTTTTATAAAATAATATAAATTATAGCAATAATTAACATAAAGTCACATTTCTTTAGGTCACTAATAATCACAAATTCATTTTGATGATGATAATTCTTCTGATTCACTTGAAATTTTTTTATTCTTCTCTTTCTTTTTTTCAATTAAAGCTTTTTTATTAGCTTGTAACTCTTTTTTATTTTTTTAATTGATTATCAATTTTTTCTTCTAATAATTCGTTTTTTGATATAACCGTTCACTAAAAAATTAGAACAAAATAAAATTTAATAATCAAGAAAGATTTTAAGTATTATTTTAATTGTAAATATACATTTTTTATAATGATTATTTTTATATTTACAAAATATTGAATGACTAAAGTACTTTAAACACTTGACAGATTTAATTTTGAGGTAAAGAAGTTAGTATTATAAATATACGGTGATTAATTGGATTGTGATAAAATCAGAGGATCTAATAAATGACCGAATGAATTTTTTACTGGGTAAAGGGCTTCTGACGGATCCAATAGTTGACCGGTCTTAAAATAATATTAAAACTTATAATTTAACTTTATTTTTTCAAAAAAGTTGGAATCTGATCTTTAATTAACATAATAAAACTAAAATATTTTATATTATGCCGATAAATATCACTCAATTAATGATGAAATGCACTCACTCTCCAATTGTACGGTAGTTATTTTTGACCGCTTTATGGCTGGTTGCGTTGTAAACAAACTCAAAATATCTTTTTAAAGCTATAATCACTGCGCAATTAATTGCGAAATTTTTTATTATGATGATTAAATGCCATATATTTTTATTTTAATACTTTGAGAAAAAAAAAACCCTTGTAAAATAATTAATTAACTTTTTTATACATCGGTCAACTAATTGGTGACCGGTCAACAACTGGTGCATTTACCCTACTAATTAATTTTTCTTATAAATTAATGTTATTTAATTTTAAATACTTTCTATTGATGTATATTACCGATAGGTTGATTAATAAATAAATAAATAAATAAATAATTATTAATAAATAAATAAATAAGTTAATAAATTAAAAAATTTATCTGCTCACCTCTTTGCTGAATATTTAGAATAATCCAATCGTCTTTATTAATAGAAGGCAGCGTAATTGTTGTCTCATTTTTATTCATCCACAAAGTTGGAAGAGTTGAAGAAAAATCAGGGTTTGATTTAGTCGCATAATTAATCGGAATTGTCCACTGTGCATCTAAATCATCCCAAGAATTTGTCTGAGTAATATTTGTTTCGCCTGTTTCATAATTCCGAGCAACATTTAAGACCGGAGTTCCTTTTTGCAGGATCCAAGGATCCATAAAGTCTTTAATGTTCAATGAATTTTCTTTATGAACTTCATCATAAGCTTCTTGAAAAGCTGCCCAAAGATCATCACTTGTAACAGCACCAAATTTACTAAAAAATATTATTATTAATACTTAGTAATAAAATTTTTTTTTATTATAATAGATAATTAAATTTGTTACTGTGCTTTTAAATATCGACGGATTCCATGACGAAATACATCTTCACCGATAACATTTTCAAGCATTTGTAAAATTCCAGCACCTTTGTAGTATGTTGCTGAGCCAAACATTTGAATAATACCATGTTTGTCTTTAGGTTCTACTTTAATTGCACTTGCACGATGGGGAGGAAGCTCTTGATCCATTGCATCATTGATATTTTCGATTGTAAAAGTATCCATTGCGCGTTTACCTCCTTCTAACTGTAACAAAGATTTAGAAAGGTTCAAAAAATTTATTTTCTTGAAAATTTTTTTATGTTTCTTTAAAAATAAACTAGGCCTGGAAAATAATTGGTAATTATTTACAAGTGCGGGGTCCACCCTATTTTTGGCCACAAAAAATAGATGAATTGATGGATCATCATAATTTTTTTTTCAATTCTTTGTTTTTAAAAATTAATAATTAAAAAAATTGATATTTCAATCAAAAAACCAACTTTGAAAGTTCAAAAAATTGTTGTTTCTGCAAACAATCTTAAATAAATTTTTTTCTTATTATCTTCAAGCTTGTAAATAATTACCAAATTATTTTCAAAAAATTGCATTTATAATTTTTAGAACTTTTAAAGATAAAATTTTTTTAATAAAATTTTTCTTGTTATAATTTATTTGTTTAAAAAATTATAAAAATTTTTAATATGTGAAGAATATGCTGATAGTAATTTTTTTTTAATCTTTCAAAAATTCATTTTTTTTTTTGTTATAATAATAATAAATAAATTATAAAAAATTCAGTACTATATTTTCATTGTTTATCAAAAAAATTAAAAATTAATTTAGCAGATATTTTATAATTTTTGTAACAAATAAATTATGGCAAAAAAAAATGAGAAGAAAAAATTGAAATAGAAATTAAAAATTCAATTTATTATAAATAATTTTTTGGAAGAAATTTATTTGTTAAATAAAATTAAAAAATGACCTAGTGAATTTTAACTGAATATTTTGTAATTTTTGTAACAAATAAATTATGGCAAAAAAAATGAGAAGAAAAAATTGAAATATAAAAATTAAAAATTCAATTTATTATACATAATTTTTTGGAACAAATTTGTTAAATAAAATTAAAAACTGGTCAAGTGAATTTTAACTGTAGTAAAAAATAAAAAAATAATCAATACTTTTATATCAAATTAAAAAAATCATACAATCTTACCTGATCAATAATTTTATGCGGAAAAAAAGTCGCAAAAGCTTCACTCAACCAAAGATCATCCCACCAAGCAGAAGTAACAAGATTTCCAAACCATTGATGCGACACTTCATGAGCCACTAAGAATGCTACATTATCCTGTTGATCAACGTCCGGAATTAAAGTTGTATTTTTGAACCTTACGGACATCGTTCTGCGTAAAACAATAATTTACATTCAATAAATAAATAAATTGTAAGCAATTTAATTTAGAGTCCTTACGGGTATGTAATGAGCCCCCAGTTTTCCATTGCAGGCATATCTAATAGCTGAGGAATAGTCAATTGATCGAGTTTCGGCAGCGAGTATGGCATATCAGTGTAAGCTTCCAGTACTTTAACAGCACTCTCGCTGATTTTCAATGAAAATTCCAGGTCATGTAAATTGTAAAATCCATAAAAAGATATATTTCTCTCGGTACTTTTAATAGACGTACAATTGGCGACAACTATGCATAGATTGTATGACGACATTTTTACAGATCTTTCAAAGTTAGTCATGACTCTGCCATCATCAAGCTCTTGGTGATTTTTTTCAGGCATATTTGACAGCGCTGTGTAATTCGGAGAGTGTTTTACAGAAATTTCAAACTGAGCTTTAAAGCCAGGTTCATCCCAGCACGGAAATGCAGTACGAGCGCTTATTGGTTGGAAAAGAGTTGCAATCAGGTAGCTAAAAAATTTATTACTTTAATTATATGAACTTCAATCGGCATTATACATCTATAAAGTTATTTTTTAGTAGATTTCATAGAAATCTAACTATTGCATTAGTTCTCATGACGGAACTTTTAAAAAATTTTGATATATATTTATATTAGCTCTACCAAATTCAACATACTTATTCTAGTGACTAATACAATGGTCAAGTTCAAAGTTGAGCTTAATTGGTTGAATAGTTTTGAAATTATGAGATTTTCAAACTTTGAAAATATCGAAAATTCATATTTCTTCACTTTCCTAATACCTGAAATAATTTTTGAATGGGATAACTTTTCGAATCTCTGTAAATTGCATTTGAAAGCTATTTAAATAGGCTTTAATTTGAGTACCATATTATATCTGTAGTCTCAAAATTATTTATTTATTTATTTATTCTGCTATGCCAATTATGAAATTTGCTGTTGCACTGGTTTTTTTCTTTTTTTATTTATTTATTTCTTTACATAAAGACCCAACAGCAATTGCCAATAACAGGGTCACTAGAGTATAAATTTGTAAATATAAATATAACGTCCTTTTACAATATTATATTACATATTTGTAAAATACAAAATGGAAGTAAAAAAAAAAAAAAAAAAACAATAATACTTTAATGTACTTAAAGTAGTGCACTGAAAGAAGAACAAAAAAAGAAAATATGTTCATAACAAAGATCAGTATAACAATGTTACAAATTATTATCAAAAATTTCAGTGTAAAAAATAATTAAATTAAACTAAATTTAATTTATAACATAAACATAATACTCAATAGACATTGTGTTACTAGATACTGTTCCAAGTTTTGACTTAAGGCCACGAAAATTTTGGTAATGCACTGAGACATGTTTAATAGAAGAATTTAATTATTTAGTTATTTTAGTAGATAATATTTTAGTAGATTTCATAGAAATCTAACTATTGCAATGGTCCTTATGACGAAACTTTTGAAATATTTTACTATATTCCGACTTAACTCGACGAGCTGAGTCAGAAAATACATATGGTTCGAAAGTTTATATATTAGGGTGGCACAAAAAAACCGACTATTTTTTTTTTTTAGTCTGAATAGTAAAAGGTCGCTCGAAAGAATCTAAACTAATGCACTAATAAATTGAAAAAAATTATAAGCGACCTTTCGAAATTCGAATTTTGAACTGAAATTTTCAGAAACTTATTTTTTTTTAGTCTATAAAATTATACCGTAACGAGAAAAAAAAATTAAAAAAAAAAAATTTGATTTTTGACGATTTTTGAAATTTTGAAAAATTTGGAGTGACATCTTAAAAATTTTTTTTGAGCTGTCCTTTGGTGAGGGCTCTTAAAACATCAAAAACTAACATTTTTTCAATCGAAACTCAAAAAAAAAAAATAGTCGGTTTTTTTGCGCCACCCTATTGTATATGTATGTATCAGGAGTTTCGTTCAGCCATTTTTGCTGGAATTTGAAAATTTTAAAATTTAGCCGAACAAAACTCCTGTTAAAAAATTCTATAAAAATCAAATAAATCCTTTATGCTCAAAATATGACAGGAAATGCCCAAACACAACTCCTGTTAAAAGCGGAACTCAAAATTCCAATTTAAAAGGTCCATCAAGGAAGATACACTTTGGCACACCCTAATATATCTATATATACGATATAACGCGGCTTGTCACCACGATAGCGTCGCCAATTTACAATGGATCTTTACCAAACTTTACATACTTATTCTACAGATAGATACCGAGGTCAAGTTCGAAGATGAGTTCAATCGGTCAAGTAATTTAGAAATGCCAGGATTTGGAAATTTTCAAAATCATAAAAATTCATATTTCTTCACTTTCTAACTCAAATAACTTTGGAATGGGATAACTTATTGAATTTCTGTAAATCGCATCTTAAAGCTCTTTAAATAAGCTTTAATTTAATTACCACATCACATCTGTAGTCTCAAAACTATTTAGAAATGCCAGGATTTGAAAATTTTCAAAATTATAAAAATTCATATTTCTTCACTTTCTAACTCGAATAACTTTGGAATGGGATAACTTATTGAATCTCTGTAAATTGCATCTGAAAGCTCTTTAAATAAGCTTTAATTTGGGTATCATAACATATGTGTAGTCTTGATATTAAGTCCTATTCCCCTATGCCAAATATGAAATTTGCTGTTGCACTCGTTTTTATTCATAATGAAATCTACTTCCATTTTGGCTACCGAATGGCACTTTTTTTTTTTTTTGTATACATTCCTAGTAGTTTTTTTTTCTATTCATTATAAAATCTACTTTAATTTCGGCTGCCGAATTGGCCTTTTTTTAAAGTATACATTATAAAATAAAATTTTACACTGAGAAAAAAAAAATTTTTTTGTCCAGAAATAATTATTCAATAATTTCTAGTTAAAATTATAAATATCATTAATAATATTGTAAATTTATAAATAATTATTTTATAAAAATTTTAATTAAATTATTCTTACCTAGAATTTTCATTTGTAAGTTGTTCTTGTGCCCGAAAAAAACCGTAGTCAGTAGAAAACCAATCATTTTCATAATCATCACTGACCCAGTTAATTTTCAGAGTATAATTTCCAGGTTCTAATTTCTTCTCAAACTTAATTGTATAAAAATCATTCTCTGAATTCCAGTCTTGTTTAACTGGATGATAAAAAATTCCTTTTTCGTCGACAATCGCTACAGAATCTGGATCTATCACTATTTTATTTGACCTGTGCAGAGTTACGGAAGTGGTCGGCTGAAGTACTTCGAATAAAATGGTGCCGTTTCCTTTAAAAGTAAATTTTTCACCTTCAAAATCCGGATCAAACTCCAGAACATACAGTCGAGGTTCTGTCTCATGAGGCAGACGATATTCTTCTTTATGACCATCAACTTCTACTTCATTTGAGTGATTCACTACTTCAGGATCTTCATTTGTAATCGGCGATGCTGTCACTGTGCAAAGTAAGGCAATTAAAAAAATTTTTATCAAATTTTTAATCATTTCTTCTTTGTTCGTATTATATAGTTTAGCAGTCCACTATCACCAGCAATAAGACATTGAATGTATTATGTTGATTTCGGTACTTTATAAACTTTGAAAGACCTTTATAAATTTTTAATTATTCATTTATGAAGATCTTTATGAATACATTTATAAGTCAATATAAAACCCATTGTTTGTGTCTTTATACAAGGACATTATTGATTTAATTAATTTGATATTTTGTTAACTAAAAAATTTTTTACTATTTACAGTAAATTATTTTTGTTGAATTATAATAGGAAGAAATAAATAAAACAAAAATTGTTTCATTAAAATGAAGATATATAATTAATCTAACTACCTTATTATTTCTTCTTTATCATTTTATTTTACTATCAAAAAATTGTCAAAGGTACAATAAATAATAATAATAAATAATTAATTATTTATTTATTTATACGTTAATGAAACGTGTAAAATAAATTTTTTTAAATTCAAATTTCGCGCTTTTTGAAAAAGAACCAATTAAATTAAAAAATGTGAAAAGAAACAATTAAACGTTTTTTATTGGTTAGATTTAAAACTAAACGGTTAACCCTTTCATTCCATACAAAGATTCCAGTCAGTAAACAACACTCGAGCGTAAATTTGCAAGGTAATTATTTACTTTAAATAATAATCAATAATTTTGATTCTTTATTGATTTAAAATAATAAAGCAATATTAAAGTTAGCCGACGTTTTTAATTTTTTAATTTTTATTCATTTATTAAATTAAAACTAAAAAATATTTTTACAAAATTGCACTTGTAGTTTTTCAAGTTTTTTACAAGTGACATTTTTTTAAAAATTTTTTTTCTAACATTTTTTTTAATAAAAAAATTCTAAAAATTTTTAAATGTCGGCTAACTTAATTCTCATAATAATAAAATGAATTTCAGAATTTTTTTATCAAAATTAATTTAGCAGATATTTTATAATTTTAAGAATATTTTTAACTAATTAATTATGGCAAAAAAAAAATTATAAAGAAAATATGACATTAAAATTAACAATCAATAATTTCTCAATTTTAATTAATTTTTTTAAAAAATTTCATTTTTTATTTTTTTAAATTTCTACATGTCAATTTTTTTTGTCATAATTTATTTTTTACAAAAATTATTAAATATGCTAAATTAATTTTCATAAAAAAATTGACATAAAAATTAAAAAAATTTTTAATCTAAATTTAAAAAAAAAAGTTTTTGTTAAAAAAAATAGTAAAGTGACCGCTACCTTCAATATCATAATTTTTTGTGTTGAAAATAGATTAGAACAATGGATCAAGAATCAAATAAGTGTGATAAAACTTCAGAGGTAACCAAACAACCTCCAGAAAGAGTGCGTTGTACAACATCACAAGATACCGTTGCTTCTTATGCTGAAATGAGAAAGAGTAGTCAACCAATTGATACTATTGATACTATTTGGAACTTATCATCATCGAATACAAATAATTTGCTGTCTAATGACGTAAAGTATCACATATATTATTTGGTATTGGTATTCCATTGGTTAGAAAATAGCTTGACAGGTATTTTTTTCAGGCCCAGGATTTTTTACGCTATCAAGAAGGTCAACAAAAGTTGAAACATATTTACAAAGTCTACACTTCTCTTCACAGAAAAATGACAGCGTCTAAAAAAGAATTTGCTGAACTCAAAACAGCTTTAGAGAAAGAAACAACTTTGAATAAAACTCTAAGAAACAAGTAATTTATATTATAAATTAAATATTTTATTTTTATAAAATTGTCATTAGGATTAAATTAATATAAAAAAAGATAATTATACATTTTTTTTCTTTATTAGATCTGCGTCAGCATTACAATTAACAGCATCATTTAATCAGCATATTAATTATATGAATGATACGTTGATTTGCAATAAAGAGTCAGCAAAAAATCTAGAAGATATGTACGAGAATGAAATTGTAAAATTATTGAATGATAAAGAAAATTTATCAAAAAAATTTGATGAATTAAATCAATTTTTCCAGAGTGAAGGTAATATTTTAATGGAATTAATTAGAGTTTATTTAACTTAAGATATTTATTTTATTTAAATAGATGAAAAATATAACGAAGAGGTAAAAAAAATACAGTTAGAAATTGCTAAGATGAAAACTAAAAATGCAGCATCAGAAGATAAGCTGATAAAATTAAAAATAGAAACTAATAAAGCAAAGGAAAAATTAGCGATGAGTAAGCAATTTACTGCAAATCAGAAAATTATTGAAGATGAATTGAAAAATAGAGTGGAAGAGTTAAAACACTCATTGAATGAACAAGAAAAAAAAAGGATGGATATGATGAATAATTTTCCTGATACTGATAAAATTAAAGAGGTAAGAATTACAAAATTGTAAGTTTATTTTTTAATAAAAAATTTTTTTTTTTTTTAGACGAAACAGTACTTTGCGGAAAAATTATCTTTGGCTGAAGGAGAATTGAACAAGGCAAAGTCACTATTAAATAGTGTCCGAGAAGAATATGAAGAAGATCTTAAAAAATATGAAGAACAAGAAAAACTATGTGAAGATTTGGATAAAAATGTTGAAGAAACTTCGTAAGTAATTTTTTTTTAATAGACTAGTCCCAATTTTTTAAAATGATGTTATTTATCAATATACTAGGCGTTTTTTGGTATTGGCGTTTTTTAAAATATAAGCTCATCCCGATGTTACACTCATCAAGAGCTTTCATTTGAGTACCCACATGTATTTTTGATATATTTTTCATATATACATATATATAATATATATAAATATATGAAAAATGGATGTGGGTACTCAAATGAAAGGTCTTGATGAGTGTGATGTTAGAATGAGCTTATATCTTTAAAAATGTCAACAATTCGCAAGATACAAGGTAGTTTCTTGATTATAAAGAATTGCACTGTACTTTCTTCAATATTGACCTTTTTAAAGATATAAGCTCATCCCGATGTTACGCTCATCAAGAGCTTTCATTTGAGTACCCACATGTATTTTTGATATATTTTTCATGTATACATATATATAATATATATAAATATATGAAACATTGATGTGAGTACTCAAATGAAAGGTCTTGATGAGTGTAATGTCAGGATGAGCTTATATCTTTAAAAATATCAATAGTTTACAAAATACAAGGTCATTTCTTAATTATATATCTAAAGATAGAGCATTTTCAAATTTAGCCTTAATACTCATCATAATAAATTGACTATCGGTGAAAATCGCTTATTCTCTTAATAATATAGATAATTGTTTTATATAATTAGGTCGCAGGTAAATCAGATCAAAAGCCAAACTGATGAGGCTAATTTGAAGTTGAAGCAGGTTAATGAAGAAAATTTGAACACCAAAAAGAAAATAGATGAAAAAACACATGATCTCTCATTAATAAAAGACAAAATAGCTTCGGAGACTCTTGAAAGAAATAATTTGGCTGATCAAGTGAACAGTTTAAAGGAAGCGATGGAAAAAAAGAAGGAAGAAAACGATGGACTTAAACAGAAGTTGGAAGAAAAAAAAGCTCAGTTAATTGAAGTAGAACAATCTAAAACAAATACTAATAAAGATTTGAAGGAATTTCAGTTAATTGAAGAATCTAAAGTGGTAGAGTTTCAAAAAAAATTGGACATCCAGATAGAACGTAAAGAGAAGGCACTGATTGAAAATGAAGAATTGAAAGTTGATAAGCAAAAAATGGAGAGAGATTATGAAAAATCTTTGAAAGAACTAGATGATCGGTACAATGCAGGTGTTGCTAACTTGGAGAAACAAATGGCCTTGAATAATAAACTTGCTGCTGAATTATCTGAGACTCAAAATTCTATACTTAGTCGTCAGGATGATTTTACTAGTCTTGAGGCGCAAATCGAGAAGGATAAAAAAAATTTGGAGAGTAAATTAAAAAAAGCAGAAGAAATTTTGAGTAAAAAAAATGAATCTGAGAAGCAATTGATGGAACAAAAACATCAATTGGAAGTTAAAATAAAAGAATTGGAAAATGAATGCAAGCAGTTAGAAGAAATGTATGGTATTGATGGTAAATTATCAAAAAGTCTATCGAATCTTGAACTTAAAGTTCAAACACCTGAGAAACCAATATTTTCTTCTCAATCATCAGCTGAATCGACCAAGGTATAATTTATGTCAAATGTGTTAATCCATGATTTGATTTTTATTTTATTTTGTTTTCAGGAACTACAAAACAGTACAAATTTAAAACAATTACCCATACCTGGAATCTCTTCGCAATCATCTCGAAAAAAATCATCATCTTTTCTACTGTCATCTGATTCTGATGATGATGATATTAAGGTTAATGAAAATTAACATACTCTTAATTTTTAGTAGATTTCATAAAAATTTAACTATTGTATTTGTCTTCATGACGTAGCTTTTCATAAATTTTGCTATACTTCGACCTAACTCGACGAACTGAGTTATATGGTTCAAAAGTTTATATATGTATGTATATATATATATACGATATAACGCGGTTTGTCACGACGATAGCGTCAACAATTTTTAAGGGATCTCAATGAAACTCAACATACTTATATTCTATCGACTATTAGGAAGGTCAAGTTCAAATATGAGCTTAATTGGTCAAATAGTTTAGAAATTACAGCATTTAAAAATTTTGAAATTTCGAAAATTTGGTTCTGTCTCTACTTCTCCTTCAAATAACTTTTGAACGCGTCGAGTTTTTCGATTCTTGTTAAATGCATCTGAAAGCTGAGAAATTAAGCTTCAATTTTTGTGCTCACATTTTTTTCTAAAGCAAAAAATATCCATCTTAAGACCATTTTTAAGAAATTTTACTCTTGCAGTCGTTTTGTCTATACAATACTGACTGAAAAGTACTGAAGTACAATAATAATTATAATAATAATTGAGAAGAATTATTCTTCTCTTTCTTTATTGAACGTTATTTATTTTTTTTTTTGTATTCAATCCTAGTAGTTTTTAATTTTATTCAGTCTCTATTTAGTAAACATAGTTGCGAGAAACAATCAACAATGTTTATCTGATAGATATCAAGGCTGTTATCAATTTTATAAAAATTAAATAACTTAATCTTTGGAATTTGGACAATGAATGAAGATGTTAAATTATCTTAATTCGCCTGATGAAGCTGAAATAAATTAGCGAAAAGTTAAAATTCTTATAATTTTTATTTATTTTCCAAATTCCCAAGATTAAGTTATTTAAAATATTTTAAATATGAACGAGAACTTAAATATTAATTCTACTCTAAATTATGAACAAGAAAAATATGAAATTATTATTTAATTAGTTATTTACTTTTTTAGAAAAAAGAAACCCATGACAAGGTTGATGGATTATTAAAAGCGCTTCGAATTTCACAAACTCCACCGTCATCTCCAGAACAATCTTTGAAAGTAACTCCATCGCCGGTAAATATATAAAAAATATAAACTTTAATATTTAATTTTTAATACAATCATATAATAATCATTTTTTTAGGGTACTGCAAAGCGGAGTTTATTTTCTAAAAAAAACGAAACTTCTTAAGCCTTTATAAATGATTTCAAATTATTTATTTTTTTTTACTACAATCAATATTATTATAGTTCATATTAATTTAAAAAATAACTTCATTATATAAAAATTATTCACAATTTCAATAAATAAAATTAATAAATCAGTTTAAAAATAAATTTAGAATTATAAAAGTTTTTACTATAAAAAAAAATGTTTTTAAAATTATATTTTATTTTCATCAAAATCAATACTAGACCACCAGAGATTGATTTCTGCCAAATCATTATCAGTATTCATTTCTCTTTTATTCGGTCCGTATATATGAAGATAATTAAATAGATCCGTATTTCCATTAACAGGTTTCCATTCCACTCCAACGTCAGCAGTACTAAACAATAATCACACAATCATATAAATTAAATAAATTTTTTATTAATCAAATTAAAAATTCTTACCCATTTGTAGCAAAAGAAATCCAAAAGTCTAAAAGCTCTCGCTGCATCATGCGATCTTTTGGAGTAGTAGTTGGATTTTTAGCTGGAGATTCAATTATATAATAAAGATCATCCCCATGGGCTACCCCTGAAAGTTTTTTTTGATAAAAATTTATCTTAAAGTGTGTGTGAATTAATCAATAATTCCTACCCCAGTCTTTTTTTGTCTTAGTCATGGCATGAGAAACACTTTCTGCGCCTTTGTAAGTAAAATAATAATAATACACCGGGCTTTTATTAATATTAGCCATCATTTTTGCAGCTTTTACTCCGTCTGCCGTGTAGAGACGGTCACCGATCATATGAATAATTAGCAACGCTGTGGTACGATCAATTGACTCGTGGCCAATGTAATGGTGTCTGATTTTTCTACCTACTTCGATGTGCTTAGAAAGAGGAATAGTGTAATTGTAATCAAGAATAAAAGGCGCTAAAGTATCCCATCTTGCGTCTAGTTCTCTCAATAATTCTTCATTCGCACAAAATTCTGTATAGTATAAATAAAATTTTAATAATTAACAGCAAGTTTGAGTAAAGTTCAGTTCTTCATGTGGGATTAAATAGAATAAAAAGCTTGTAATGGTGAATTCTTTTTAATTCTCTGCGGAGAATTCCAACACGGAAAAAAATAAACTGTATAATAAATAACAGTCGATTTATAATAAAATGATCAACTGCTAAAAATTACCATTTCAAACAGTAAAATCGTGATTTTACTATTCACTTTATAATATTTACCATTTAAACGTTAAAATTTACTCTTTACATGGAAGAAAATACTATTTCAAACAGTAATATTCGCTGTGTAAATGTCTAAAATGTTAAAGTATAATAATTAAGAATTCAGACTTTAATATTTATCATTTCGTACCTAAAAAATGATCTTATGATATGTAAAAAGTATAAAATAAAGTTAGTAAATTTCTAATACAAGCAACGTCAATATTTACAAAGTAAAATGGTAAATTTTAAACGCAACGCTAAAAATCAAACTGTAATTATTGACTTACTTGGACTGATAAAATGTATATTTTAAAAGTATAATTTTTACTGTTTCAAATGTTAAATTCTCCCAGAGTGAGACCCTCTTCTCTTTCATCTGAGTTCCCCTTCTCCTCATAATATGGACTATATATTGAAATGGCAATTTTTACTGTTTGAAACTGTAATTTTTTAAGATGAACGAGTCGTTATTTACTGTAGTGACAGCTACTAATCACTTATTTTGAATATTAAATTATAAATTGTGGCTTTTATACTTTCTACATTAAGTTCTGTAATATTTATATTTTTGCCACCCCGATGTCCGCTTTACTGTTTGAAATTATAAAAATTAACCGGAATCCGAGTGAATATTACAGTTTACTTTTTTCCGTGAAAATATTATAAATTTTCAGATACGAATTCTTTCAAATACTATTTAATTCTCTGCGGAGATTTCAAAAATATTAAAAATTTCCAAATACGAATTCTTTCCAATACTATTTTATTCTCCGCAAAAAATTAAAAAGTATTGACAATTTCTTAATATGAATTCTTTCCAATTTTATTTTATTTTATTCTCTTCAGAGAACTTGAAAGTATTGAAAGTCTTTTATTTTCAATGCTCTTTGATACTACTTAATTCTCTATGGAGAATTAAATAGAATAAAAAAACTTGTAATCCTGAATTCTTTTTAATTCAATTTAATTCTCTAAGGAAAATTAAAAAGGATGCATTCAATTTTTAATTCTCGTTTTTAACCAGGGTTACCTCCTCCAGGATAAATTCCTTCCTCCGGAACGACACCAGTGATCCAAGGCGCGTCATAAGCTTCACCGCTGTTGATTATTTCTACTGGTGATTTAGTGATGAAAGGTGACTCAGCTGTTGATTTTTCAATTACAGGACCAAAAGGAGTCATCGGATTGTACAACCAAGGCATGAAATGCATAACAGTGCTGGCTATTTGACGAGCAGGTCGACTTTTTAGACATTTTACCATCTGTTCAGTGCTAGAATCAGGACAACCTACAATTGCAGCTACTTTTTTAGCTTTTTCACCAGATCCTTCGGTGATTGCCCAGCAATTTAGAGCAGTTCCACTGAAACTTATTCCTCCTGGATTATTAAGGTGATATTAATTAATTTCTTTAATTATAATTAATTATACAAGCTAATATTAAATTACTTACGTTTAAATAAACCTTTACTTAAACGGGACAAATATTGAAAATGTACACTAACTCCACCGGCACTCAATCCAAAAATTGAAATATTTTCAGGATCACCACCAAAAACATCAATGTTTTCTTTTACCCAGCGAATTGCCATATTTTGATCTTTAAGTCCCATGTTTCCGGAAATATTATCGTCTTCAGTGCTCAAGAATCCTAGAAAAAGATGATTAATAATACTGAATTTAATAGACATCTAAGAATTTTTTTATTTTTATAATAATATAATTTACAACTTAAAAAATTCTTCAAGTAAAAATTAAAAAAATTGCAAATTTGTAAAAAATATATTTTTTATAATAATTGATTAAGTATTTTTTAACTTGTAATTTAATTGATGAAAAAAAAAAATAAAAAATTGTTGAAATTTTAGTATCATAAAATAAATACAAACCAAGAGGACCAACACGGTAGCTGAAGGAAACAAAGATAACATCTCGGTCCATCAGGTAATCAGGTCTTGTAAACTTCCCGTCATTAGCCTCCATATGCCACTGAAAAGCTCCGCCATGGATCCAAATAATAACTGGTAATTTTTTAGTTGCTTCTATAATTGGTTTGTATATGTTCAAATACAAACAATCTTCTGATCCAATTATTCTTTCAGTTCCATGGTCTGGCGCATGAATATATTGCAGACATGGCGAGCCAGTTTTGATAGCTACTACGTCTCCGGTCCATGATTTTATTTTTTGAGGAGGCTAAATATTAATACCAAGATTTGTCATTTTATTTATTATTTTTAATTAAAATTAATTTAGCATATAATTAATAATTTTTAGAACTTTTAACAATAAATAAATATGGCAAAAAAAATAAGAAAAAAAAATTGACATGTAAAAATTTTTAAAAATTAAAATTGCAATTTTTTAAAAAATAATTTATTAAAATTAATTTAATTGTTAAATAAAAATAAAAATTGGTCAAATGACAGCTAACTAATGTCATAAAAATTATGGCAAAATAAATAAGAAAAAAATTAACAGGTAGAAATTTTAAAAAATTAAAAATGTAATTTTTTAAAAATAATTTTCTAGAACGAATTTTTTTGTTAAATAAAATTAAAAAAATTTTCAAGTAACTGCTGAATTTAATATCATTTATTTTTATTATTATTAATTATTATACTTACTCTAAATCGCAGGTCTCCAACAGGCGGCTCAGCATACGGAATTCCTTCAAAAGCTAAATACTTCCTTCCATTTTGTGAGTAATCATAAAATCCCCGGATTCCTCCTAGTGAAGTTTCAAAACGTGGACCATCTAATGTTTTATCAATATCCAAAATTGCAACTCCAACAGAGACCAAACACAATAAAATAGTAATCTTCATTTTCACCAAAAATAAACAGCTGACTACTTGTAATTCTTACCAAAAATTCTTTGTAATTGTTAAAATTTATTCAAAGCTATTAATACGACTAACTTTCTTCATTAATTTCACATTAATTATCAGCAAGGGTGACGGTCTTTAATTTCTTTATTTTTTTTTTCTACTTACTTTGTAACTGACAGCTTGCATGACCTCTCTTATCATGTTAATATGTATAAAGGATGACAACTGTCTATCATTAAGACTTTATTTGATAAAAAATAAAATTGTATAATAAAATTAATTAATTAAATAAATAATAAATAACAAAAAATTTAATAAAGTAAAAGAAAATAATTAGTGGAAATTTTTTAAAGTATTTTTTTTATTGTAATCAATTTTTTATAAAACTAAAAAAAAATTGACAGCTGTCAGCTAATTTCAGTATCATAAAACTTTAAATAAATAAATTATTATTATTATTTTAATAATTATCCAAACATATTTTTAAATTTAATTCTGAAAATAAAATTTTAAATAAAAGCGCGCTGCAAAGTAGTTACTTTTTTCACCGCAAGAGTGCTGATATTTTAAAATGAATTTTACCTCCATTTTAGCGGTCCATGCCAAACATAACAAAACAACTGAAAACAACGCCGCTGTTTCATTGTTAAATGAAAGGAGGTTAAATACGTCGTTGTTTACTTTGTAAGTATTTAAAATTTCTTATTAATGTAATTAATAAAATTTATAAAAAATTCTAACGAAATAAATATTTTATCTTTGCTTTATTTAGATTATAAATATTCAATAAAATGGATTTACCTGCCACGCAATTGTTGAACGATGAGGATGACGATAGCCTGTCATCTCAATCATTAAATTCTTCGCAGTTGACTCCTAAAAGAGTTCACCAGGTATAATATATTTATTTTAATTAAAAAAAAAATATCTCAATATACTACCCCTATAATTTTCATGCTACTTAGTGACAATTTTTTAATTTTATCCAAGTCCACTTAACAAAATTGTTCCAAAAAAGTATTTTAAAAAATTGCATTATTAATTTTTACAAATTTTTCATGACATTAAAGTTAGCAGTCACTTAACAATTTTTAATTTTATTTAACAAAAAGATTTGTTCCAAATCATTATTTAAAAAAATTGCATGTTTTATTTTTTAAAATTTCTAAATGTCAACTTTTTTTTCTTATTTTTTTTTTGCTGTAATTTATTTGTTATAAAATTTTTTAAATTATTAAATATGTGCTACGTTAATTATCACAAATTTTTCATGTCATTTTTTTTTTTTATTAATTAAAGTTAGCAGTCACGATAATTTTTAAATTTTATTTAACAGAAAATAATTTTTTTAAAATTTCATTTCTAAGAAACTATGAAAATAAATTTAGCAGATATTAAATAACTTTTAGAATTTTTTTTAACAAATAAATTATGGCAAAAAAAAAAATAAGAAGAAAAATTGGCATGTAAAAATTAAAAAAAATAAAAAATGCAATTTTTTAAAAATTATTTTTGGAACAAATTTTTCTATTTATAACTATATATAATTTAATTGCCACAAAAATTATTTCAATTATGATGGTAAAATTAGCCGACATTTTTTACTTTTTTATTTTGCTTAATTTATTAAATTAAAATTGAAAAATATTTTTAAAAAATTACACTTAAAGTTTTTAAAATTTTTAACAAATGAAAAATTTTTTGTAATAATTTTTTAATAAAAAACAATCATAAAAATTGTTAGATGTCGGCTCACTTTATTTTCATTAAATTATTAAATATCTGTTAATTTAATTTCTATACAATTTTCTTTTAGGTCGCTAATTTGTGTATTGGAAATAAAAAGTACCCGCTGTTCAGAGGAATAAACAAGATAGGTCGGCACCCAGGTTGTGATGTTTGCATAAATGATTTGGTGAGTAATTATGCTTAAGTAATTTTCTTTATTAATTCTTTGATTACAAAAAATCCCATATAATTATGACATGTTAGATGTAACAAAATGCATGAGTCAAAATGCATTTCTCATTTAGAAATCAATTTTTCTGCCGTCAACTTTGTCTTCGTAGAAGTCAATGCTGGACCATAGTTTGTAGGATCCAAAGTTACCATCTTTGTCCATCTCTTTGTGACCTGGTCCCTTGATATGAAGGTAGACCAATTTTTCATGAGCAGCGTCAACTGGAGTCCAGTCGAATCCAACATCAGGAGTTCTAAATTGCACAATTATAAATTACAATTACAATTAATGTCACTTATTCTAATCTAACATTTTTAAGTATTAATTAATTTTACAAAATTTAATTAATTATTTTTAACTATTAATTAATTTTAAAAATTTAAATTAATTATTTTTAAGTATTAATTAATTAAAAAAAAAATTACCCATGGGTGGCATAAGATACCCAGAGGTCCAGAAGCTCTCTCTGCATGGCACGGTCTTCGGGAGTGGTTGTGGGGTCCATGAATGGAGATCCAACAATGTAGTACGGGTCGTCACCGTGAGCAACACCTGTTTTTAAATTAAGCCACTTTATTATTAAGTAAATCTTTTAGGATTAAATTGTTAAATTAATAATTTAATTCTCACCCCAATCTTCGTGGGTTCTGGTCATAGAGTAGCTCAAGCTGTCGGCTCCGTGGTAGGTGAAGTAGTAGTAGCGAACTGGGCTCTTGTTAGCTTTAGCCATCAACTTGGCAGCCTTAACACCTCCTACGACGTAAAGACGGTCACCGATCATGTGGACTAAGTCCATGGCAGTGGATTTGTCAATTGGCTTGTCACCCATGTAGTGGTGTCTGATTTTACGGCCAACTTCTACGTGCTTGGTCACCGGGACTGTGTAGTTGTAGTCTAAGATGAACGGAGCCAAGGTGTCCCATCTGGCGTCTAATTCCTTCAAGTAGACTGGGTCAGCACAGAAATCTAGAAAATTCATTATTTTTAAGTCATAAATTGCTCCGAGATTTTTTTTCGGTCTTCAAAATTTAATTTTACAGAAAAAATGTCCATGTTCTTTTCCTAGGATCAATAATTTCACCGTAATTGCAAAAGTAAAATTCATAATTATCACAAAATTTAAATCTTTCATTATGAGTCTTAATTTTGGAACTAGCAACCTTGTCACTATGTGACCTCCGTGACTTGTGAACTATGAATAAGTGAAATTCGTTAAATTGCACTGTACTTTCTTAACTATTCACGTGTCTAAGCTCATCCTGATGTTACACCCATCAAGAGCTTTTATTCGAGTACCTACATGCATTTTTGATATATTTTTCATATATACATATATATAATATATATAAATATATGAAAAATTGATGTGGGTACTTAAATGAAAGGTCTCGAGAATTATAATGTTGGGATGAGCTTATATCTTTAAAAATGTCAATAGCTCACAAGATACTAGGTCATTTCTTAATTATATTAAATTTCACTGTACTTTCTTAACTAATGACGTTTTTAAAGATATAAGCTCATCCTGATGTTACACCCATCAAGAGCTTTTATTCGAGTACCTACATGCATTTTTGATATATTTTTCATATACATATATATATAATATATATATAAATATATGAAAAATTGATGTGGGTACTTAAATGAAAGGTCTCGATGAGTGTAATGTCGAGGTGAGCTTATATCTTTAAAAATGTCAATATTTCTCAAGATACAAGGTCATTTTTTAATGATGTGTCTAGAGATAGAGCACTTTCGAATACTTATAATAATTATTTTAAATATTTCCCCCGTAATATTAAATAAGTTATTTTAAAATTACGGCAAAAATTTTGGCTCTCGTTATAAATGATGTGTTGAAAATTAGAAAAGTATTTATAAGTTTTTAATGAGTAAATTCAAAGACTAACCAGCTCCAGGGTAAAGTCCTTCTTCAGGAACAACACCAGTGATCCAAGGAACATCATAAGCTTCTCCGCTGCTGATGATTTCAGCGGGGATTTTGGTGATGAATGGTGACTCAGCTGTTGATTTTTCAACAACTGGACCGAAAGGAGTCATCGGGTTAAATTCAAAAGGCATGAAGTCCATGTCTGTACGTGCGATTTGACGGTATGGCCGAGTTCTGAGACACTTGACCATCTCTTCAGTGTTTGTAGTCGGGCATCCAACAGTCATAGCGACTTTCTTGGCCTTCTCGGGTGCTCCCTCGGTGATAGCCCAGCAGTTCAATGCATTTCCACTGAAAGACAATCCTCCTGCACATCCAAATTTATTAATACACATTCTTCCGATCTTCAGTTTATTAAATTGCATAGTACAGTACAATTAAATAATTTTCTTACGTTTGAACAAGCCTCTGCTCAAAGGTGACAAGTAATGGTAGTGTACACTCACTCCACCGGCACTCAATCCAAAGAGAGAAATATTTTCAGAGTCTCCACCGAAGCCTTCAATGTTTTCTTTTACCCAGCGAATGGCCATGTTTTGATCCTTGAGACCCATGTTTCCAGAAATGTGTTCGTCGCCAGTGCTCATGAAACCTGAAGAAAAATAAAAATAATTTTTGTTTTTGTTTGATAAGTAGATTTCTTATTTGAATATTGACAAAAACACTGTTTAAAAAATAGGAATTGAAATATGTGAGTTATTTGAAGATAAAGCTAAAAATTATTTTTTTTTTTTTAATTCTCCCATCTACGAAATAAATTGAAAAAAGTATTAAAGATAATTATGTGAATTTCAACATAAATTTGATAGATTTAAGCCATCTTTTACGGCTTAAAAATTATTTAAAGAAAAAAGGCCAAAATACGTCCATTGAAAAGTTTTTGAAAATTTTCAAAAACACGGAATTAATTAAAAAAAATCATCAAAACTAGAAAAATTGAAGTTTAAATTGAATGTAATTAAATGAAGTTTAAGATAAATTTAATAGATTTTATCTACACTAGATAAACAAAAGAATACCTTTATTTAAATTAAGTAAAAATTATTTCAATCAATTTAACAATTTCTTGAGCTAAGAATATATATTCTTGAAAATTTTCAAGAACATAAATTATTGTATCAAGAAAATTTTCTTAATAAAAATATTTTTTTTTCTCAGTGTATCTTTTACATCTGGAAAATTATTTTCACAAAAACCTAAAAACTATGTAATCAATAGTCCAGGAAACAGAATATCAGCTCTTATTAATAGATATCAATTTTTTTGATGGTTCCTATAAAACATTCTTAGCTAAATTGAAAGCAATCATGTAATTCATAATGCTGCAATACTTTTTCTTATGTTATAATTTTTTTATATTAATTTCTCTCAAAATTTTGTATTACCAATGTGTATAAAGCCGATTGGCGTAAAAATATATAAATGAATAAATTAATAAATAAATAAATACGAACCAAGAGGACCAACACGGTAGCTGAATGACACTAAAATAACATCACGGTCCATAAGATAATGGGGCTTGGTGAATTGTCCGTCTTTGGATTCCATGTGCCATTGGAAAGCTCCACCGTGGATCCAAACGATAACTGGCATCTTTTTGGTTGATTCAGTTACTGGCTTGTAGACGTTCAAGTACAAACAATCTTCTGATCCAACGATTCTCTCCTTGGCGTCGATTGGTGTGTGAATGTACTGTGTGCAAGGTGGCCCGGTTTTTATGGCAACCATGTCTCCACTCCATGATTTCATTTTTTGTGGTGGCTGTACAATAATATTTTATATTTAATTTAATTTTTTTCATATTGTAATTGTATGAAAATATAAAAATACTCACTCTGAATCGGAGATCTCCTACTGGCGGCTTGGCGTAAGGAATTCCTTCGAAAGCCATGTACTTACGTCCATGCTCTGAGTAGTCGTAGAAACCTCGGATTCCTCCCATCGGAGTTTCAAATCTTGGACCATCTGGAGTCTTCTCGATGTCCAGAGTCGCCAACGCCAGCGGCACCAAGCACAGAATGATTGCAGTCTTCATTCTTCAACAGCTTGAGGACTGTCTATGCCTTAGTCAATTATTTTAGCAGTATTTATAGTCATAATTTTGTTAATGACATAATAATATTTTTGATAGCTTTTGCCATTTTCATATTTTATCAGGTTGATAAAATATGATAGTACTTTATAAAAAATTACTTCTTGATGCATTATATTTTTTTTTAAATATATATTATTTTATCAACGCGAGTCCCATTATTTTACTTGTAAACATATTTTTTATAACAATTTATCATTATTTTTTAACCTTTGATTATTTAAATCAATAATTATTAAATTATACTTAAGATTTATTTTTACAACAATTTTAACAAATTTATCATTATTCTTTAGCTTGACTGATTATTTAATTATCAATTATTACATAAACACCAGTATTAATTAATATTTACTGTAAAATTTTATAAAATTATTTTTTTTATTTTTCAGTCTGTTTCAAAATACCATGCGGAAATTGAAATAAAAAGTAATTGTTATTATATTTGTGATTTGAGATCATCAAATAAAACACGGATTGAAAATGTAAGTAAATATTTAAATTTATAAGCAATTTTGCAGTCACTATGTGACTACCGTGACTTTTGAATTATAAATAATTGAAATTTTGCTTCATTAAACAATGACATGTTAAATTGCACTGTACTTTCTTAAATATTGACGTTTTTAAATAATATATTATATAAGCCCATCCCGATGTTACACTCATCAAGAGCTTTCATTTGAGTACCCACATGCATTTTCATATATTTTTCATATATACATATATATAATATATATAAATATATGAAAAATTGATGTGGGTACTCAAATGAAAGGTCTCGATAAGTATAATGTCGGGGTGAACTTATATCTTTAAAAATGTCAATGGTTCACAAGATACAAGGTCGTTTCTTAATTATGTTAAATTGCACTGTACTTTCTTAACTATTGACTTTTGTAAAGATATAAGCTCATCCCGATGTTACACTCATCAAGACCTTTCATTTGAGTACCCACATGCATTTTCATATATTTTTTATATATACATATATATAATATATATAAATATATGAAAAATTGATGTAGGTACTCAAATGAAAGGTCTCGATGAGTATAATATCGGGGTGAATTTATATCTTTAAAAAAGTCAATAGTTCTCAAAATACTAGGTCATTTATTAATTACTGATATTTTTAGTAAGTTTAAGTTTAGATTATAAAAAATAATTTTAATTTTTTTAAATATTTTAGGAATCTTTGCGACCGGATCGTTTTTACCAAATTGTTGACGGTTCAAAACTTACTTTTGGCATAATTAATGCCCAGTTTCTACTGATCAGAGACAGCAACGATTCAATAATTGTTCCGGAAACACCAGCACCTGGTTTAAAATTACGTTATGATGGTAACAGATCATCAGTCACCGACAGCGATGATTCCGTTGTTCTCGGGACTCAAGAGACCAAAGATGAGGCCGTATTTGCAAAGCCTACCTCATTACCAATTCGTAGTCCCAGTACTCGAGATGCTCGTGCTAATGCTCGAAGAAAATTAAATGCCAGCATTCACGATATTGAAACTCAGCGACAATCAGAGGAAAATAATGATCCGTCTATTTTTGACCGTGAAACGCAACAAGTTGATAATTCTAATAAAAAAAAATCAATTTACGATGTGGAAACACAGCGACAATCAGAGGAAAATAATGATCCATCTATTTTCGACTGTGAAACGCAACAAGTAAATAGTTCTAATAAAAAAAAATCTATTTACGATGCAGAAACCCAGCAGTTGGAAGAAAATGCTGTTAAAAATGAAGTTTTTGACTTGGCAACCCAGAGATTACCTGAAGAAGCGGATGCCGAGTCTGATATTTATGCCATGAGCACACAGCAGATAAGTACGACAGACAACCGAGGCATTCATGAGTTAGAAACACAAAAAATAAGTGTAAAAGATGAAGCTTCAAGTTTGTATGATGTAGCTACGCAACAAATTGCGGAAGACGATGATATTTATGACTGTGAAACTCAGCGTATAAATAAACAGTTTGAAATTACTAAAAGTAAATTTAAGAAGGTAAATTTTTTTAAAAACATAATTTACTAACTTATTGATTAACACTAGCAACTAGAATTATAAAAAAAATAAAATTTTGCTTTATTAAATAATGACTTTCGTAAAATTGCACTGTACTTTCTTAAATATTTAGGTTTTTAAAAATATAAGCTCAGAGGGTGAGCTTATATCTTTAAAAATGTCAATAGTTCAGAAGATACAAGGTCATTTCTTAATTATGGTAAATTGCACTGTACTTTCTTAACTATTGACATTTTTAAAGATATAAGCTCATCCTGAGTTTACACTCATCAAGAGCTTTCATTTGAGTACCCACATCAATTTTTCATATATTTTATATATTTATATATATATATATATATATATATATGAATATATGAAAAATATATGAAAATGCATGTGGGTACTCAAATGAAATGTCTTGATAAGTGTAACATCGGGATGAGCTTATATCTTTAAAAATGTCAATAGTTCACAAGATACAAGGTCGTTTCTTATGTAAAATTGCAGTGTACTTTATTAAATATTGAGGTTTTTAAAGATATATGCTCATCCTGATGTTGCACTCATCAAGAGCTTTCATTTGAGTACCCACATGCATTTTGATATATTTTTGATATATCATATATATAATATATATAAATATATGAAAAATTGATGTGGGTTCTCAAATAAAAGCTCTTGATGAGTGTAACATCAGGATGAGCTTATATCTTTAAAAATGTCAATAGTTTACAAGACACAAGGTCATTTCTTAATTATGGGTCGACTAAATTTCTCTAAAAAAACCGATTTTATGTGACTATTCTGGACACACAATTTTTTTTATTCTCTTAATAATATAGATAATTATACCTAAAATAATTCATTTTTTATTTTCTACAGAATCGAGTTCCAACTAAAAGTCCCAACGTCAACAAAGCGGTACCTCCAGCTCCACGAAGAAATTACGAAGCGGCTGATAGAAAGCAAAAGCATGTAAGTACAGTAGTCGATGACTTCGAAAAGAACGACGAGTTGGTAGATAATAACGAGATACAGTCAAAACAAAGCTCTTCGGTTCATCAAAGTAGTTCTGGAATCACTAATACCTCCAAAAAATCTACGGACAATGATAGGACAACGATAGGACCAACATCGGCCAGTATCAATACACACAATCATATAATCGCTGAAACAGACGACGAGTCTGAGACGGATGATGAAGAAGCGATAATTAATCAACATAATGAGATTAAAGATAGGTCAAAAATTGATGATAAAAAAACATCTAAAAATAATACAGTTGTTAACGATTCAGACACTGACGATGAAGAGTTTGCTCGGATACAAGATAAGAAACAAAGTAATATAAATAATGATAGTGACTCCGAAACGCATGATGAAATTCCGGAGTCTGATATACCAGAGTCTGGTGTTATAAATGTTGATAAAAATAAATTTTTAAATAGAGTTGATAGTGAAGCAGAAAGTAATGCATGTCCAAGTCCAGTGCTTGTTGATTTTTCTAAAATTCAACACCCTGGTTCTGAGCAAAATTATAATGATGATGATGATGAAACTGATGATGATGAGGTTTATATGACACCTAACCAGGTAGTGTCACCTCACAGAAAATTAGCGTCAAAAATTGAACAGCCTGGTCTAGAGCGATATGATACTGCGCCTTTAGTATCAGTTGAGCCGGCTGCTGGAGTTTCTCCAAGAAATAATGAATTAGAATGCGACCCTGATGCGCTGACTCAAATTATTCCCTTAAATACTAATACTAATGCATGTAAAAAAATTAATAATGATCATGAAGTTTGTGATGAATTTGCACCGACTCAATTAGTAAATCCAGTAAATAATTTTAAGGATGATAATGATGATGATGATGATGATGAAACTGATGATGAAGAATTAGAGTCACTTCGTAGAGAAGTAGATGATAAAAAAAATCAAGGATTAATTAATAAAAATGAAGTTAATAAATTAAAAACTTGTGATCAAGATCTTAATGATGCGCCAACTCAATTATTAAATTTAGAAACTCAAAAACTTAATATTGGTATTGAGGAGACTCAGAAGCTTTTAGAAACACAACGAGATGATCTAGAGCCAACTCAACTTATAGATTCGCAGGCAATTTTTTTATCACTTAATAAAAATAATAAAATTTCTCAGACAGTTAAAGAGAGCAAAAATAAAAATAATGATGATAGTATTGATTCTGTTGATTTAGAAAATGCACCGACGCAAATTATAAATTTTGAAGGGCCAAAAAAAAAATGTGAATTAAAACATGATAATTTGGATGAAAAATCTCTTGTAAAGAATGATAGAATTTCACGCAGAGCATCTTCAACTCCTCTTTCTTCAGGAAAGAGAAAAATAAAATTTACCGCTGTGAAAAATTGTACAGTTGATCTTGATAAATTGCAAGGGGATAATTTAAATTCGGATGAAAAAAAATCAATAAATAAAAAAAAAGAATTTGAAAATAATGATAAAGTAAATAGTAGTGATTTACACAATGACAGTTTAGTTAGGAATTTAGACGCTATGTTCGGTGGTAGTAATGATGATGAATTTGAGGACGCGATTCCACTTCAAACTCAGCAGCTTAAGGAAATATTAGATGATGTACCTGAGAAATTACATAGTGTTAATAATTTTCAGAAACCCGGTAGTCAAGAAAATAAAATTAATTTGGTGAATAAAAAAAGCAGTGAATCCCAGGTGGATTCAGGTCCTGATACGCAAGAGGCTTACTTCGCTAAGTTGTCCTCTAGAAAGAAGAAATCTAATATACTTGTTGACAGTCAAGGAAGTTCTTCGTCGCAGAAGTCTGGGAAAAGTCAAGGTAAAGCGGCGAAGAAAGTTGTGTATGCGCCGGGTACAGCTGGGTTTTCTAATGGGGTTCCAGTTGAAGGTGATGAATCTGTCGCAGTGTACGAGTCACCAGAAAAAAAACTTAAAACTAAAGGTAATTTTTTTTTGGTAATTATTTACAATTCGGGTTAATCCCATTTTTCAATCAACTTTTTTTTTTTTTTAAATTGCTCACTTTTTTATGTATTTAAAAAAAAAAAAAATTATCAATAAAATCAAAAAGAAATTTCGTTGATAAAAATGAAAATTAAAATGGTTTAACTCACTTATAACTATTTACCATATTTTTTTTCTATAATTGTTGCTTTTCTATTTTTTTTTAAATTGAAAATTTTTTTTTAATAAAAAAAAAAACAATAATTATAAAAAAAAAAAAGTAATTATTTACAAGTGGGGTCAACCTTATTTTTGGCTATATTTTGACGAAAAATTATCATTTTCAAATTTTTTTTTATTCTACTTGTTTTTACGGCGCATTTATGATAAAAAATGTCGTGAAAGAAAAAAATAAAGATTTCGATAGCTTTTTGCCTTCAAAAGTTGAAAAAAATTTTGGCTCATGTTTTTGGATAAAATTTATAGTTTATCTTTTTTTGATTTTTTTGAAAAGTACATAAAAAAACGAACAAAAAAAAAAAAGAATCACAATTTTCAAAAAAATTAATACATTTTTTTGAAAATTGTGAGATTTTTTTTTAAATTGTTGGTTTTTCTATGCATTTTTCAAAAAAAAATATCAATATTAATAGATAAGTTTTATTTATATCGCAAATATTGTGTTTTACAAAGTTACAAATTTTTTTTTTCATACATCCTTTATAAAAAAATAAATAACTCTCTATTTATTAATTCTTTCGATATTAATTAAATTGTATTGTATCTGTGCTACCAAAATTCACTTAACTTTCTATTCTCACTTCGATTACTTGTACTTAATATATTAAAAAAATATCAATAAAATCAACCAGAAATTTCGTTCAAAAAAATTCAAAATTAAAATGTTTGACCCCACTTGTAAATCATTACCTTTTTTTAACATGATTAAATTTATAAGGATATTGTATAAAAAATTAATATAATTTTTTTTATCTAGTTACAGAAAAAGGTGCAAAACCCGAGAAAGAAAAAAAACAAACGGTTAATCCGGTTAATGAAGACGATTTTTTTGCAGGCTTACCAGATGTTCGTGTTGCTGGTACTGATGCTAACCCAGCAAGTTCGACTGTTTATTCTTCAGATAGTGAAGATGATTATTCATCAGGTAACATTGTTCAAAAACTTCAAAAATCAATGGCGAAAATAAAGGCGATGTCAGAGGAAGACGACGATGGTATTTTTAGTAATTCAAAAATAATTCCTAACTCTAGTTTTAGTCATACAGATGTTAAGTTACCCAAATTAAAGAGTATTGACGATGATGATTCTTCGTCTGATGGTGAGGTTGATTTTGCTCGTTTAAAACAGTTGGCAGATCGCCTTCTTAATGCTAATGACAAAGAAAAAATTTTGACAGGTCTCAAGAAAGTTGGGAGTAAAAATAAAAACAAGGTAAAGGTTAAAGAAGAAGCGGCTGCGGCTAGTAAAGTCGCTGATAGAAAATCAACAAGAAAGCGCGTACTTCCTCAGAAGTTGAAGAGTGGAGCATTTGTTATTGATGATGGTGATTTGAATGAAGGTGAAGGTCAAGATCAAGATCAAGATCAAGACCATGCAGTACCTGCGAAGCGGCCTCGCAAAGCTCTGAAGAATTCCGAGTCAAATAATTCTAGTGTCGCAGAAAAAGCTCAAGCTGAGCCTAAGAAAAAAGCTCCTGCTAAACGAACGAAAAAAGTTAATGACGATCAGAGCTTGCTCAGCGCTTCAGTGAGCTCGGGTACCGAAGACCAGAAAACTGCTACTAGAGTAGAGGCGAAGAAAAAGACTGTAGCTAAACGGTCTAAAAAAGTGGATGTTGATCAGAGCTTGCTCAGTGCTTCAGTGAGTTCGAATAATAGTAATAATGAGGAGCAAAATACTGGAGCTAAGAAAAAAACTGCGGCTAAACGAACTAAGAAAGCGGCTGCTGATCAAACGACTTTGGATACTTCCATTTCTTCGGCATCCTCGAGTACTCTTAACAGTACAATTGCATCTAAAAGGTCGAGAAATAGTGTTATGGATTCGCCTTCTACTTCAGCTAGGTCGAGACACAGTCATCGTCCGGCTGAGATGCAGTATAAAATTATGTTTACTGGGATTGATTATGAGATACATGAACAAGCCGTTCAGAGTCTTGGTAAGTGTGATAATTTTATTCATTTTTATTTAATAAAATATGTAATATTTATTAACAGCCTTGCAGTCACTTATGAACTATAAATATATAAAATTTTGCTTTATTAAATAATGAATTTTGTTAAATTGCACTGTACTTTCTTAACTATTGATTCTTTTAAAGATATAAGCTCATCCTGGTGTTACACTCATCAAGAGCTTTCATTTGAGTACCCACATGCATTTTGATATATTTTTCATATATACACATATATATAATATATATATAAATATATGAAAAAATGATGTGGGTACTCAAATGAAAGGTCTCGATGAGTGTAACTTCGGGATGAGCTTATATCTTTAAAAATGTCAATAGTTCACAAGATACAAGATCGTTTCTTAAT
>CAJNRD030001119.1:6734402-6772780 GCA_905319865.3 Cotesia congregata
AAGATATAAGCTCATTCTGATGTTACACTCATCAAGACTTTCATTTGAGTACCCTACATGCTATTTTCATATATTTTCATATATACATATATATATAAATATATGAAAAAATGATGTGGGTACTCAAATGAAAGGTCTTGATGAGTGTAACATCGGGATGAGCTTATATCTTTAAAAATGTCAATAGTTCACAAGATACAGGATCATTTCTTAATTATATATCATATTCATAAAAACCCATTTTATCATATCAATACACTGGCCACAAAATTTTGCTTATTCTCTTAATAATATCGATTAATTTTTTATTTCCAGGCGGAGTAATAAGCAACGATCCGATGACTGGTACTATTTTAATAACAGACAAAGTTCGCAGAACTTTGAAATTTCTCTGCGCCGTTTCTCGCGGCATTCCTATTGTTTCTGAAAATTGGATCAATGCAAGTATCAAGAGTAATAAATTCATCGAAACAGATCAATATATTCTGCGTGATTCAGCAGCTGAAGCGAGATTTAGATTTAATTTAAAACAAAGTTTGATTAAATCTAAGGAAAAAAGTTTGCTGCACAATTTGACGTTTGTTGTTACATCTGGTGTTAATCAACCTGGCTTCAATGAACTTAAAAGTAAAATTATTTACATATAATTATTTAGCATTTTTCAATAGATTTATTGAGTTTATTTATTTATTTTTATTCATTACTTTTTACAGATATAATACAAGTTGCTGGTGGCAAAGCTTTGGTCCGACCTCCCAAAACATGGACCAATACTTATATTATCAGCTGTCCAGCTGATATTTCTAAACTTAAGAAATTAACAGCAAACGTGCCAAATGATATCCAAGTTCCTGTTGTTACGACAGAATTTTTGCTGTCTGGAATTCTGAAACAAGAATTAAATGCAGAAGAACATAAGCTTAGTTTTTAAGATAAGTCGATAAAAAGTTGGGCTTGAGTGTAATAAAGTTTATATTTTTATAAAGTTAAGTTAAGCGTGTTAATAAAAAATGAATTATTATTATTATTATTATTATTATTATTATAGCGAACCGCGTTAAAAAAAAAAATTAGTAAATATTACATTTAAATATTATTTTTTTAAATTAAAAAATAAATATTAAACTATGTCATAATTCATAATATATAAAAAATTTTATTACATATGATCAATTTAAAATTTAACTTTAATTTTTGTTGAAATTAATATCTATTGTGTTAACGTTAAATATTAATGTAAAATAATAGAATTAATTTTCGTCAATAAAATTTTAATATATAAAATTTTTATTGTTTTATTAATTTAATAGTGTGATAAAAAAGTAAATTTAATTTGAAAAAAAAAAAATATAAATCGACTAAAAAATCAATAAATATAATTTTTTAATAATAAATTTTAAGAATGACATTAAAGTTAGCCGTCACTTGATAATTTTTTAATTTTATTTAACAAAAAAATTCGTCCCAAAAAATAATTTTAAAAAAATAACATTTTTTAGTTTTTAAAATTTTCAAATGTCAATTTTTTTTGTCATAGAATTTAAAAAATTGTTAAATATATGCTAAATTAATTTTTACATTTTAAGATAATTGGTTTTTTAAAAATATTTAAATATTTAATTAAATTACAACTAAAAAAATATTTTTAAAAAATTGCACTTTTAGTTTTTCAAGTTTTTTACATGTGACAATTATTTTTTTAATTGTTTAATTGAAATTTTTTCGATAAAAAATTCCTAAAAATTTTTAAATGTTGGCAAATTTCATTTTAATTAATTTTTTATAAAAATTAAGTTATCCGACATTTGAAAATAAAAAAAATATTTTTATTGAAAAAATGACTACAAAAAAAAATTGTCAATTGATAAAAACTTGAAAAACTATAAGTGCAAATTTAAAAAAATATTTTTTTGTTCTAATTTAGTTATTAAAAAAAAATCAAAAAATTAAGAGTGTCGGCTAACTTTAGTATCATTAATTTTTTTAATTTAGAATGAAATTGCAAGTATGTATCATTTATGTTTCATGCTATTTTGATGCCATTAATGTTTTGAAAATTTTCTTTCAAGGTCATTGTCATCGATATTGGTAAATTATAGTGAGCTCTAATTATTAGAACATGTGCATTCGTTAAAAAAATATTTAAAAAAATGAATTTCAATGAAACAAGTCCAACTTTAAATTGTGGGAATATTCTTCCCCAATTTTTACAAGAAAAGGTATATTAAATATTATTATTTATTATTTAATTATTAAGATATTACAAGACTAAAATTGAAAGAATTCTAATAATTCTTATAATTTTTTTTAATGAGTTAATTATAGCAAAAAAATTTTTTTTTTTTTTAAATTCTATCTTTAAAAACTTTAAAAAATTATAAATATAATTTTTAAAAGATTTTTCTACTTATTTTATTATTTTTTTTTTTCATTTTTATATTTTAGGTAATTAACCTGAAAATTGGCGAAAAAACGTACAATCAAGGATGGGGAAATTTAACAATAGGAAGGTCCCATTTTAATGATGTTATTATAAAAGACAAAGTAAGTAATATATTATTGATTTATTATTAATGACATTAAAGTTAACAGTCACAACCATTTTTTAATTTTTTTTACCAAGTAAATTTTTTTCAAAAAAATTATTTTTGAAAAATAGCATTTTTTATTTTTTTAAACATCTATGTCAATTTTTTTTTGTCATAATTTATTTATTAACAAAATTATTAAAATTATCAAATTAATTTTCATGAAAATAAAGTTAGCCGACATCTAAAAAATTTTATGATTTTTTTTATTAAAGCATTATTACAAAAAAATTTTTTTCATTAGTTAAAAACTTAAAAAACTATATATAAGTGCAATTTTTTAAAAATATTTTTTAATAAATTAAGTAAAATAAAAAAAAAATCAAAAAAGTCGGCTAACTTTATTATTATTTAATTTTCATATTATTAAATTAATAATTATTTTTTACAGTCAGTTTCCGCATTTCACGCAAATCTCGAGGTCTGCAGCAGAGGGATTTTTATCACAGATCATAACTCGACTAATTTTACCTATATCAACAATGTATGCAATAAATTTTATTTTTTTTTTAATTATTATGACATAAAAAATTGTTCAATTTAATTATTTAGTTGTTTTTTTGTAGGTTCAAATTCCTGCTCGGGAAAGAATGGCTGTCTGTCAAGGATCATCACAATCATCAGTTAAATTTGGTGAGGTTTTTTGTATCATTGAATTTCAACATCCTACAAACTTACCAGCAACTCCTGAAAGGGTCAGGCATACTTCCAGTTCTCCAGAGAAGCTTAATGATTCTGTTATTTTGTTAGATGAAAATAAAGAGGTTAATAATGATCATGCTGCTGATCATCATCACGAATCAAGAGAAGAAATAGATTTATCATCAAGTGGAGTTGATATTGAAAATAATAATGATAATGATAATGAAACTGAAGAAACACGCAGCAAATCATTAAATTGTCCACAAGCTTCCGTTGATTGTCGTCGTTATCATGATAATGAAGATGATAATAAAGATAGAGTAATAAATATTATTCATAGTCTTTCTCAAAATCTTCAAATTAATCAAAGTAATAATAAAGATAATAATGATCAGAAAGAATATGATGGTAATGATGATAACCGCCTTAATAATGAAGATGATGATGATGATGATGATGATCATAATAATAATAATAATGAAGATGATGATCATCATAATAATAATGAAGGTGATGATCATCATAAAAATAATAATGAAGATGATGATAATAATGACAATAAAACTGAAGCTGAAGAAGAAATAAGCACTAGATCATTAGTACGTCCACAAACTTCTGTTAATTATCGTCGTCATCATGATAATGAAGGTAATAGAGTAAAAAAAATTACTCATCGTCTTTTTGTATGTCATGAAATCAATCCGAGTGATGATGAAAGTAATAGTGATGAGGAAGAAGATGATAATGGTAATGATGATGAAGATAAAAGTGATAAGGAAGAAGATGATAATGGTAATGATGATGAAGATAAAAATTATAAGGAAGAAGATGATAATGGTAATAATAATGAAGATAATAGTGATAATGAAGATGATAATGGTAATGATAATGATGATACCGATACCAATGATAATATAACTGAAGAAGAAATAGGCAGCACATCATCAACACGTACACAAGTTTCTGTTAATCATCGCAGTTATCATGATAATAGAGATCAAAGAGTATTACACATTGTTCATAATGTTTCAATTAGTCTTCAAGTTAGTCAGAGTAATGATGATAATGAAGATGATACTGATAATAATGGTGATGATGATGAAGATGATGTTGATAATAATGGTAATGGTGATAATGATAATCATAAATGTGATGAAGATGATGGTGATAATAATGATAATAATGATGAGACTTATGACCCCGATGTTGATGAAGACGATAGTACTGATGATAATGATAGTAATATTAATGATGATAATGATGGTGTTCATGATAAGAGCAAAGATTCGAAGTCTGAATCAAAGACCAAGCGTCGATACAATTTGCGGAAAAATACCAGAAAATACTACCCGAAATAAACTGATTATCGGCATAAATATAATATTTTTTTTGGTATTGTATTTATTTAAAAAAATAGTTTTGAAATATTTATATGCGAAATAAGAAAGAATTTTATACATTTTTAGTTATATTTTGATATTAGAAAAATTAAATGAATTAGTGCTATTAATTAAATTAAATTTTGTTATGCTTCAATGTGCCTTCAAGATTATTAATCTGTTGAGGACACACGAGGTCCAGTGGACCCCAAGTGAATTTTGAGGCAATTTTGAATTTAAAAAGAGATTTATAAATGAGACTGAGTCTCATTTACGACTGATTTAATTGGTATTCTTGAAGATATTTATATTTTTATATTGTAATAATTATAATAAAAGATTTTTATAACAAAAAACCAAATTTTTTTATATTAATTTGCATGTTTAAATGTCTTACTCTCATTTTAAGCGACTGACCGAAATTTGTAACTTTAAACTTCAGAATAAATATATTTTTTTCAAACTTCATCAAATATTGATTTTTTTCCTCAAAATATATTGTTTTCCGAATAAAATGGCGTCGGTTTTTTTTCGATATCGTAAAAATCAAAATTTCTAAGACTTTTTTCATAAAAAAAGTTCTATTTCGTAAGTTTTTTTTTTTTTTTCTAAACAATTTTTCAATATTTTTAAATTATTAGAAATTAAAAATAACTATTAAGATATTTAGAGGGAATGTTATATTAAAGTTTGCTGCCAATTATAAGTCAATAATGTGTAAAAAATTATAAATAAGCATGAATTTTTTAATTTTTTTAATTAAAAAAAATAAATATTTTAAAAATTCTCGATGAAATTTTTAACTAAAATTAGATCGAAAAAAAAAATTATACATTCTATAATACTAAATTGCAAAATTTTATGTTATATTAAAGTTTGGTGCAAATTATAAGTCAATAAATCACAAAGGAAACGAATTAGAACTGTTTTGCTGGGGTCCACTGGACCCCATGTGTCCTCGACGTAATTTTGTCAACCCTCAACGGGTTAATAAACAGAAAATTAATTACTGTAGGCTACCTTTAAATTTAAATAATATATCTAATAATTAAATTTGCCTTAGTTTTATTTATTCATATAAATTCCTCTTTTCTGTCAACTATTAATTTTACACTAATAAAAAAATTAATTTTAATTAAAAAAAAAAATATTTTAATCAAAAATATAATTTTAATCATTTTAAATAAAGCAAAAAAATTATTTAAATAATTGTTTTGTTTTAATTAAATTTCACTTATTTATTAATAAATTAATAAACATTAATAAAAATTTTTTAAAAATATTTTTTGATGAAAAAAAATTTTTTTTTAGCTTACTCAACTATTTGACATAATTTTGCAAATTTATCTAATTTAATTGATTATATAGGTAGGTACAAAGCTGTTTTTATTCATTTATTTAATTAGTACTAATTTTATTCTATTTTATTAAATTAAAAAATAATTTTGATTCATTTTATTTAATTTTATTTATTGAGGTAATACTTTAATTTGATACATACAAATTTTGAGAAAAATAAAAATAATCACAAGCAAATTTGATTTATCCACTACACATATAAAATGGAATAACTCCAAAGCAGTGTTTAGTATCAATTACGATTATAATTAAACATTATTACGAGGAGATAAATTTAACCAGTTTTTAAAAAAAAAAAAAACCTAAAAATCTAAATTGCTAGTGACAATTGATAATATCACACACAAGAGATTTATAAATAATCCTCCGAGGTCTAAATACAATGATGATTATAATAAAATAAGTCGCAGCTTATATAACTTATGTTTACTTCTCACACAGCGAACATTGAACTCGTGAGTAATAGGTAGTAGTAATAATAATAGACATATGTATGCATTTGATTAAATTTTAAATAAATGATTCGTGATTAAATGCTTGTCCAGGTAATCTTCGTAGTTGATGAATTAGCTCGGGCTCATATTATTAAATAGTTGTTGATTTATTTTCATAAATTTAACACCAGCTGAATTCCAATAAATACGAAGAATTGAACAGACAAATGAATACGACTGTAACAAAGAAAAAAAAAAGTATGTGAGTTTCTACGTCGTAGTATCATGACCTTGGCAGCCATTTTGTAAACAGCGTCGATTATTTCATCATTCGCAAACCAATACACAAACAATATAAATACTGGCTGATTTTTTTTATTTTTATTTAATAATAAAAAATATTAATATTGAAAATTAATTTAGCTGACATTTAAAAATATTTAGAATTTTTTTTTATATTAAAAAAATTATAAAAAAAAAAAAAAAAACATGTAAAAAATATTGAAAAATTATGAGTGCAATTTTTAAAAAATATTTTTTAGTTTTAATTTAGTAAAAAAAAAATTAAAAATTTCGGATAAATTTAGTGTTATAATAATGAAAATTAATTTTGAAGATATTAAATAATTTTTTTTAACAAATTATAGCAAAAAAAAATTAAGAAAAAAAATGGCATGTATAAATTAAAAATACAACTTTTTAAAAATAATTTTTTTGAACTAAATAAATCATTAAAAAAAATTTTAAATGTCGGCTAACTTTAGTTTTATAATAATAAAAATTAATCTTGGATATTAAATAATTTTTTTTAAACAAATTATGGCACAAAAAAATGGCACGTAGAAATTTTAAAAAATTAAAAATGCAATTTTTTGGAACTAATTAAATAATTAAAAAAAAAATGAAAAATGTCAGCTAAATTTTGAATGATAATAATAATTAATTACCTTTTTTATGATTTAGTTTTGATGTTGTTTTTCTTATTAAGTTCAGTATTTATTAGCTTGGTCATGATTTTTCTAGAATGTCCGCATGGATCAAATTGATTGGTGTGCTGACTAACTTCCAGTTTACTCCTTTGCTTTCCTCCGTTTTTGCAAAAAATGTACTTATCAAACTCGTAGTTGTATTTTTCGTACTCGTCAGTGTATTCGCAATCAGACATAATTCACAAAATTAATTTATAATTCACAAAGAGAAAATTTACGATAAAATCGCTTATAAAAAGTCACTTGAAGTAGCTCTGTATAACTGTGAGGAGCGCCGCAGCTACATTCAGTTTTATAGGAACTAAATTATGCCCGCGCATGCGCAGTTAGTTTATTTTTATGTTTAGTAAACAAACACCGTGTTATTTTGAATGAAACAAATGATTTTTTCAACTGCAAATTAATCAAAAAAATTCTTTTTTTTATCTAAAACATTATTTTAGTGAGTTAGTGCAGTTTTATTAAGTTTTTAATTAATTATTTGGTGTAGAAGTGAATAGAAGGTACGATGTGCGCATGTATGACCAGGTGTTGCGCATGTCAATAAATCCGTTGCTGCAATTGAGTATTACTACGCGAATTTTCTAGAAAATTTTTTGAGGGTCGATATTTACTATCTAATCGACATAAACATAAACATATAATACTTACTAACGGGTATGTAACTGGTACACATTTAATAAAAATAAACAAAAGATGGCAGATTATCACGACCAGAGAAATCTTCGGTAGGAACTATATTCAAGTTATATTTTATTTAGGTTACACTTTTTTTCTATTTTTTTTTATAAAAAAAGAAAATTTTTAATGGACGTGTTTATACATCAACATTTATGTACAGAAAAATAAAAACAATATTTTACGTCCTGTAAATCTAAATACATGAATTAATGAGTCAGAATATTATTATTTTTACAGCTGTCAAACAGCTGATTATTTATTATGAGTCATGAATAATAATAAAATTAATATAATGTAACAAAAGGGGAATTATTATATTTCTTAATGACCAAAGCTACACCATTAACTCAAAACAATACTTATACTTATAAATAATATATAATATATTTGTTATCTTCATTGACGTATTGTGGGTGAAAGATATATTTTTATATTATATTACTTTATTTATTGTTTACTGGTTATCTCTTTTGCCTTGACAAAAATAAGTTTATTTTTTAGGATTGAAGGGAGTTCGATAAAATAAAATAAAATTTATTTAGCAGATATTTGATAATTTTAAAGTTTTTTAATAAATAAATTATGGCAAAAAAAAAGTTGACATTTAAAAAAATAAAAAATGCAATTTTTTTAAAATAATTTTTTTGATAAAAAAAATTAAAAAATGATTTAGTGACTGCTAATTTTAATGAAAATTAAAATAGTAGATATTTAATAAATTTTAGAATTTTTAAAAAAAATAAATTAGAAAAAAAAAATTGACGTAGAAATTTTAAAAAATTAAAAAATGCAATTTTTTAAAATTAATTTTTTTGTTAAATAAAATTAAAAAATAATTAGGTAAGTGACTACTAATTTTAATGTCATAATTTATTTAGTCACTGAATAATTTTTGAACTTTATTTTATAAAAAAAATTATTCTTAAAAAGAGCATTTTTTATTTTTTAAAATTTCTACATCAATTTTTTTTTTTCAAATTTATTTTGCCATTATTTATTTGTTATAAAATTTTTTAAATTATTAAATATATGCTAAATTAATTTTCATAATTTATTATGACATAGTTAGTCACTTTATAAATTTATTTATTAGAATAGACGCCAATCGGCAATGTACATAGATTATTTAATACTTTGGATTATTATTAATGATTTGATGGCTATTGAATTTGCAATAATAAAATTATTAAATTTTATTTTACAGAAAAGTTTGTTCCAAAAAATTATTCTTAAAAAATAGCATTTTTTATTAAAAAAATTTTTTTTTCTAATTTTTTTTTGGCCATTATTTATTTTTTAAATTATTAAAAATACCCTAAATTAATTTTCATATTTTATTTACAAAAAAAAAGGATATTTTTATAATTATACAAGCGGAAGTATCTACGTGATGAATGGCTAAGTGTGTTTTGATTTGTTCAATGTTTTTTTTTTAAACCAAGGTCAATAAACTTCAAGGAATCATGGTATAGAAATATCATTTTCAATGACCTCTATTGATATAAATGTTGGTGTTCAGTAATTCAATTCATTGAAAATTTTTTTTTGCTTCAAATCAAAATACTCTGATCAGCGTAGGCAGCTTAATACTTATCAGTAATTCAATTACTTTGTCACTGTCGACATTAGTTGTTACATTAAATCAATTGTTTACTGTAATGTTTTTTAGAGGTCATAAAGAATAAGTACGCAGTAGCTTTTTTTTTGGTCGAATCCAACAAAAATAATTAATTTTTAAATCGATAAAAAATAATTGTATTTTTTTTTAGAGAAATAAAAATTTTATAGCTGCTGTTAAGAGGCACGTTTATTATATCTTGATAAGCATTAATGCTTATTGAATTCACGTAATAGGTAATTGCTTGAATAAAACTAATTGAATAATTATTTTTTATAATTTTGATCAATTATATTGTTACTCTATTAAATTAATTATATTCTGTTACTTTATTTAAGTAAACGAATAATAAAATAATATTGATTAATTTACCAGGTGGTTAATCAATTGATGATTGAGAAATATCACAAAAATTGATAGTGACTTAAATATGGTCATAAGTTTCGCAATATTATAATTTATTGCTTGCATTTATATAATCTATCTTGAAAAATATTTTTTTGATTACAAACTCAGTATAATATTTTTTTTAAAGATAAATTTGATGTACAATGTCTTGTCTATATAGATAGATAAAAATTTGATCCTGAAATTCTAAGATACATAATTAAGAAATGACCTTGTATCTCGTGAACTATTGACATTTTTAAAGATATAAGCTCATCCTGACATTATACTTACCGAGACCTTTTATTTGAGTACCCACATCAATTTTTTCATATATTTTATATATTTATACATAATATGTATATGTATATATGAAAAATATATCAAAAATGCAAGTGGGTACTCAAATGAAAGCTCTTGATGAGAGTAACATCGGGATGAGCTTATATCTTTAAAATATATATTATATATATATATATGTATAATATATCATAATTAAGAAAAGACCTTGTATCTCGTGAACTTTTGATATTTTTAAAGATATAAGCTCATCCCGACATTACACTCATCAAGACCTCTCACTTGAGTACCCACATCAATTTTTCATATATTTATATATATTATAAATATGTATATATGAAAAATATATCAAAAATGCATGTGGGTACTCAAATGAAAGCTCTTGATGAGCTTATATCTTAAAAAATGTCAATAGTTGAGAAAGTACAGTGCAATTTAATAAAATTCATTATTTAATAAAGCAAAATTTTATTTATTCAAGCTATGAAATAATATTTTCTCGCATAAAGTTTTAACCAGCCTAATTAAATTCTTTATATACCACAAGCATCGCCGTTTCGCCTGAAATCAGAATTGGCATAAATAAAATCAGTTGATTTAAAAATAGCAGCTACAAAACTGTAAGCTTGATAATTATCTTGAGAGACTTGATGCCCTAAATTTTTCAACCCCTGAATCACAGAGTTAGATGTACCAAACTCATAATTTATCATCATAGGTAAAAGCTGATGGTGAAGTCTTGGAGTGTCAATTGCTTCTTTTATAGTATTGTTCATCCATAATACTCGTGCTAATGCCTGACAATAATTATTTTATACAATTAAATAAATTTTTAAATATTTAAGCTAATTTTCAGACTTACGCAAGCCAAGGAAGAGATAATTCTAGTTCCACCAGATGCAGCAATTATCATTTTAACATTTCCATCGCTATCTACTAAAATTGAAGGTGCCATTGATGACAATGGTCTCTTACCAGGTTGAATTGAATTTTGTTTGCTATTTCCTGGTAAGCCAAAATAATTTACTACAGTTGGGATTGAAAAATCATCCATGTTGTTATTAAATAAAATTCCTGTTTTCTCCCCTACTAGACAGCTGCCGAAACTAAAATGAAGAGCCAGTTTATGAATAAAAAAAAAGGTTTTATAATAAAAACAGCTGACATGTTATTATGTTAATTTTACGGGGTATTGATGGTACTCGTAAGTGATACTGCATCTCCAGTTGAAGATAAAACTACTAAATGAGAAGTACCGTGATCTTCATGAAGCCAAGTACTGCCTTCGTAATGGGCAGCATCGTTCCACGTTCTTGAGTCATCTATTCGAGCTTTTATAGCTCGAGCATAATCTCTTGAAGTTAAATTTTGTGTAATCTGTTAGCAGACAAAGGTAATTTTTTTTTTTTTTTAATTTTTCCTTTAAATCCAGTTGATTTATTAAATAGTTTTTTAGTTAATACTACAGTTAATATACATCTCTCAATTTTTTGAATTTTTATCACAACTAAATTATTGTAAAAAAATTTTAATAAAAAGTTCCACATCTAGAAATTAAAAAAAAATACAAGTTCAAATTTTTTGATAATATTTTTTTTAACATTGATTTGTTATAAAAATTAAAAAAATTAGGAGATATCTGCTGACTTCAGTATCATTTGTTTAGTTGATGCATTACCTCAGTCATATCATGAAATTCAGGATCACCCAATTTACTTCTCACAGCAAAAGCGTATTTAAAAGTCTCAATCATTCTGTGATATGTTTTGATAGTATTTTCATCGCCATTCAAGCTGTTTGGATTAAATTTAAATTCATCAAAGATGTTCATAATAAATATAAGCAGCGCACCGCTAGTTGGAAAATTCGATGTAAATAATTTCAAACCATCAGACAGTTCAGTTTCCAAAGGCTCTTGCCATTTTGCGGAGTAAGTACTTAAATCATCCATCGTTAAAATACCACCGTGTTTTCGTAAATCCTCAATTAGAGTTTGTCCCAACGTTCCATTATAAAATTCGCCTGCGCCTTTTTCAGCCAGCACTTTGTATGTTTTACAAAGCTTGTCAGCTTTGATAATACTTCCTGGTTTTTTGAATTCTTTTGTCGTTTCATTGACAAACAAAGATCTGCAAGAAATAAAAAAAAATTTAATTGATTATTATTATCTAGCTTAGTTATTAGACAAATAAATCATCAATTGTTCATCAACAAATAAAAATTTGTTGATTTTAAAAAAATATCCAAATGCAATTAAAAATTCTATTTAAGAAAAAAAGAAATTTACCTTAATGTAGGATCCTTGTTAATACACTCTTCTTTTCTCAATAAATCATTCAGCTGTATCTGCGAAAGCTTCCATCCTTTTTCGCACAGTGCAATTGTATCAGTAAACAAATCTGCCCATGGCAACTTACCAAACCTTTGGTGTGCTGCCCAATAACCCGCAATTTCTCCGGGAACAGCCACAGCAAGTGCTCCTTCTAATGAAGCTTCACTTTTGTCCTTGTATATATCTTTATGAACTCCCAGAGGTGCTCGATCTCGTGCATTTAAATAATAAACTTTCTTCGTAGCTTTGTCATAGATTGTCATAACTAATCCGCCACCGATTCCCATACTCTGCATGAAACCAAGGCTGGTGCAAAGAGACGCTGCAATAACAGAATCAACCGCGGATCCATTTTTTTTCAAAATTGATCTGTAACCGGTCATTACAATTTGATGATTATTATTATTATTATTTTAATAATTTATGATTATAATCTTACTTTCCTATTTCTGCACACACAGCATCGTCGCCAGCTACTGCTCCATTTTTAAATTTTCTTAATTTTCCAGCAATTAATGGTGTAGGAATTTTAATATCAAGTTGTTCGCTATCAAAAGTTTCATTTTTTGTTAATATTACAGTAATTATTACACCAGTAATTGCAAACAAAACAGTTATTACAGCAATTGATGTTTTCTAAATAAAAATAAAATTAGTCAGATCAATTTTTTTATTAATAAGTTTTTTCATCAGATAATAGTAATAAGTCGTACCTTATCAGTGATAGTCATTGTGATGCAAATTATAAAATATTTTTTTAAATATTTATAAATTATTAAATATTTTTAATAAATACCTTTGAGTAAATTTCACACAGCCTTCACTTGTATTTAATATTTACTAAATAATTACTTCGTTTAAATATTCTATGTATTTACATTGCTGGATAATTTATAGTGATTACATTGTATCATCATTACCACTTTATATGAATTTATATTATAAACTGGTCAAAGTTTACAATTTACTGATAAATTACTTACTAATATGTGATTAAAATTAATAAATAGTTAATTTAAAACCGCTATTACTTTAATATGGTAATGAGGGTTAATTATATTTTATCCAATTACAGCACTTATGCTAAAATTCAGTTTAAAATAAATTCATTATTAAATAAAAGGTTTGTAAAAATTTTTCTAATCTACAGGAAGGATTTTTTTGGTGTAATTAAATATTAAGAAAGTAAATAAGCAAAGAATTGAGTTAAAAGAAAAATAGATAGAAATTTTATTAAAATTTTCAATTAATACCACTAACACCTCCGTTTCGTCTATAGTCAGCATTTCCATAAAGCAAACCATTTAATTTTTCAATAGCACATACGACACTGCCTCGACCTCTGTACCGTGCTGTTTCATGTCCAAGCTTTTGCAATCCTTCAATTACAGATTTTAATACACCATATTGATAGCCAACTTTCATTGGATAAAGTTGATGATGGATTCTTGGAGCGTCAATTGCTTCTTTGATAGTATTGTTCATCCATAGAGTCCGTGCCATTACCTGAAAGTAATTTTATTATTATTATTTATTTTCTTTAGATATTTAAAAGTACAGCTTTTATAGAAAAACTTTGAAAATTTTATAGAAAAATTCTGCATAACGATTAACAATTATAAATAAAACAAGTAATTTTATTAATTTATCTGTAATTAATACAGTCGAGTTGCGTTATGACTCGACTGTAATAAACATTTTATCATTTTTAGTGGGAGACACTTACGAAAGCTGCTGATGTCGTTATTTTAGTACCACCGCATGAACCAATTACCATACGGAGGTCACCATTAGGATCCACGAGAACCGACGGGACCATTGATGAAAAAGGCCTTTTTCCAGGTTCAATTAAATTTTCTTTTGCGTTACCAGGTAAATCGAAGTAATTAGTTATGTAGGGAATTGAAAAATCATCCATACCACTGTTGAGCAAAATTCCAGTATTTTCGCTGACTAAACCACTGCCGAAGCTGAAATAAATATTTTAATTAATAAATATTATAATTTAGTATTATTATTTAGCTTACAAGGTATTAAGAGTGCTAGTAATTGAAACAGCATCACCATCAGGCGACACAACTGAAATTTGAGCAGTGCCATGATCTTCAAGAAGCCGAGAACCTCCTTCGTAATGAGCAGTATCATTCCACGTTCTTGAGTCATTTATTCTAGCTTTTATAGCTCGAGCATAATCTCTCGAGGTTAAATTATTCGCTAACTGTAAATAGAGACAGTTTTGTAAATGTTATTATTTTGTATTAATCATACAATAGTAATACATTAGTATAACAATTACTTCTTTAGTTAAATACCGCGACAAAATATCCCCCGAGATAATGTCCTCGGTGTTAGTCTACTTTCGAATAAACACACATAAAATCCATGATTTTGCACAAGCTTATGTGTTGTCAGCTCATAAATTTAATTTTTAAGTTGAGTTTATACTGTCCAAGTTATACAAAGTTATGATAATATTTTGTAATGTAATTATAAGAATATTATTGTAAAGTATTTTGTATTTAATTGTTCTAGCACCTGAGGAAGTCGAGAAACCGACGAAATGTTGTGAAAATTTAAATAAACATCGAATAAATATTTCCATCAAACTGTGAATTGTTATTGTATTGATTAATAATGGATATAAACAACAAGACAATGAACTTATGTGTTGTGATATTTTGTTTAAAAGAAATCTTGTCGGAGGATATTTTGTCGCGGAATTCTTTAGTTGATGCATTACCTCAGTCATATTATGAAATTCAGGATCACCCAATTTACTTCTTACAGCAAAAGCGTATTTAAAAGTCTCAATCATTCTGTGATATGTTTTGATAGTATTTTCATCGCCATTCAAGCTGTTTGGATTAAATTTAAATTCATCAAAGATGTTCATAATAAATATAAGCAGCGCACCGCTAGTTGGAAAATTCGATGCAAATAATTTCAAACCGTCAGACAGTTCAGTTTCCAAAGGCTCTTGCCATTTTGCGGAGTAAGTAATTAAATCATCCATCGTTAAAATACCACCGTGTTTTCGTAAATCCTCAATTAGAGTTTGTCCCAACGTTCCATTATAAAATTCGCCTGCGCCTTTTTCAGCCAGCACTTTGTATGTTTTACAAAGCTTGTCAGCTTTGATAATACTTCCTGGTTTTTTGAATTCTTTTGTCGTTTCATTGACAAACAAAGATCTGCAAGAAATAAAAAAAAATTTAATTGATTATTATTATCTAGCTTAGTTATTAGACAAATAAATTATCAATTGTTACCTCAACGTAGGGTCATTTTCAATACTGGCTTTATTTTGAAATAAATCACTCCACTGAGCGTTAGATAGTTTCCATCCATTTTCACACATCGCAATAGCGTCAGTAAACAATTCAGCCCATTTCAATCTACCAAACTTTTGATGTGCTGCCCAATAACCCGCAATTTCTCCAGGAACTGCTACAGCTAGTGGACCAGTAAATGATGCGCCTTTACTTTTATTTCTATACATATCTCCAAAGGCTGCCATAGGTGCTCGATCTCGCGCATTTAAGTAGTAAGCTTTTTTAGAAGCTTTGTCATAAACTGTCATTACGAATGCACCACCTAATCCCATGTTTTGCATGTTCGCCATTCCATTACAGAGAGCCGCAGCGATTGCCGCATCAATCGCGGAACCATTGCGTTCTAAAATTTTGCTAAAATAAAAATTAAATTTATTTATTAATTTTTTTTTGATTGGAGAAAAATAACGAGCATAAATAATAATGAAATTAAAATTAACAGTCTTGAACATTTTTTAACAAACAAATTTGTTTTAAAAAATAATTTTTGAAAAAATTGCATTGTTAATTTTTTAAAATTTCTACATGACAATTTTTTTTATAATATTAAAGTTAGCCGACGTTGTTAATATTTTCAATTCTCTTTTAATTACTAAATTTGAACTAAATAATATTTTTAAAAAATTGCACTTATAGTTTTTCAAGTTTTTTACAAATGAAATTTTTTAAAAATTTTTTTGTAATTATTTTTTTAATAAAAAAAAATTTTTTAATATTTTTAGATGTCGACTAACTTAATTTTCATATTTTTTTTTCCCAAAATTTATTTGTTAAAAACAATCTAATACTTATTAAATATCTGCTAAATTAATTAATTTTCATTAAATAATAGATTTAAATTACCTTCCTACTTCAGCGCAATAAGCATCATCAACACACACTGCACCGCGTTTAAATTTACTAAGTTTACTCGACGATGGTGGTTGATATTTTTCAACATCTGGTATTTTCTCTACATCGTCGTCATTTTCGTCAATTTTTTTACTTCCCTTAGATAATAATACAGCTACTATCACGATTGCTATCACAGCAAGTACCGCCACTCCAGCTATTATTTTCCAACGTTTCGATCTCCATCTAAAAATAAAATGATTAGTTAAAATTTAAGTTTTCAGTATTTTTGGTAAATGAAAAAAACAATTTCTTAATTAAAAATAAAAAATAAAAATTTTTTTCAACTCTTAAAAATTACTTTCAATATTCATAAATAAAGTTTTTTTGTTTTATTTAAAAATCACTCCATTTTTTCATGGTAGTTATTCAATAAAATTTTAAACTGGAAATTTTTGATGACACTGAAGTTAACTGACATTAAAAAATTTTTAGTAATAAAATTATATTATGAAAAAAATTTAATATAAAAAATTGCACATGTGAAAATTAAAAAAATTATTAGTTGACATTTTTTAATTGTATGTATAGACTTGTTATAAAAATTAAAAAAATGAACAGCTGTTAGCTAACTTCAGTCTTATAAATTTTTTCATATTTTAAAATTCCCGCGTAAATTTTTCTCACCTGTCACTTTATTATTATGCGTCTCACACGTCAAATTATTTATACTTAAACACAGTGGAAGTAAATAATTATTTATAAAATAAAAAATTAGCAGATAAACAATAATTTTTTTAATTAAAAACAGTTTATCAAATTTTAATAAAAGTAAAACTATAATGAAAATTAAGTTAGCCGACATCTAAAAACTTTCAGAAATTTTTTTATTGAATAATTATTAAAAAAAGAAGAAAATAAAAAATTTCACTTGTAAAAAACTTAAAAAACTATCAGTGCAATTTTTTAAAAATATTTTTTAGTTTTTATTTAATAAATAAAAAATAATTAAAAAATTGAAAATTTTCAAAATAAAAAAAAATTTTTTTATATTTTTTACAATACATAATTTTTTATTCCTAAATGCAAAAATTATGAGATAACAGTTATCATTAATATTCAGTGATATAATCTCGCGAAAAAGTAAATAAAACACTTTGGACTTTGTAGTGATAAAATTAATAAATTTTATTTGAATATTAATTTGTTATTAGGTCTGTTACTTTTGATAATACTGAAGTTAGCCGTCAGCTGTCAATTTAAAAAATTTTTTTAACAAATTAATTACAATAAAAAACTGCTTCTAAAAATTTTCACTTGTATTTTTTATTAATTTTTACATGTGGAACTTTTGAGTTAAATTTTTTTTATAATAATTAAATTAAAAAAATTCTTAATATCTGTCAACTTCAGTGTCATCACTATTGTTGCTTAACAGAACTTGTTTGTTGGATAAAATAACAAATAAATACAGTGAATTGTTTAAAAAAAAATATAAAAAGAACATTCTAACCTCAACTGGGCCTTTCGCAGAAAATTTGCATCTTCCACTTGTAAGTAATTATACATTTATAATTCATAAATTAAAAAATTAAAAAGGTTTGATTTAATAAGATTGTCAAAGTGACAAAAAAAAACTCACATTATATATATACTATTATTATTATTATTATTATTATTATTATTATTATTGACTGAAAAATCACTTGACTCCTGACTGTCGACGGAATAAATTAATTGTACAGCTGCCTGATCATTACGCTGATTAAATAACGTTCTACTCATACCACAACAATAATCATAACCGCGACTTTTATCATAATCATCTCCGTCATAATTTATATTATTATTATCGTTGAAGTGTTTAGCAAGCGAGCTTTCAATTTCTATTGGGATTGTCATTCGTCTTCTGCGAATATTGTTGGACTTCACCTTTGATCGTTTCCAACATTCCATAACACAAATTGCACGGTTGATTATTTTTATCAACAACCACTTTTATTGATGGTTCCACCTTCAGAGGTTTATTTTTTTTAACTTAATCCTGCTTATTATTATTTTTATTTTTAGATTTTCTTCAATTAATTCAGAAGTCGCAAACATTTTTTCTTTTATGATTTATGAAAAAGCCTCTCAGGAAGACTAATTTCAACTGACCTACTGTTTGGAGCTGATTTTAAAATCAATACAGGCACGCGCAATTCATTTTATAAAACTGTTGGTTTATTTTTATGAAAATTACGTTAGCCGAAATTTAAAAGTTAAAAAATTTTTTTTTATTGAAAAAATGATTACATAAAAAAAGAAAAAAAAATTGTCATTTGTTAAAAACTTGAAAAACTGTAAGTGCAATTTTTTAAAAATATTTTTTTGTTCTAATTTAATTATTGAAAAAAAAATCAAAAAATTGAAAATGTCGGCTAACTTTAGTATCATTTATTTTTTGGTAAATTTTGTCTGTGAGATATTTTATTAACTTTTTTATATCTATTTAATGATTAATTAATCTTCAAATTTTTTTTTATTTGAAGATATAAGTGCATAAAAAAATATAAAATCATTTTTAATGAGATACTTATTTTTTTTTTATTGTGATACTAAAGTTAGCCGACTTTTTGAATTTTTTGATTTTTTTTTAATAATTAAATTAGAACAAAAAAATATTTTTTTAAATTTGCACTTACAGTTTTTCAAGTTTTTAACAATTGACAATTTTTTTTCTTTTTTTTTGTAGTCATTTTATCAATAAAAAAATTTTTTTTTTATTTTTAAATATCGGCTATTTCTAATGACACTGAAATTGAAAAATATTTAATAATTTAAAAAAATTTTTTAATAAATAAATTTAATACAAAAACTATTATTTACATAATAATATCATATTTCAGAGCTTTTAAAAATTATAAATTAAATTTTTTTAAATCAATTTTTACACCTTGTTTATTTTTTGAGAAAAATAAAAAAATCGTCAAGTGTCTGCTAATGTTAGTGTCATAATTTTCAGAAAAATTGCGGGTGTGATAGTTTATAATAATTTGAATGAAATAATATAAATTTTTCATAACTTTAACATTTTTTCCGATTGCCTCTTTTTTATTGAATCTTATTTGTTTTTTTTTTTATTTTTCTATTCACTTAAAGTTTTGAAATTATTTATTTATAATTGAGAAAAAATTTAAGAAAAAAAAATAACATAGTAAATGTTTTTTTTATAAATCTTAATAAAATTTAAGGGAGTTTTTTTTACACTTTATTCAAAAAATAAAATAATATAAATACTAGTACTACAATAGTAAAGTAGAAAAAAAAATAAATAGTATAAAAATAAGAATAACTTTTTAAAAATAATATAAACAGCTCCAGAATTTTATAGTTTTCTTAGAATACAAAAAAAACATATTTTTTTTTTGATTTTATCTCGAGTAGCCCCTGAGTCTCTAAATTTTTTTTAACTATATTTACTATATACCTAGAGCTAGAGCAAGAGAATTCCCGAGTGTAGGTATAATTCACTCACTGTCAATTCTTTTATTAAAATTCTATAAATTTAAAGAAATTTTGTAACTTGTTAACAAGTTTTTTTTTAACTATTTTTCATGCATTTTTTAAATATATTGAATAAATAGACAGTTTATTTTTAATCACTCCAGACGTATAAAAGATCTATTTATGATTCGTCTATTTGAAAAAGCCTAATTCTTTTATTAAATTAAAAATAATTATTTGCCTAGAAATAATTTATCTAAAATCTAAAACTCCTATTTTATCTTATTTGATGACTGAAAAATAAAATTTTACGTATCTTGTTTTATTATAGACAAACATCAGAAATTAATATAAAAAAAATTATCAGCTTATTATTTCTTAATAAGTAATTAATTATTTTATAGTCAGTTTTAGTACTTAGTTTAAAAAAAAATATCCGATAGTTTCTTACTTTTTACGCCGGATTATCCTAATAAATTTTAACGTGACAATAAAGATATAAAAAATTTTTCATTATCTCAGATAAAATAAATCCAAAACTTAAACTGATAATTAAATGAAAAACATCGAAAATAAATTTATTATTTAGTAATTTACTGTGAAAAATATTAGCATTAGTCTCTTCATATAGTGACGACTGATGACAAACAAGTCGGCGTAAATTTTTTAAAACTAAACTAAAGGTTATTAAATTTATCCGTCTATTTTATTTTTTTTCAGCGTAATTAAAATTTTTCAAACCACTGAATAATATTTAACACTTGAAAATTATTATTCTTTATCTATTGTAAATCACGTAAAATTTATCCTCGTAAAAATTCAGAGAAACATAAAAAAGCAATCAGAAACAATTGTTATCAGAGTAATTTTATTCATACCGAGTGTTAAGTTGAAAAAATTATAAAAAAGTCCTTCGGTTAAATAATTAAATATTTTGTTATTAAAAATTTCTGCGGATAATTTAAATTATTTATGCTTACTTTCCGTAACTAAGTATGACTAATGTTAATTACTTGAACAATTTATTGATAGTGCATATTATTGTTTTAAATAAATTACAGAAATTTATTAATTAATATACAACTATAAATAATTATTAACATTATTTTATTAAAGAATAATAAAATATATAAATAATATAATAATTATTAACAAGAAATAAAATTTTTACGGCCGTTATAAGGATATGTGACCTTCAACATTAGATCACTTTCAATTACTCTACATTGAAAACATAATTAACACACTTTATATACTTATATATTGAATATATTGTACTATAATTACTTTTAACATGCTATGATATTAATTTTTCTTTATTAATTATAAAAAAAAAATTTTTATTATAAATGCGGTGTAAATTTCAATGCAAAGTTTTATTTTTTAGTTTAATAAATTTTTTCAAAGAAATTTAATTTTAAAGAATTGAAGTAAAAACTTACTTTGAATTTTTGGTCTCAATTGTGATACTTTCTATCTGATGCTTCATTTTTTTAAAATAAAAAAAAATAAATTAATTTTTTTTAAATAAAAAAAACCAACAATAATTATTGAAAGTTGAGCGCACTTTAAGCTTGACCGATTGGCTGCTCACGCAATACTGATGAAGAGTTATGAACACATGCTGATTCTTCTACAATTGAACAGTAAATCGGTACTGTCGGCTGAGTAGTCGTATCCTAATACCGCCTCTTAGCGAGAAGATAGTTGTTATATTTAGTCGGGGATTTTCAGGTACACAGAAGAAATTTATCAGTGTAGTGGGGAAGGGAATAATAAATTAAACTCTATTCTACAAGACGGTAAAAAATACTGAGGCAAAACGGCGACACTCACTAAACTGGAGTCGTGATCGAATAACGGAAAGATTCTTGCCGGGAGTGGTATTGTTATTATTATTGATTTTATTGATCATTGTATCATGTCTTTATTGTTTTATTTACCTGATGGATTTATTGAAGTTTAGCATTTTTCTTTAATTGATTTTTTTAAATTTGTAGTTTGGTTTTTTATAAATTTTAGTTTTATTTAAAAAAAATATTTATAAGTTTTTAAGAATTAAAAATTATAATTATAAAAATTAAAAAATCTTTCAAAATTTCTTCTTTTGCCAAATTTTAAAGTTTTATTTAATAAAAATATTTATAAGTTTTTGAGAATTGAAAATTATAATTATAAAAAAAAATTTATAAAAATTTCTTCTTTGGCCAATTTTTAAAGTTTTATTTAATAAAAATATTTATAATTTTTTAAGAATCAAAAATTATAAATTAGAAAAATTTTTTAATTCTTACTAAAAAAATTGTAAAATTTAAAAACAGAAAAAAAATTAAGTTATCAAGAAAATAATTAAAAAAAATTTTATTGTCTTAATTTGAGTAAAAAAATTTTTTAACTAAGAGATTTATTTTGGTTTAAATAAATTTTGCTTGATTCAATTTAATTTTTTTTTTTTTCAGTCAAGTTTTTGGTGTTTATAGTCCTTTTTTAAAATTAATTATAGAAAAAATTTTAAATAATTTTTTTAATTAAGAATTTTTAAAAATTTAAACTGGATAATTTTTTTTTTAATAAAATTTAAAAAGCTAATTTTTAAAAATGAGACTGAAAATAATAATATTTAAAAATTCACTATTTTATAAAATAAAATAAAATTTTTTTAAGTAAAAAAAATTATTTTAAGACATAACTTATGTAAATTATTGATAATACATTTGTTATCTCTAGAAAAATGTGACGCTAAACAGTAAAAAGTATGCCTCGAACTGAAATAATTATAAACAAAATATAAACGTAAAAAAAAATTAATTAAATTAAACTAGGCTCGGTGCAAAGGGACTAAGGATAGATAAAGAAGCAAAGTGATCTAGAAAAAGAGAGATGATAATGGGAAGTGATTTATTTATGCTACTAGGTCTCTAGTTCCGTTTATTTTTCATTACATCAATGTACACTTCCCCATATAATTTATTTAAAAAAAAATTATTTTACAGATTGGCATACAATTTCTCAACCAGCGAGAAAATACAATAACTTTTATAATTATATAATCCATAAAAAATTCATTCAAACATCAATAATTAATAATAATAAATAATAATAATAATAATACTTAACAATTATTAAATCTTACTTTACACAGAAAACAATTAAAGCCGCTTTTTTCCAAACAATATTTTACATCTCTTCTTAAAGTAAGAGACCCAGTTACTGACACTGGTCTAGTTGTTTGACACTTGCAATTTTATTCCAATTAAAAAAGTAAAATGTTCTCAAAAAACCAATTATCTAAAAATTTATAATTCACAAATTGTATTTATTAATTTATTGGAATTGACTTTTTTTTTTTTTAATTAATATAAAATTGCAAGTGTCAATAACTAGGTCAGTGTCAATAACTGGGTCTTTCACCTTATATAGTACTTAATTAATTAAGTTACAATTAATAATAAACAAAAAAAACGATCTTCAATTCCAACGGCTCCTATATATTTTAAAATTTCGCTTGTTTAGCTTATCAGTTGAACGATTGTCATGAGAGATAATTAACAGTCAACGTTTATAATTACTTAAATAGTTAACATATTATATATTTATTTTGTCGCACGTAAAATATATATTTTAGCTGAGACATTTGATCGTTATATTTAATATTACTTCAATCAATAATAATAATAATTATTTTATAATACATAAATTTTTTGAATACTAGTGAACTTGTACTGTCAATTCAAACAACAATTTGCTCATGCTACCACACATAAAATACATATATACATTGAAAATTACATACATACACAAGTAAAGTACTATAATATTACTAATAAAAGGATTTATTTGTACCAAAAAAAATTTTTTAATAGTTAACAAATCATCATTTATTAATTTATTAGAGACCACTTTTTAGTATTAAATAAATATTTCTTAGTATTTAAAATGATTTGTATTTTTTATTATAATTAATTATTAATTATATAATTATTATAATTAATTTGTGTATAATAATTTATAATTAAAATGTGTTTGTATTTAATAAATCTGATATTCATTTATTAAATATTAAATATTAATTATTATTAATAATTATAACAAATATTAATAAATCTTTTTAAATGCTAAAAAATATTTATTAAGGACTAAAAAGTGGTCTTTACCTCTAATAAAAGATTCGTTAAATATTAACAAATATTTTTAACTATAAAAAAATCCTTCTATCAGTGTAACAAATTACATATATTTATGTTGCATTTTATACTATATTTTAATATATCAAGTTTCATTTTTTTCGATCCAACAAACATTGAGGGCGAAACTATTCGGTGTAAAATTTACTTTTTTATTCAAGGTCTCTTTTCAAATTAATCGAACCTATTTATTTATGTTTTGTTGTCGAGTGTTTTCTTCTCCAGTTACCTGATTGTGTTTATCAATATCAATACGTATATATATAAGAATGTATGTAAATGTTATATGTTTTTTCATTTATAAATGTCATGGGTTAAAAGTACAAAAATATAATTGTATTTCGGGATATGTTAGTTTTTAATTCACAAGTCAATCAATTACTCTTTGGTTTACTTTTGTCATCTATTTCAATCTAAACAATAATAACAATAATGCTAATAAAAAAAAAAAGACAATTAAAAATAAATACCTAAGATGACAAAGTTGTAAGAAGTGATCGCAATTTAATTCCATCATTATTTTCATTTATTTTCTCATCATTAATAATCCGAGAGCGCATCCTTTCTTTTCTTCTTTTTTTACATTTTTTTACTACCCCTTTGTTATCAATTTCGTGTGGATTTTTATCGTTACTACTGGCGCTTTCTTCTTCATCATCATCTTCTTCATTTTCTTCTTTTTCCTCTTTTTCTTCTTCTTTTTCGCTGTTTTCGTCTTCGATATCATTCGACCTTTTTTCTTCAATACTACCCCAACTGGATTCGCTTTCGCTTTTTTCTTCGCTGTTTTTTCGCTTCACTTTTGGCTTTTCATCAGTTTTATTGTTTGAATTTTGGGTTCCTTGTGCCTGAAAAAATTTATTAAATTTATTAAAGTGATCTTTTTTGGTGGCTCTTATCAAGCTTTCCGCTCTAATCTCAAAAAACATATTTTGCAATATTATTAATGATACTTTTAATTTTTTACTATGCATTATTAAGGTAAAGTACCCAGTAGTTGAACAGGTTTCAAAGTAAAACGTATTTGACCCTACTTTTAATATATAAATATGTAATTATTAGTTCAAATGAGTGATTTTCATGAAAATATAAACAATTTTGAATTGATTGAAGTGCAAAATAACACAAATAATTGAACATTTATAATTTGACAACGTTTTTAAGATAGACTATGAAAGGAGTAGTAGTTGAACAATCAATTCTGACAAGCCGCAGTAGTTGAACACTCTGGGAGCAGTAGTTGTACTAATAAAATATATGGCAATAGGCATACCAAAAATTTTCAACGTTTAATTGAAATATTCAAAGATTTATAACATATTATTGAATAATACTAAAAATAATACTATAAATATTTAATATGTTCATTTAAAAATGAGAAATATTTGTATTTAATTTATTAATTACATTTTTTATGAATGACAAAGTAAATTTTCAATTATAAATCAAAAAAACTCAATTCAAAACGTTCAATAATTTTTAACTATACTAATGTTTAGTTATAAAACTTATTTAATTTGCATTAATTAATACAAATCACAATACTGATCATTAGTCTATAAACCTATTGAAGGTTAGAGTGCTGTTAAAATTATACGGTCCCAGCTTGTTAAAGTTCTGGGTACCGCTTTGAAAATTGGGAGGTATAGTTGAACGCTAAAATTTAATATAAAAATTATAGTTAATGTCTTTGCAAAAAATATGTATTATTTAGAAAAGACTATTTCATTGGATGGTACAATTTTTTTCACTTAAAATGATGATATACCGTTTTTTTTACTGATTGTTCGGTTTACGGTTTAGTACCTTTTTCATGAAAAAAATAGCATCTATCGGCGATTCTTGACATGTCAACTTTAAAGTTAACAAAAATGTAATTGTTTTGATTTATAATTGAAAAAACTTATCAAAATCAATTACTGTATCATTGAATAATTATAAAATGCGCATATGACTCATAATATATATACAGATTTTGTATTACAGCAATTCTAAAAGTCTGTTCAACTACTGGTCCCATTTTTAGAAGTGTTCAAGTACTGGGTACTTTACCTTAAATAAGAATTTATTTTTGTGCAATTTTCAAGCTAGAATTTTAGAATTAAAAAATTTATAATTTAAAGAGTATACTAATTAATCTATAATGTCGATTGGCATTTAAATAAATAAATAAATAACTCAATTGTAAAAAACTAAAAAATTTTAATTAAAAAAAAATAAAGTATAGTCTTCACGAATTATTTTATCTTAATAAATAATAAAGTAGTAAAAAATTCATAAACTCTATAATTAAACAACAATACGTGAAATTACAAGACAAAGTTTTGCCTCTGGTTGCATCAATAGATAGTCTGGAACAGTTCAGCTAAAGTTACGCTGATTTAATTAGTCTAGAAAGTTATCGGAGACAGAGCTATATTATGTAAATACATTATTATGTAATTTAAATTTTATGAATGATTTTATCGAGTATTATAGATGTCAATGAATCTAGATAAGTTAAAATTTTTATTTTAAAAAGTTTCTTTTATGTTAAATCATTTTTAATCTTCTTAAAAAAAAAAAAATTCGTAATTCTATTTTTTAAAACTCACTATTGAAAATACTTTGGACGGTAAAGTTGATGTTGTTGTTGTTGTTGCCGTTGTATCTGTTGTATCACTACTTTCACTATTATTGCTAGCGCGTAATCCATTGAATAATATCCCTAGTGGCACGTGACGAATAGCTAAACAGAAATAAATCAAGAAAATTATGACACTGAAGTTAGCATACGTCTAAAAATTTTTGATTTTTTTTATTAATTAAATTACAGCTAAAAAAATATTTATAAAAAATTGCACTTATAGTTTTTCAAGTTTTTTACATGTGACAATTTTTTTTTTTTTAATTTTTTAATTGAAATTTTTTCAACAAAAAATTTCTAAAAATTTTTAAATGTCGGTAAACTTTATTTTCATAGAAAATTTTTATATTTCAAAAATGAATATTTAAATTAATAAAAAAAAAGAAATACCTATTGGCCAATTGTCAATAGAACTTCTAAGATTTCCTTTGGCAGCTCTATGAGCTATTCCGGTTGTCCAAATACTAGCATCGCTGCTTCCTGTACTGCTATCACTTCCAGTGCTGACTTGACGCCAGCGTCTCTCTATATTTGAGAATAATTTAAATTTGTGTTAAGATTTGCATTAATTTATTTTATATTTGAGCGTTTAATATTTAATATTTATAATACAGAATATTAAAAAAAAAAAAGTGAATTTGATCTAAGTAAAATTTACTTAAGCCAAAAAAATTTCTTAGTTTGAGAATTTTTCTATTTAAATGAAAATGAAGCTCTTCAAAATTTTTTTCTTGAAACTTACTGTCAGTTACAATGGTACCAAAGTGTCCTGAAGTAATACAGGATCTTTTGAGCACTGGACTACTGCCGTCTGGTATTTCAACGCTGTGTGTCCGCGTTATCAGTATTATTGGGCTTCTTTTTGACGATTCTATCGTATCGCGTAATAATGAAGATTCACGTATTGTACTAGTTGAATCGTGATATCCCATTCCCATTAGACTCGCTGTGCTTGCACTTGTTCGCACTACTCTGTTACTTTCACCTTTAAATAATAAAAAAAAAAAAAAAAAAAAAAAAAAAAAAAATCAAAAAAGTTTTTTGAAATAATTTGGTGTAAAAGTTAATAATAGAAATTTATTTATTTAAAAGATATATATTTTTTTTTATTTTAACAAAGACCAATAAAAATATGAAAATTTAGAATTGCAATTTATTTTTCTAAAGTTTATAGAAAAATTAATGTGCATAAAATTTTTAAAATAATCTGCAATTTATTAGTAAAATTTATTTGATTATTTTTTTGTATAAAAAATAATCCAATATATTTTAGCTCGTCATTTATATGCGTAATAAAGATAAAATTTATATTTGTTAACACCTATAATAATTCAATATATTTTCGCTACTCGATTAAAATATCACTTTTATGAGCTTATATATTAAATTTAAATAGTACTTTTTATTGTCCAATTTAATTGCTTTTATACCGCGATAAATTTTGCATTTTATAGATGAGAATTATGAATGATAAAAATATTAAATAATTCGTATAAATTTTGCTAATTAATTAATTAGTGAAAAATAATTTTCAAGACGATTATTGGTTTTTATAAACAGAAAAATTAATGTGTAAAATATTTTTACAATAATCTCTAATTTATTGGTAAAATTTTGTATAAAAAATAATTCAATTTTTTTTAGCGCTACTTGATTAAAATATTACTTTTATAAGCTCATATATTAAATTTAAATAGTATTTTTTATTGTCGAATTTAATTGCTTTTATGCCGCGATAAATTTTGTATTTTTTAAATGAGAATTATGAATGATAAAAATATTGAAAAAAAAAATTAAATCATTTGTATAAATTTTGCTAATGGCTCTTTTAATTAATGAAAAATAATTTTTAAAATTATTGGAAGAAAAAAAATCAATTACTTGATTCGCTTGTTGGTACCCGTAGTGTATTACAAGATGCAGCGGGTTGTAAGCGATTGCAATTAAAAGCTCCAATGTTACCACTCTCGAAACCACCGGCAGCCCTTGAATTTGTCCCTAAATTGAGTAGAGCTTCGCTGAGACGTCGTTGGAGTGGCGGAAACGGAAACAGAGAGACTGGTCCACTTCCCGAAGGGCGACGCGACCCTGCAACGCTTGGGGTTCTCGCTTGAATTTCCTGAAAATTTATTTTTTATAAAAAAAAGTTAAATTATTTTTTTACTGATATAAAATGATAATTTTAAAAATATTTTACCTGCTGCAATTCCGATTTAGTTACTTTTTTTCGCCAATAATTCTGGACAGAACGTCTTATTGTTCGTGACTTGAGGCCGTATAATAAACCGTTAATCGGCGGCGAAGTAGCGAGTAAAAGTGAGGCCAAGGACGCGAATCTTGGGTGCAAGTGAAGACGACTATGACTAGCTGCGGTGCAAGCTTCCCATAGGATGATTCCGCAGTAGGGGAAATAAAGTAGATAGACTGATCCAACTAATTGCATCACCTTTAAGGATATCGATGGATTTTTTTTTATTATTCCTAACGTCGAAACGTCAATCATACTCATCAGCCCGAAATTGGTTTTATTGACTTATCAATTAAATAATTATTTTGGTAATTGGTAATTGGTAATAGAATAAAATAATAAAACCCTCGTCGTGTTTCTTACAGAAAAAAAAAAACTGCTAAAATTATTCCATAAATTCAGAGTAAAAAAAAATATTCAAGCAAAAGAGCAATAATATAAATAATAATAATATTTTTAGAGATAAATAAAATAATAAAGAAAACATATTTTATGAAATAAAAATATTTTATTGAAAAATTAAATTAAATTAAATAATAACAAAAATATAAATTAAAATGGAATGAGCAACTCACTGTTAGTTTTTTTGATTGAAATTTTTATGTTATAGGTCTCAAAAAATTTTGGTCAAAAATTTTTGAATTTTAATTTTGTCTTTTTAAATCACTGAAAAATTTAATCTGTATACTATTAAGAGAATAAGAAAAGTTTTGTGTCCAGGATAGTCATGATAAAAACGGTTTTTTTTTTTCAGTGAAATTTAGTGTCATTGCCAAGGTCTTGACTTAAATTTGTGCCTTTTCAAGGTTTCATTTCAATCTCACCGATAATCAATTTTTATGATAAGTATGTAGGCTGCATTCAAAAATGCTCTAATATCTCAAGATACATAATTAAGAAATGACATTGTATCTTGTGAACTATTGACATTTTTGAAGATATAAGCTCATCCCGATATTATACCCACCGAGACCTTCCATTTAAGTACCCACATCAATTTTCAATGTATTTATATATTTTATATATATATGTATATATGAAAAATATATAAAAAATGCATGTGGCTACTCAAATGAAAGCTCTTGATGAGTGTAACATCGGGATGAGCTTATATCTTTAAACACGTCAATAGTTAAGAAAGCACAGTGCAATTTAACATAACTAAGAAATGACCTTGTATCTTGAGAACTATTGACATTTTTAAAGATATAAGCTCACCCCGGCATTACACTCATCGAGACCTTTCATTTGAGTACCCACATCAATTTTTCATATATTTTCATATATTCATATATATTATATATGAAAAATATATCAATAATGCATGTGGGTACTCAAATAAAAGCTCTTGATAAGTGTAACATCGGGATGAGCTTATATTTTTAAAAACGTCAATAGTTAAGAAAGTACAGTGCAATTTAACATAATTAAGAAATTACCTTGTATCTTGAGAACTATTGACATTTTTAAAGATATAAGCTCACCCCGACATTGTACTCATCAAGATCTTTCATTTGAGTACCCACATCAATTTTTTATATATTTATTATATATATTACATATATGTATATATGAAAAATATATCAAAATGCATGTGGGTACTCAAATGAAAGCTCTTGATGAAACATCGGGATGAGTTTATATCTTTAAAAACATCAATATTTAAGAAAGTACAGTGCAATTTAACAAAAGTCATTATTTAATAAAGCGAAATTTTAATTTTTTATAGTTAACAAGTCACGACAGTCACAATTAAAAATTTTTTTAAAAAGTGAGTTACTCTTAAAAAAAACCTTAAATAGCAGAATAAAATATATATATATTATTATTATAAATTACTAACAGTACTAGCAGCACTGTGAAATCTCGGAGGTCCTCCAGCAGAAGGTGAAGTAACTGTCGGTATGAAGAACGGATTTCTTTGGTGCGTAATAGTAACTTGAGCGCTCAATGTAACTTCATAAATAGCGCTGGCAATTCGGTGACGATGATACCGTGCAATTCCTAGGACTCGAATATTGCAAGCTGTAATAAGTATCGCCGGTAACATTAAACCCACAAACAGATAAACACTTGTATAAATAACACCAGCAATAGTCCATGTCTCATTACTGAACGCTGGAATACAGCATCCGAAATCTTGACTATATTTATACGGTGCAATTAAACCCGAAAATGGAGGGAGAGACAGAATGAATGCACCAATCCATGCTCCTACTAATCCTAGGATTACTCGCCGTGGGGAAACTACTGCCGAGTAGTGAAGGGGTGCTGCTATGGCGTAGTACCTAGATCAAAGTTTAGTAGATGATTATAATCGTGTATTATATCGAAAGCGTAATCTCCGTTAATTATAAAATTTTTATTTTAAAAATAATTTTTACCTATCACAATTGAGCCCTGTGACGGTCCACAAAGCTACTGGGTGAAGTAAAGTGAGCAGAAAACCATGAACTGCACACCAAGAACCAGAATTCGTCCAAGGACCGGTTGTAAATACGAGCAATACAAAACAAAGTGCAAACTCAACTGCTCCAAGGTGAATTAACAGAAGAGTATTTGAAGTTTGTTGCTGCGTCTATTTTATTTATAAATAAATTTATTATTAATTTATTTATTTATTTATTTATTAATTTATAAGACTTACCTGCTTGCCGAGGCCGATTACTACTAACAGGACATAAGCGTTAAGAAGGAGACCAAGAGTGGAAACAAGGACAATAGGAATTCCAAAGGCCCAAGGGCCCATTCCTCTACTTCCTCCAGCACGATGATGCGATTTAACGCAATCTTTCGTACATTTTATGTATAAAATTATCCTGGAACAAATTAATAGTGTTTTATTAATTCTTAACAATCTTTTTCAACAGGTTATGGGTTATGAAAGTAGTGCGAGACACAATCGGGTCTCTAGATTGAAGCATAAATATTGAACTTGTAATTAGAAATTTAAATTGTAAAAATAATAAACTTATTCCGGATGATTTATTAAATATTGTTGTGGTAGGAGATGAAAATTCTGACTGATTTTCTGTGAGAAAAAAGCAAAAGATGAAAAATTTTTTAAAAACAATACTGTTACATTTTTTTCAATTTTTGAATAATGTTCTACTGGTACTAAAAATTCTCGCTTCAGTGATTATTTTAATTTTTTTTTTTTACAAAAACTTTATATTAAAATTCTTCACTAGAAATTTAAACTACGCGCATTCTAATTCTAAACAAATAAGGAATCAGGGTCCATTTTTTCGATTGGTATTGAGAGCTTCAATACGAAACTAAAGGAATAATAGATTAGATTAGATTATTTATTTATTTATGCCAAAGCCTGCTAGCCAAATGGCAAGTAAAAATAACAAAAATACAATTAATTACAAATTTAAAATATTAATAACAATAATTTACAAGGCAAGTAAAAATAAGAAATACAATTTATTACAAATTTAAAAATATTAATAATAATAATAATAATAATTTACAGATATTATAAGTACTCTGATTTCGATTTTATAAAATAATTATGATTTCGATTTCTCTAACAATTTTATAAACATTTATGAACTCTCTTTATACATCAAGGTTAAAGAAATAGTCAAAAATTTTATTCTTGCAAACCTCAAGACTGGACGCATTTACAATATCAGACCTATATATAATAGAATAGGTTTTAAAACTCTCGATAAATTTTTTTCTAATGATCATTATATACCAATGGAATTGTTTTTGCATCCCTTACAAGGTTTTGAGGTCAAACATTTGATTAGTTTATTATTTTTTTAGAAATTTAAAATTTTCAAATTTACATTCTCGCGTTTATGTATGCCAGGATGTATTATTAGGCTTTGAATTTCTCGATAAATTTTTTTCTAATGATTATTATATACCAATCGAATTGTTTTTGCATCCCCTACAAGGTTTTTAGGTCATACAGTTGATTAATTTATTATTTTTTTAGAAATTTAGAATTTTCATTGTTACATGCCCGGGTGTCAAGTTTAAGTTAGAGTAAGTTAGATTAGGCTTCAAAACTTTCGATAAATTTTTTTCTAATCATTATTATATACCAATTTAATTTTTTTTGCATTTCCTACAAGGTTTTCAGGTCAAATAAGATGATTAGTTTATAATTCTTTTAGAAAATTATAATAAAAAATTAAAGAAAGAATTTTTTTTTAAATAAATTTTTTTTAAGATGTGAATTTTTTATACACAGTAAAAAATTTTTCGTCAAAAAATTTTGTGTTAAAAATTTTAGTGTTAAATATTTAACACTTTTATATGTTGCGTCAAAAAATTTTGTGTTAAAAATTTTAGTGTTAAATATTTAACACTTTTATATGTAAATTTAACATTTATTGTGTTAAATTGACACAAAAAAATGTTAAATATTTAACATAAAAATTTTTAACACAAAATTTTTTGACGCATTAACGCAAAATTTTTTACTGTATAATTAATAAATAAATTCACAATTATAAAATTTAAAATTCCAATAAAATACGTGATATGTGATTGTTAGATAAAAAATCTAATCATGATAATTTTTTGACTTTAACTATAGTATAAATTTATGAAAAACAACTAAAGACTTAGAGTAAGTAAAGTATTTAGTTAGTGTCCAATTTGGGAGATTTACCCGACCTAATATCCCTGATCGTACAGTTTCTCAATATAATTCCAGCCTCAGTTCTACACTAATGGTTTTCACGAGTGTATAAAAGCCAGTCGTGTAATATAATAGTACATAAATTTAATCGTAAAATCAATGAAAGCCAAAACCAATTTCAATAAATAACAGACTGTCGAGAGATCGGATTAAGAGGATCAGAAGAGACAATCAGAATGATAACTAAAAATTAAAAATGTCAATTATGCTTTTTAAACAGCTCTAATATATGGGTTTACTCAGTATTCATATCATATATCATATATCAACCGATGAACAGCCAAACAATTTTTTTTAACTCCACCGGTATTGATGTCGGCGGAGCTTGCTTGCATTTACAAGTAAAAGTATATTATTTTCAAGTAATTGCGTTACACCATCGCTAGTTCCATTATCGACTATTAATAGACTTGTCAATGCACGTATATGCATGGATATATGTATTAGAGTCTCTTCGCGTTCAATTCGCGCACGCGCTTATTAGAATTAATAATGAGACACTCGATAGATATGTTCTGGTTTGCGAAAGCATATTCTATCAATTTTCGCTAACTGCCTTAATGAATCAAACTATCCTGAAAATATATTTTCCACGGTAAATAGTAAATATCTAATAAAACCTATGGATCATAGGAACTTATTGACATTCTATATTTAATTATTTACAATTTACAGCGAAACAATGACCGTTTATTGTAAATTTAAAGCTACCGTATGCGTATCACGCACTACAAAAATAAATTCACATTTAGAGGACGTGAATTGACTTCCTAATTCCTGATTCTCTATTTGCTTTTTTAAACGTTATTAATTCCAATAGACTTTCAATAGAAATTTTCTTTAATTAGAATCTGCTGGACATTCGTCTATAAATCTAGGATTTAAAATAAACGGATTAAATAAACAGGAGGTGATAATTGAAATGTACGCTGGAATAAAAATACCCGTAAAAATACAAACCGATAGATTTTTTAATTATTTACTCGGAATTGAAGTGAATCACTATCAGGTTGATGTGATAAAAAAATGCTTTGTTTATTTAATTGTAATTTTTTTTTTTAATTTATTTATTGAGCTTTTTTTGAATCAAATCCATACAGAAATTTTCTATCAAATAAAATCAGTTCATTTCTCTCATCCGCTTTGGTTGAAATCTTATTCGTTCAATTACACCCCAATGAATTTAAGCTCAAATATATCTGTAATTTCCAATTGGATAAAGAATTATTTAAGTGGAAAAAATTTAGCTGAAAAATTCTATTGGACAGTTACTTTGATGTTAAATCAATTTTTTTTTGTACGATTAATTAGATTTAATTAATTTTTTTTTGATATTGCACGCCTCAAAGAAGATTCGCCTTTTTATGAAATTAAAAATAGAGAATTCAATTATCTATATTATTAAGATCTCTCTATATTATTAAATGTCTCTAGATACATAATTAAGAAAAGGCCTTTTGTCTTGTGAAATATTGACATTTTTAAAGATATAAGCTCATTCCGATGTTACACTCGTCGAGACCTTTAATTTGAGTACCCACATCAATTTTTCATATATTCATATATTATATATATATGAAAAATATATCAAAAATGCATGTAGGTACTCGAATGAAAGCTTTTGATGAGTGTAACCTCGGGATGAGCTTATATCTTAAAAAACGTTAATAGTTAAGAAAGTACAGTGCAATTTAACATGATTAAGAAATTACCTTTTATCTTGTGAAATATTGACATTTTTAAAAATATAAGCTCATTCCGATGTGACACTCAACGAAACCTTTGATTTGAGTACCCACATCAATTTTTCATATATTTTATATATTTATATATATGTATATATGAAAAATATATAAAAATGCATGTGGGTACTCAAATGAAAGCTTTTGATGAGTGTAACCTCGGGATGAGCTTTTATCTTAAAAAACGTCAATAATTAAGAAAGTACAGTGCAATTTAACATGGTTAAGAATGACCTGTTATCTTGTGAAATATTTACATTTTTAAAAATATAAGCTCATTCCGATGTTACACTCATTGAAACTTTTCATTTGAGTACCCATATCAATTTTTCATATGAAAGCTTTTGATGAGTGTAACCTCGGGATGAGCTTTTATCTTAAAAAACGTCAATAATTAAGAAAGTACAGTGCAATTTAACATGGTTAAGAATGACCTGTTATCTTGTGAAATATTTACATTTTTAAAAATATAAGCTCATTCCGATGTTACACTCATTGAAACTTTTCATTTGAGTACCCATATCAATTTTTCATATATTTATATATATTATATATATGTATATATGAAAAATATATCAAAAATGCATGTGGGTACTCAAATGAAAGCTCTTGATGAGTGTAACATCGGAATGAGCTTATACCTTTAAAAATGTCAATATTTAAAAAAGTACAATTGTTTTTATTGTTAGAGTATAAAAAAGAAACAATAAAAAAAATAATATTCAATTTTAAATAAATTTTATTAATTTAAAGTAATTTTTAAATTTTAATTTAAACTAAAAGCTTAAAAAAAATTCTTATTGAAATATTTTAGTTCTACTAACAGAGTAATTTAAAATTTTTTAAAGTAAAGGTTAAGCGAAGAGATTTTCTGGGATGATAGAATAAAAATATGTCGCGTAAAAAATGAAATTTATGACGAGAAATTTTGTACAACCCCGAAGCCTAAATTACAAAATATAATAAAATATTTAGAGTGACGAAGGCTTTTGGGTTGATAAAATTTAGCTTTTTCTAAGCCCGACCGTCGATGTATTATTAAAATAAAGCGTCATGTGTTCTGTAGCGACTAAACAAGGGTTTGAGTTGAGCTTTCTCCCTATGTAAGTTCCAGTGAACTTTACCTTTTTCCATTTGCTGTTACTAAACGTCCGAAGAACGCAGTCGTGAGAAATAGAATCAGAATGTGTATGATCTAATGCTTGAATTATTCTTCTATTGAAACACGACTGGGGTTGTAGGAAAATCGATTGTCCCGAATCACTTGAAAGCTTGTTCCAAGCCGTTAATAGTTTCGATTTACTACATCAAATTTTATCAGCATCTTATTACAATTCTTCTTTCCGTTTTCTTCATTGAAACAATTTTTTTTTTATTACCAATTATGCATTATTGAATATTAATTATTGTAGCTTTAAATTTTTGAAAAAAATTAATTTATAATTCATATTTTAAATATTGAAAAAGATTTTAAATCATTTTTTGACCTCAAAGGTAACTTCCTGAGTAAGAACATTTTCAACCATTGAAAATTTATAATAAGCAATTGCCTCTGAGACTTCTTGACCACCCACTATTTTATTCCTTTTAATTTTGTAATTTTTAAAGACCAAAAAATATTATACAGATAAATCTACAGTTAAAAGATTAAAAATATATTCTTCTGAAGAGAAAAAATTAAATATAAAAAATATTTAAGTTTACATGAGGTTGAAGTTATGTAAACAAGATGGAAGAATAAAGACATGGTCGTCTCAAGCTGACACGTTCACAATGTTTACCTGCATATACTTTACTTGGCGCAAGGTGCTTCCGTATCTCCGGATTAAGGGACTTGTAAAGTAAAGTTTAAGTAATCTTCGATAATAAAAATTTAAAAAGCTTGTAAGCTCTTGTGAAAGTTATAAAGTTCAGTAGAGAAAAAAGTGTACATTGAAATCGATAAATTGAATCGCAAATCTTAGAAATCAAAAATTCAATTAAAAAATACAAGGATTTAAAGATAATCCGGGGAGGTGAAGCAATTACTTGGCCTTTTGTTGCTTCGAAGATTAAAAAATTTAGAATGATTCAAAGCACACTTTACCGCTGAGCAATTGAGCCTGCACAAGAATTCTTAAACGATTATATTATTTAATTACAACTGGTTTCATTAATTACTTATTAGTTATAAGGATAAGAGGTACTTTGTTATATTTTATATTATGAAGAGAATAAGGGAAATTTTGTGGCTAGTGTATTCATATGATAAAATGGATTTTTATGGTTAAATTTCACCTGGAGTTGTGCCTTTTCATGGTTTCATATCATTCTCACCAATAGTCAATTTATGATGATAAGTATTTAAGCTGCATTCGAAAATGTTCTATCTCTAGATACAGAATCAAGAAATGACCTTGTATATTGTAAAGTATTGACTTTTTCAAAGATATAAGCTCATGCCGATGTTATTCTCGTCAAGACCTTTCATTTGAGTACCCACATCAATTTTTCATATATTTATATATATTACATATATGTATATATGAAAAATATATCAAAAATGCATGTAAGT
>CAJNRD030001119.1:6784246-6798035 GCA_905319865.3 Cotesia congregata
AAGATATAAGCTCATTCTGATGTTACACTCATCAAGACCTTTCATTTGAGTACCTATATCACCTACATGAATTTTTCATATATTTATATATATTATATATATGTATATATGAAAAATATATCAAAAATGCATGTGGGTACTCAAATGAAAGCTCTTGATGAGTGTAACATCAGGATAAGTTTATATTTTTAAAAACGTCAATAGTTAAGAAAGTACAGTGAAATTTAACATAATTAAGAAACGATCTTGTATCTTGTGAACTAATGACATTTTTAAAGATATAAGCTCATCCTGATGTTACATTCATCGAGACCTTTCATTTGAGTACCCACATGAATTTTTCATATATTTATATATATTATATATATGTATATATGAAAAATATATCAAAAATGCATATGGGTACTCAAATGAAAGCTCTTTATTTGTGTAACATCAAGATGAGCTTATATCTTAAAAAACGTCAATATTTAAGAAAGTACAGTGCAATTTAACAAAAGTCATTATTTAATAAACCAAAATTTTATTTTTTTTTTAGTTCACAAGCTATGGCAGTCACATAGTGACTGCAATGGTTGCTAGTTTTAAATTAAAAGCAAACAAGTGGATATATCTACTATAGTGAGCTGGAAAAAATAAAAACTTTTCTACCCTTTAATTATATTTCTTTGAAACAATCACAGATTGAGAAAATTCGAAACAAACTTTCTGTAGATTTATTTTTTTTACGCAAATTAATTTATACGGAAAATTTTAAATGGTATTTTAAAGCTCTCTGATGAATTTTATGCACTGGCATTTTTTAAAACTACTGTAAAATTGAGCACGTGTATTTTAAATAAAAAAATTTACATAAGAATTTATAATCGTAAATTCCAATAATTTCTTATGAATTTTTTATCGATTAAAAGTTTTGTAAAAAAAGAAGCGAAAATTTATTGCATTATTTTTTAACATAAAATATGAATTATTTATTATGAATAATTATAAAGTATGAATTTTTTTATTGATAAAGTATAAATAATAGAATAAATTTCCTTATTGCTATTCATTGCATAACAGGTAAAATATCTAATTGAACTGTTTTTGTCCTAATAAATATTCTATATTTAATAAAATAATTACTTATACTTATCTAAGATACTTAAGGATATCAATGTGTTACGAATAATATTCGCTTAGTGATAAACAAAATATCGTGGCTTAATTCAATATATACCTATGTTTATCTATATATAGGTATACCTACCCTATGTCATTGATTAAGTCTATAATAGTAACAATGAAAGTAATAAACGCAAAAGAGTGGGAGAATCACGAGTTAAGTAAAACAACGTTATCGCATTCCTTTGTAAATCTAAAAGGGCGTATTACTACAAAAAGATATTACTGTAGAACAATGCCAAAAAGGCGTGTCAAAATTTTTTCCTTCATTCAAGTTAAAAATATATCTAAAAAAAAATATTTACTGCTCCTATAATTCTAATATTTTCCTATATTTTCTGCTAATTTATAATTAGTAGAAAATTTGTATAAATTTTCTAATAAAAAGAAATATAATTTTAATCTCTATTTAAAAACTTAAATTGTAACTATTAAAATTGATTATTCAATTTAATCATCGTTACAACCGTCCGATTACTTTCTGGTTATCTTCATAAATATTTATTATCACTAGCGGCTTTTTCGCAATAGAAATATCCCACCATACTAATCTATTATCATACTTAATGAAAATACATTAAGGGTTGTTATTTATTATTAAATTTTAATAAAAATCTAAAAAACTAGTTACTACTTATTAACTACAGCTGAATAAAAATTAAACAAAGATAATTTTTTATCATTCTTTTTAACAATTTTAAATTCCTAAAATCAATTTTTTTATTTCAATTTTTACTTTCTAATTTATTCATTCAAATATTAATTTTTTTAATCATAAATTAAGCTAATGCGCATGTTTTTACTTTGGGACATTTTAAAATTTAATTTGTACTATTGATAAAATTTTTTATCAGCATCGTTATAATCCAGGAATGCAATGCACTACAGTAAAATTTAATAGAAAATTTTTACAGTACATATTACACAGCAAAGTACTCATAAAATTGACATTTACCCTCAAGAGTAGTTCGTACAAGCGCGTCGAATAAAATTCCAGAGATTAATTGTTACAATTACTATTTTTAACCATTATATCACGAAACTTTCTATTTTATTTATAAAAAAAAAGGACGAAATTCAATTAGAAGTATTTTGCGCATGCTTTACCGATTTTAAATTTGATTTATAGTTGTAAAAGTTTTAACTGTAGACGAAAATACTTACACGGAAAAAATAATGGTCATAAAAGTAGTAAATACTTGAACTTTTAAAATGTTACATCATAAATTTAAAAATATAAAATTTTTATTTAAATTAAAAATATTAAAAATGTTAATTTAAAGATATTAATTAAAAAATAGTTTAAAAATATTAAAAATATTCATTTGAAAATATTAATTTAAAAATATAAAATTATCAAAGTTACCGCACAGTAAACAAAAGTTTGGAAAATCCAAAAGTGCACGCCTCATAATCTCATTTTTTAAAATAAAATATAGAAAGCAAAATAATAAAAAACAGAAAACACTGCTATGGTTTAGTGGCGCCATAACTGCAAGGTGAGGAAAAAAAATACTATAATAAAATGTATAAATAGAAATACATAAAAATCCACAGTCATATATTAGTTTTTTATTAATAATAATTTAACGACAGTGAATTCAACGCTCATATTAACTAAGAAATTCTGTCGTGTGTGACTTTAGATAATTAAAAAAAAATTATTCCGGTACGATCATTTTTTTGAGCAATTTCCCTGCCACATACACCCATTCATACACGGACGTCCAAAAAAGATTATGTTTAATGTTATTATTTATTATGTTAAACAAAAAAATTGTTATTGAAATATATTTTATGTGCCTGAAAAATTATTTGACTTGACATAAGTGTACTCATTTTAACCTGTAAGTGCGATATAAATAACAAAAAAATCAATTTCAGTTTCGAGAAAACTGCTTCTTTCAAAATGTCGAGAGTAGAGCACAACCTCAACGCTTCGTTTGTAAGGCGTGCAATATTGTGTAAAATCTGATCCTGGATTACGCTGTTACAATTGTAATTTTTTTATTCCCATGTATATTCTGAACTTTTTATTTTATATCGCTACTCACAAAAACTGATCAATATACCTCTGAGTACACTATACCATAAACTTTAAATCGTAAACTAATTTTTTATCGGTCTCTTTTTTGTCGACAAGTTTCAAGAGTTGTAAAAACTTTTCCCACACTAGTCTCGATATTAACTGTCTGAAAATTTGCAAAGTAAACAACTTCAAAAATCCAATAAAATTTTTTCGCACTGTTTCATTCGAAATTTCTTTACATCTTTGCTCGACATTAAATTCTTACTCTTCATGATTTGAAAACTTAGTGCGAAAAGGATACTTTAAAGCCCGTTAATCATCTAATGGGAATTAGATTCCTCAAACGATGGCTTCCATTAAAACTCTAGCTTTTCGGTGCAGTAGCCGAGGCGAAAGTTATAAGAAACACTTTGCTAGCAAAACTCGAGATTATTAACAAAAATTCTTGGCACAGAACAATGTCTATCTGATCCCAGTCGCCGAACTGAGACGCCCTGATGTCTGGCCAAGAAATGCAGTTTCTTTTATATATGAATCCAATGTATAATGCCCCGTCCGAAGTTAAATTTTGTTTCATTTTACCGTTCTTTCACCCATCGTAAGCTTTACTTGCTCCTGGTCATAAAACACTCGGCCCGGTCATAGGTATCTAACCATCTAAAATTTTTCATATTCATTTTATTAGCAGACCTGCACTCGGCAAGAAATATTGTCGCATAAAACTTTAAATCTTGTTTTTTAGTTAAGCTTTCAATAAATCTGTTATGAATTTTATTTTACTAGTCGTGTTTAATTTTTAAATCAATTGTCTCGTCAAAGAAGCTTGCAATGGACGGCAACAATCAGGAAATTGAAATTTAGATAAAAGTCGTACATCAAGCGTTTATTTTTATCAGTTTATTCATTTCCATCTATTGTAAATTATTGATTTAATTTTAAATAAATTTGTATTCTTTAATAACAAGAAAATACTAAATTTTTTTAAAGAAATTATTCTTATTAATTGAATAGGTATAAATTTTCTGATTAATCTGTTATTTACTTTATTATGATTATGTATAATTTGCTGCTGGGTATTCCAAGTCAAATAAGTCAATATTAAAAGTGAAATATGTTATAAATTGCTAATTTGCGCGCAGTAGTTTAGTATAAAATTTATCTGCAATTTAAAACTCTCAAAGCTTGTAGTTGAATTTATGACAGCGCCTTTCTGCAATTGATGCGTGGAACTGTGCAAGATAAGTTATTGGAAATTTCTAAGTATTTAAGACATTGATTGGCAAAATATCCAGAACAAAAGGAATGTACGTGAGAAGTAAACAACTGTGCTTTCTTTGAAATAAGGTTGTTTGATATATTTATTTGTTACCACAAAATAATATATCTTCATTAGAAAATGAAACTGATAGCTAAAATTGACAGAATTCTCAAAATAATTAAAAAATAAAAAGTTTGGAAAATCCAAAAGTGTACGCCTTATAATCTCATTTTTCAAAATAAAATTGATTAAAATAAAATATAGAAAGCAAGATAATAAAAAACAGAAAACACTGCTATGGTTTAGTGGCGCCATAACTGCAAGGTGAGGAAAAAAAATACTATAATAAAATGTATAGATAGAAATACATAAAAATCCACAGTCATATATTAGTTTTTTATAAATAATAATTTAACGGCAGTAAATTGAACGCTTATATTAATTAAGAAAATCCGTCGTGTGTTACTTTAGATAATAAAAAAAAATTATTCCGGTACGATCATTTTTTCGAGCAATTTCCCTGCCACATACACCCATTCATACACGGACGTCCAGAAAAGATTATGTTTAATGTTATTATTTATTATGTTAAACAAAAAAATTGTTATTGAAATATATTTTATGTGCCTGAAAAATTATTTGACTTGATATAAGTGTACTCATATTAACCTGTAAGTGCGATATAAATGACAAAAAAATCAATTTCAGTTTCAAGAAAACTGCTTTTTTCGAAATGTCGAGAGTAGAGCACAACCTCAACGCTTCGCTTATAAGGCGTGCAATTAACATACTAGTGAAAAAAAAAAAAAAAAAATTTCTGTAGCCTGGATTCGAACCAGGGTCCTTCGAGTGAACAATCGATGATTATAATAGATAGACCATAGAAACTCCGCCGTCCATCTTACGGCATGAAATAAATTATATTTATTTTGAACAAGAATTATTAAATTCAAGTGAAACCCTTTCTCCCTTTGATTTTTTCTAAAGTATTGCTACTAGAGATAAGAACTTACTCCCCGGGAGAAGAATTATAAGCATCGTTTTCCAATGTCTCGAGGCCTTACCAACTTGGCCACCACAGAACATGACAGTCTAAATTTTTAAAAGTTATATAAGCTACAAATGCTGCATTTTGTCTGTGTGTATAGATGTGACTAATCGGCTTCTCTTGTAGGCAAGAGGGGGTAGGTTACGAATGTCCACACAAAGAGAAATTGAAAAAGTTTGGAAAATCCAAAAGTGCACGCCTCATAACGCTCATTCATTTTTTAAGAAAAACATTAATTGTGTAATTGATTTAAAAAAAAAAAATTATAATTAAGTAATTTCTTACAGAGTATTTTTTATTTTTTTTTTTTTAATATCGGCGCCCTTTTTTCTTGTCATATGCGCACGCAGTCTAAAAAAATCTAGCTTGATCAAGTGGTGCCATAGTTTTCACGTGACAAATAAGAAAAGTTCGTTTGGCTTTGTACGGTTATATCGTAGTGAATTTTAATAAAAATTTAATTTAAAAAAAAATACGTAAACTAGGCCACTGATATGAAATACGGACCTAGTTAATCGAATTCTTAAACTAATAAAAAAGGTTCGGTCTTTAAATATCAATTTGTTCGGGAGTAATCGTTGGTACATCCAAAATGGGGTGACATCCGGACGTCCACGTAAAATTTTTTTCAAAACGTTTTTTTTTTTCAAAGTAGCAACATGAAATGATTTTAGAAAGTAAAAGATGGTTTAATTTCAATGTTTTTTTCGGTGTACTTCTACTTATATTGTTGTATAAGTGTAATATGGTTGTGATAGAGGCATTTAAAGATCACAAAATTTCTTGACCTTGACGAGTCGAGTATAAAGCACAACCTCACGCGCTTCGTGCTATGAGGCGTGCAATTTATAACAGGGGGTAAAAAATTGAAATTTTCTTAACAAAAATCCAAAAATTTGTCAAGTAAGGTAAAAGACCCAGTTATTGACACTTGCAATTTTATTTTAATTAAAAAAAAAAACAAATCAACTCTAATAAATTATTAAATATAATTTTTGAATTATAAATTTTAAGAAAATTGGTTTTTTGAGAACATTTAATTTTTTTAATCAGAATAAAATTGCAACTAGGCAAGTGTCAATAACTGGGTCTTTTACCTTATAGAAATTTTTTATCAATCTGAGTTGAAATAAAATTTACATTAAAAAAATTAAATGAAAAGCAAGATTTAAAATTGAAGAGAAAAAAATTTTTTTTATTAATTTTGCGGCTGATTTAATTCTAAAAAAATTGAAAAGTATTATCAAAAATAAGGAAATATAATTTTTTAAAGTTTAGCGACTTCTCATTTTAATATTCCAAAAGACAATGTCTTAATTTATTAAAAAAAAATTAATTTGATACAAGACAAAAATCCTTGAACTAAAATTTTTTTTTATTAAATTTTAAAAAATTTTTCGTCTCAATTGAAATAAAACTCTTTGAAATTATTTAAAAAAAAACAATTAAAATTTTGTTTAAACTCAGATCGAAATTCCCCAAAAAATTTTTTAAACTCCACCATAAATTTATAAAAAAAAAAACAACTCGAATTTTTACTGGTTCATTTAATAGAAAAGGTTGTAGACCTTACTACTTAATTATTAACGCGTCGTACATCGATTGTGTCTGCTTGGCTTGGTAAACTCGTTTCTTCGCCGGCATATACATACATCCGCATTGTTATTTTCAATCCGATTCGATTTTTCTCCCATAGAAAAAAAAAAAAAAACCAAATTTATTTTTTTACTTACTGGCTTGCGGTTCCATTTTTCTCAAAAATTCTAGTTTTCCCTCGAAACTTTTTAGCGCAACCATAGCAATTACCATCAATAAATTCAATCAATAACAATAATAATAACTCAATTAAAAAAATAAAAAAATCACTCAAAATATCACAGTTGAAATTATTTTTAAAATAAACAATAAAATAAATTTTAAAAAATATCTAAGGACAAACTAATTATTTTTTATTTTTATTTAAAAAAGGGGATGAAAGTAAGTTTAAAAGTACAAAGATGATGACAAACACGGAGCGAGGTGAGTAGTTGGTCGACGTATGATGAATAAGACCACCGGTGAACATTGCACAGCCCCTTTTGCTTTGATACCACGTGCTGATGTCAAATAGGAAACGACGCCGACGCTTTCGACGTTGAAACGTCGCGCGCATTTTTAGCGACATCACTAAGAAGTATTAGTACATACATTTATATATATATATATATATATATATATATATATATATATATATATATATACATACATACTTTAATTCAATTCCTTTGACGTACTTTTACGCGCTTTTTTATTTCTTCTATTATACGTATGCATTCTATCTACTTTATTTATTTATATAAAGAAATAGAAATACTTTAATCAAATATAATTGCATAAAAGATTTATTGAAATTTTATGAGTTGAGAGGCAAAAGATCAGATTCAGATGATAAATTATCGTGATAAAGATTATTAAATTTAAATCTTGATTTCTTCACCTATAAACTACTTTTTATGCTGGCGAAAATATTTCACAAGTTTTTTTTAGTTATTGCTGCCGACTGAAGCAATAAAGACACCAAGTTTCTTCATTCTAATAAGCTCTTTTTATTAATCTTATTTGTTTTTGTTTCATATTCGCTGGATATAGTTCGGAAACTGTCTTAATAAAAGATATCTACGTTTTTTTCGATGTCTATGGGGACAACTGTAGCTTGTGACCAAAATACTTTTATTTGAAAATATTATAGACGGAGAAAAAAATTTGCTTCTAATCTTGTTCTGGCATTCTCGGGCAGATTCTGAGTGTATTATGACGAGAGTAAAGAACAATTTTTATTTTAGTGAAAAAAAAAAAAATTTATTAAATTTCATTTTTTTTAATGAAGAAATTTTTTTTGATTTAAGAATTTTTTATTCTTAATTAAGAAGAAAAAAATTTTTGTAATTAATTCAATACTAGCAACCTGAACCTTGCAGTCACTATGTGACTGCCGTGACTTGTGAAATATAAATAAATAAAATTTTGCTTTATTGAATAATGACTTTTGTTAAATTGCACAGTACTTTTTTAAATATTGACGTTTTTAAAGATATAAATTCATCCCGGTGTTACACTCATCGAGAGCTTTCATTTTAGTACCCACATGCATTTTAATATATTTTATATATTTATATATATGAATATATCTCGGGATGAGTTGATATCTTTAAAAAAGTCAATATTTAAGAAAGTACAGTGTAATTTAACAAAATTCATTATTTAATAAAGCAAAATTTTATTTATTTATAGTTCACAAGTCATGGCAGTCACGTAGTGACTGAAAGATTGCTAGTAAATAATTAAAAATTTTTTTGATGTTATTTTGAATATACTTCAATGATTAAATAGTGAATTGGCGTTTTTAAAGATATAAGCTCATCTCGATGTTACACTCATCAAGAGCTTTCATTTGAGTACCCACACGCATTTTTATATATTTTTTATATATACATATATATAAATATATAAAATATATGAAAAATTGATGTGGGTACTCAAATGAAAGGTTTCAATGAGTGTAATGTCAGGGTGAGCTTATATCTTTAAAAATGTCAAAAGTTCTCAAGACGCATAAGGTCGTTTCTTAATTATGTTAAATTGCACTGTACATTCTTAATTATTGATATTTTTAAAGATATAAGCTCAAATTATAAATTGTGGCTTTTATACTTTCTACATTAAGTTCTGTAATATTTATATTTTTGCCACCCCGATGTCCGCTTTACTGTTTGAAACTATAAAAATTAACCGGAATCCGAGTGAATATTACAGTTTATTTTTTTCCGTGTATTATTTTTAAAAAATTTTTCATCTTTCGCTTTCTTCTCACAGAAAATTAGTCAGAATTTTTATCCCCAACCACAACAATATTCATTAAATCATCCGGAATAAGTTTTTTATTTTCACAATAAAAAAAAAATCACATTATTTTGTTAAAGAAATTTCATATGCATATCGACGTTCTAATTAGCAAATTGTCTAACTCTATTTTATAAAATCTTATATTTGTACGAAAAAAATAACTAGTTCAAAATTTATTATCACTTTAAAAAACCATTTAATATCATCAATGTCTAATAGAGATATAATATTTAGGTTCGAATCATTCAAATAATTTATAATTGGATTATTACTACATCAAAATGTTAAAAAATCACCCTCTAAAAAATAAGGAGTTAGACAAATTGCTAATTAGACCGTCGATATGTTATTTAAAATCCAAGTTGTTTCTGAAAGTACAGCTTCTAACGAACAGAAAAAGACCTCAAATATAAATTTACAAGCATGTACGGTTTACATTCCAAGCTTGTAAAGGTGAACTATCTTATGAACTCCGTCGTCCATCCGAAAAGGGTGAAAATATTTCCCAAGTATGTTCCTCAATTATTGCTCTATAATAAATAAAAAAAAATTTTTTACGGTCGAAAACGACATGATATTTTTTGGGAACATTTGTCATTCTGCCAGTTTATTTTTTATTCCTGACCTGGCTTCAGATCGTAAACGTCAAAAAATATGGGACACTGTGTATTGGGTACAAGTAGGCGTCTATTCAGAAGACCTTTCTTATCCCTCTTCATTAACTCAGCGGGAGATCGAGTCGCATTTGTAATGTAAAGACGCTGATACTTAACTTAAGCTATCCGTTTGAAGTAGACGACCAAACTGCAGACAATCAAGTATTTGTCATTTTAAATTTTATTAATAAGTTAAAACGTGAAAAATTATTATGCTAAAATAAAATAATTGTATAATTGAAAGTTATACTATCAATAGATGTTTATATATTTATTACTTCGGCTGACTAAACGTTGATCTCCAAGTAGTGGAAGTTTTAAACTCGTCAATCTATTGTAAAATTATACGAATTAAAACAATAAAATTTTGTTAATTATTCTTCTTTATCATTTATAAGGAAGCTTAGAGCATTTTATGCAATTAAAATTAATTGAGCAGATTTTTAATAATTTTTATAATAAATAAATTATGGCAAAAAAAAATTGACTTGTAGAAATATTATGACATTAGAGTAAATAATTTTTTAATTTTTTTTAATAAATAAATTTCTTCTGAAAAATTATTTTTAAAAAATTGCATTTTTAATTTTTTAAAATTTTTACATGTCAATATTTTTTCTTTTTTTTGCCATATTTTATTGTTAAAAAAAATTTTGTTTAATTATTAAATATCGGCTTAATTATCATAGAAATATTCAATGATTAAAAATGCAATTTTTTTTAAATAATTTTTTAGAAAAAATTAGTTTGTTAAAAAAAAAATTAAAAAATTGTCAAGTGACTGCTAACTTTAATGTCATTTTTATAAAAAAATTTGCCAGCAATAAGTTTATTCTCAGAGTCGTTGGTTGTTATTCACTCTAAAGAATGTAGCATACATGTTTTATCACGAAAAGCGGCGCGTAAATAACTCTCTCAGTGTGATTACTGGTGTAAAATTCTTCGTGTAAATTTCCAAGCTTACAATAGCCCTTACAATCCTTTGTTAGATAAAACTTGTAATAAAAAAAAAAAAAAACTGAGAAGATATCGAGCTTACAGCATCGAAACGTGGCACAAAGACAAATTTTTTTCACCTTGGAAAATTAATGGAATAAAAGCTAGATTTTCCTCTGCTGGACTTTTTTCTAACTTTAATTAATTAATAGTTCGATAAAATTCTTTACAAATAAATTTTTAATTAGATTTTACGATTGATGTTTGAAGCACACTCGATGATTATCCTGAATAAATTAAATTTTCTACAACAAAGAACAGATTTTTAACGTTCCATCAAACGCAATGGCAAATTAAGTGTCTTGTGCGAGTGAAAAAATCCAATCATGACATTCTTGGAATAAAAAGATCTGTTTGTAAAAATGATAAATATTTTAAAAAGAATTTTTTAGTTCAGCCGCTGGATATATATAAAATAACTCTCAGTTTTATGTTCTTTTTATTGCATCGGAGAAATAATATAAATTTTCTTTTACTATCTCCAATGAAACTAGTTCCTTTTTATTAAAAAAAATTCATAGAATAAAAATTAGCATATTATAAATTGATCATAAAAATAGTTATTAAAAATTATCTATAAGCTATATAAAATAATTTATGGTTATTTTTATTAGTAATAATTTAATTAGAATAAACTGACCCAAACACTTCTAAAAAAATAAATGTCATTGTTTTAGCGTTTAACGCAAATTGCAAGTGACAAGGTCAATTATAAATCTTGTATATGAATGAAATCTTGTTTCATACACAATAAACTCATAATTTTATTACTTTATCGCATACTTTATATAACTGGGTACATGCTACATAATTTCTTAGTTACAGTTTATTAACGCGTCGATTAAGACAAAAAAAAATCAGTTTTAAAAATTAGATTTTTTTTAACAAACAAATTTGTTCAAAAAAATTATTTTTAAAAAATTGCATTTTTTATTTTTTAATATTTCTAAAAGTCAATTTTTTTATAATAATTTATTTGTTATAAAAATTGGATCTAGAAAATTATTTTTTAAAAATTGCATTTGTAATTTAATTTGTAGAGCTTAGAATTTTTTAAATAAATTCTTTCTATAATTTAATTGTTTAAAAATATTAATTGTGTTTAAATTTTAGTACAATTTTTGTTAAAGTTCTTAATTTTAAAAATAAATAATTTATATTGACTATTTTTGTTTTGACGCGCGTGAATTTGCCGATTAATAATCAACTTCATGTCATAAAATAAAAAACGACGATCGTGTTTAATAAACAAGCGCAAAAATAAACAATCTGTTAATTAAGGGCAAAAGTTTCTTAAAAAAAAAATAAATTAAAAAATGGCTATGAAAATAATAGGCTGGGTGCTGGTCGCGATACTTTTATTCGCGTTAATAGCGATAATCGCAACAGTGTGTTTTATAATCCCTCACTTTGAAGATAAAAATGAAGATGAGCGGCTATTTGATCTGAGCGACATGCAAGCCAAGTCACAAAAGGACGAGTCTGAACTCAAGAAAAAAGAATTCATTGATAATTCTACACGGCCAGTTACACGGTTGCCTTCTATTATTCTTCCTCACTTTCCGATAGATAAAAAAACTTCTACTGAATCTACAACGACCACCAAAAAAACGACACCAGCCACGGATTATAATATAAAAAATATGAACCAATCGTCGACTTTGCCGCGAAAATGGCATCATATTAATCAAACCGAGCCTTTGTATCCTCAAATTATTGAAACGGGAAAGTATCCAGTAAAACAAGTTGAAACACTAGATTTTGGGGTTGAAGAAAAAACTACGCGCAGAGCCTCGACACCGACCAGTACTTCAACAACAAGTAAAGCTTTGGACCAATTTGACCCGTTAGGACTGGCGGAGCCAACTACAATTTGGTTGATTCCTGAAGAGCAAAAATTGATGAAAAAACGAGAGTCTGATGATTAAGTTTCATTTACTAAAAAGGTAATTAATTGTATTTATTAATATTATTTATCTTTAAATTTTGAATGGTAATTAATTAAAGTAAAAATTTTTGAGAAAAGTAATCAATAATTAAATTTTGATATTAAAAATTTCATCTTTTTAGTTTTAATTTTATTATTTGAAGTTTTATGGTTTCAAATTAAATTATCTATATTATTAAGAGGATAAAAAAAATTTTATGAGCAGCGTATTTATACGATAAAATGCGTTTTTATGGTTAAATATGATATCGTTGTAAAGATCTTGACCTGGAGTTGTGCCTTTTCAAGGTTTCATATCATTCTCACCGATAGTCAATTTATGGTGACAAGTATGTAGGCTGCATTCGAAAATGCTCTATCTCTAGATACATAATTAAGAAATGACCTTGTATTTCGTGAACTACTGACATTTTTAAAAATATAAGCTCATCCCGATGTTACACTCATCGAGACTTTTCATTTGAGTACCCACATCAATTTTTCATATATTTTATATATATTATATATATGTTAGGGTGGCGCAAAAAAACCGACTATTTTTTTTTTTCGAGTCTCGAATGAAAAAATGTTAGTTTTTGATGTTTTAAGAGCCCTCACCAAAGGACAGCTCAAAAAAAAATTTTTAAGAGGCCACTCCAAATTTTTCAAAATTTCAAAAATCGTCAAAAATCGAATTTTTTTTTTTAATTTTTTTCTTCTCGTTACGGTATAATTTTATAGACCAAAAAAAAATAAGTTTCTGAAAGTTTCAGTTCAAAATTTAAATTCTGAAAGGTCGCTCATAATTTTTTTTATTTTTCGTGAATTA
>CAJNRD030001119.1:6801406-6826537 GCA_905319865.3 Cotesia congregata
AAAAAAAAAAATTTTTTTCTACGGCAACTTGAAAATTTGATTATTTTCCTTTAATTACGACTGAAAACGAGAAAAATCAGCGTATTTAAGTCCTTAAAATCATAACGATTGCTTAAGTACCCCATTTTGCCCCCCCCCTCCCCTATATCACGGCAGCCACATAGTGACTGCAAGGTTGCTAGTTGATAATTATAAATATAAAAAAATCTTAATCAATTATTGAAATGTTCAAATTTAAAATTCACAAAAGAAAAATTATTTCAAATAACAAAAATTGGTAAAATAAATAAGAAGTAAAATTTATTTTTTTTTTTTAACTCAAATGTTTACTTTAAAAAACACATAAAAAACTATAATTTATGATCTACTAAAAATTGTTATACTTTATAATTTGTTTTTAGTAAGAAGCCAGAGAACCTTTGTTCGTGTCACTGGATGTCACACGTGAGGTTTTTCAATGCAGTCAACAACACAATATTGTATCCAGTAAATACATTAAAAAATACAAGAAGAAAAAACAAATGTGCAGTAAAAGACTTTTCCTCGGTATATAGTTCGTTTATTTTGACATTGGTCGTATGATTTATTTACGTTTGTTCTTGTGGTTCATGAATAAAATATGTTTAATGTTCAATATATTTTTTATTACGAAGCTTCGTGCGTTACGGATAAATGTTTATTTCTTTTTATGAATATCAGAGAAGTATTAGCATGAGAATTGACATATGTGGTAACTCAAAATAGAATAATATATATTTATTTTATATTAATGTTAATGAATAATTTTTTAGTCTTCAATTTTTAAATATTGGAAAATATTTTTAAATAATTATAATAAAGTCTTTAAATTTATTTCTTCCATAAATTAAAATATTTAAATCCTGTAACTAATTTTACTTTCTATAAATTTTAAATTCATATATTTTAATTAGTAAATATAATCATAATCATAATTTTCGTAAAATTATAAATTAAAAAAAAAATTCTAAAATTTTGTAGGGAAAAAACGACAAATTTAATTTTAAAAATAAAATAAAATTGTAGCCACATAATATTTCTTCAATAAAGAACAAATTTTTGTTTCGTTTTATAATTAATATATTCATTTATATATTTTATTAAAACAATTTCAACATATATATACATTTTTCCATACGAGTTTTCACCTTTGAAGGCAAATGTGTCGTCGAGGATGCCAACTCATTTTCCCAAGTTCCCTTTTATAATTTATTTCTCGGCTTTTGCGGTCTTTTTCTTATTAATGTTAAGTTTCTCAATATTTTTTTCTTTTAAAGGAAAAATTACAAACAAATTGCAGAATTAGTTTCCAAGCATTTTTGTTTTTTTAGAAACTCTTAACTTAACATCTACTATAAAAAAGCTTTCAACACAATATGAAAGAGTAAACTCTGCAATAAAAAAAGACAAAAGTGGATTTTTATAGCTTCCTTTATTGCGTAAAAATACACAAAAAAATTCTGTTAACCGATCTAATCAAATTTAGAAGACGTTTTTTCAAAAAGAATTTTATTAATTTTCAGCAATTTAATTTCTTGTCACAAAAAAGTTCATTTTTTTCAAAATATTTTATTAAGAAGTTTAGAATAAAAAATAAGAAATTTTTTTTTTCCGTGTAGAAACATTTTATTAAAATTCTGCTGCGTTAAAAAGAGATAGATGCGTATTATCTCTCTCATATATAGGAGGTGTCTGTATTTATATCTTTAAAGATATAATTTTTTTTAACAATTTAATATAAAATCAAAAAGTTCCTTTATAGTGAAAGAAAGCTTTCAATGTTCTTTTAAATAGTTCATCAGTTTATTACTAGATTAAGTAGAACAGAAAAAGTTTTTATAACTTTTTCTGTCCGCTTATTTAACGATACATTTATGCTCTTTTCTAAGAATTTATCAAGCGACTTTTTATCGTAAAAGTTACGCACCTAAACATTTGAATATTTGGATAGTTTTTTAGAATAAAAACTGCTTCAAATATTTTATTTATTTTTTTTAAATTATATTTTACTAAAAAATAAACTAAATAATAAAAATTAAAACATACCATGCAATTAAATACAATTTTGATTATCGCTTATGGCATCTAATTATTTGTAATATTTTAAAAAATACTATATTAATTTTTTAAATTAAATTAAATAATATAAAAGCAAGATATAAAATTTATTTATAAAATAATAATGATAGACTATAAAAATTTAATAATTATAAACTAGCTATTTAACTAATTGCTACTATGAAAATAAGAGGTACGCTGATTGTTAACGAGATATAGACTCAGACAGCAGGACTAAGTATATAATTTATGCTTGCATGAAAATGAACAGCCGAGTTAAGAACGTAATAAACTGACGGTATAGTAACTAAACCTTACAATTCTATTATTATATTTACTAAACTATCCGAGTTCTAGTCTAGGGTAGACTGAACGGAATAAAAGCTATGATACGAAAGGATTCGATAATGATAGACAGTTTTACCTCCAGTTGTTTTTTTTTTTCTTATAAATCGAATTCAGCGTCCTTAGGACAATATAATTTATTACCTTAGTAATATTTTATTGAGAAATCGATATTGAAGGCATCGAACTGTTTATAGTACTGCATAAACATAGTCTATAAGGTAAAAGACCCAGTTATTGACACTGGACTAGTTATTGACACTTGCAATTTTATTTTAATTAAAAAAAAAAAACAAATCAACTGTAATAAATTAATAAATATAATTTTTGAATCATAAATTTTAAGAAAATTGGTTTTTTGAAAACATTAAATTTTTTTAATTAAAACAAAATTGCAAGTTTCAAACAACTAGGCCAGTCTCAATAACTGGTTCTTTTACCTTAGTACTAAAGAAAACTTAAAATATCTTGAAGTTAAATTTTTTCTTCCCCAAAAAGTTTCTTCTTGCTTCAAAATGACGTTTTTTCATGTTCTTCACGGAAAAAAGTAAACTGTAATAAGTAATTTCAAACAGTAATATTCGCTATGTAAATGTCTAAAATGTTAAAGTATAATAATTAAGAATTCAGACTTTGATATTCATCATTTCGTACCTAAAAAATGATCTTATGATATGTAAAAAGTATAAAATAAAGTTAGTAAATTTCTAATACAAGCAACGTACGTCAATATTTACAAAGTAAAATGGTAAGCTTTAAACGCAATGTTTGTTTTTCGTTATACCACTCTGAAAAAATATCATCGCTGAGCTTCGCTCGATCTTAATATCATCTGTCGCCCTTAATTTCCATAGGCGCTACATATTTCCATAATTTACATCCTTCCAGTTTAAAACTTTGATTATTCGATCTTTGAATAGCATCTTCTCGGACATATCCTAACGATAAAAACGATCAATGCTAATGTAATCTTCACCACCGTTTCCACTTGAATCCTTTAACTCTCCTCCACTCAATTCTGGAGCTCTATCACTTCACTACGGTATTTATTTGGCTTCTTGTTTGCTCTCCCCCGTAGTATAATTTTCTGCTTCTACTTGTGTGCGGTGTTTAACCCACGCTACACCTCAGAACTTCTATCTGAAAGTTTTGTCGAATAATGAAGATACGGATTCAATTTTATTGTAATTAATATTAATTAATACTCACTCAGAAGTAAAATTAATTAAATTGAATTTATTTGTTGGTTGAAAAATTGAAAAAAAAAATTATAAATAAAATTAAAATAAATTTAAAAAAAATGTCGCATACATATATCACACTAAATTATTTATAACTTCAATAACTTCAATAAAACTTTTTTTTTGCGTATATGAAAGCGAAAATACCCACAGATAAATAATCATATTTCTTAATCTTAAATTAATAATTCAACTGTAAACAGATAAGACCTCTGAACTGCACCAAGACCTTACACTACATTATTACCATATACCGGATACTCGATTTCAAAACATTGCACACTGCTCTACTATCCTCTGTCCTAGTCTCCGAAGGCCAGTAAGGTATATACATTTATTTGATTTCGTTTTATTCTCTTATCTCACTAATAAAACAATAATATTTCCCCCGCGAATAAAAATCACGTCTTTTCTTTTCAAATCGAATAAACAAATAGCTTGAAGAAAAAAATTAAGATTAAAGACAATTTTAAATAAAAAATTCCTATTTATGATGCATCATTGCCACAATTTATCTAATTGCGTTCATTTTAATTTCTCCTCTCATCGCTTCAGTTTTAATTATCTTCAAGTCTAACTTGATAAATCTCTTAGCAATGAATAATTAAGTTCCATGATAACTTGTGCTTAAAAATCGATAATTCAATTTGTAATATCATGGTCAATTTTAATTACAGATTTACAGAACCTTCTGGCCGGATATCCTTTGATTTTATGATGCAAAGTGACTGACTATCCGAGTGACTGACAGTCTAAATACAAGTTATTAATCTCCGGATATTATTTGTATAAAGTCTTCAACAATGCAATTACGCCCTAGAAGAAATATGAAGCTCAGCAGAAGATCAAGGTCCAGATCCTTTGATACTTTGTAGCGTTGCGTCTTACAATTCCAATTTTATCGATTAATTGCTCTAACTATACGTATCAAGATTTTATTTTCTGAGAATTCAGACTTCTGAAGCGTCGTTATAAATAGTGCTCTTTTTAACCTACTACGCATAATAGTCGCTCTTTTTTTTCCCTGTTATTTGGGATTCCCCGATAATCTTTTTTCCTTTTCTCCCACCTACAGTGCAATCGATAAAGCGTGTTAGAAATTTTTTGTACGGGAAACTTGATAAATAGCTTCAATTTAATATCAAGCTAGTAGCAAAATTTTTGACGGATATTATTAATAATTGCTCGGAATTTAAACAAACAAAGTAAAATTTATATTTAATAATTATCTTAAAGAGCTTTAAGAATTTTTCTACTTGATTTAAAATAATATTGTTGGTCCAAAAATTTTTTTTTTAAATCAAGTTAATTTTTTATTAATATTATTGATATAATTGCATTTGTGTAACTCAATATTGGTCTATATGGTAATGTAGTAATTTTCCCTGCATGAATTACTGAAGGGATTGTCATGCTTCATGATATCAATCTTGTATATTATAGAGATGGTTATAGCAAACCAATCATACGTCAAATTTAACTAGAAGCTTCACCTTCGGCGGAAATCCTATAGTATACTAATCTTCAATGGACGTGAAGGGAGAAATCCGGTGACCATTTAATTAGTTAAATTAATTACGTAATAGTCAATAAATTTGCATTCGTAAGTAAATTCAGTCTGCAAAGTAATATGATTGTCAAGTTCTTCTTCATAATTTTTGAACTTCTTAACAACTTTTTGGGTCTAAGTAAGAAAATCTAAAAAATAAATAAAAATATTTACCTGCAGAAATATGTATAAAAATTCTAACGGGTTTTTCCGTAAGGGGACATCCATTAATTACGTGAGCTCAGAATGAGGGGGAAGGGGTCCAATGAAATCTCACCAAATCTCATCTAAGCCGAGGGGGGGGGGATAATCAAAAATCTCACCTCAACTTCAAAAAATATAAAATATTTTAGACATTAAAAAAAAAATTATTTATGAGTGTTTATTTTGCCCGCTAAAATAAATTTTATGTCTATTAAAATCATTTACGCTGATGATTTAAACAAGCTCTTCTCAGAGCTAATGGTGGATTTTTTTAACATTATAATTATAATATAAATTATAATATGTATGTATAAAAAAAGGACATGAGTCTCCATGGATTGAGTATGTAACGGGTGATTTATTTCCCGTACGATTGGCCCTATTATTTAAATTTAATAAACAACAAAATAGCAACAAATGATCTTAAGGTTAAATAGGGCGCCACCAGGATTATTTTCTCGGTTCCTGGAACCGGATGCCAGAGCTGAGCTTCTTATTCTACAGGGAGAGAGAGAGAGAGAAAGGTGGTCTGAAATAATTAAATCTTTATTTAACAATTGGCCAAAAATTTATTAACAATAAAATCAACAATTCGTACACTTGTACGTACTCCCAACTCGCTTACAACTACTCACTTACAACTACTCCACACCACCGCTTATAACTACCGGGGGATTTCGGGCTAAAACCGGCGACCCCGACTCGTCACCCTGCAAAGAGACTAATCGTATGCGAAGGGACGCTGGTAGCACACACACACACACACACACACACATAACCCACACTATTTCCACACACACTGACTCTACTTTATTATTTTATTTCCGGATTTATAAAATTAACTCCAAAAATTTACAACGTTAATTTTCACTAAAACTTATCAGCCATTAGCTCGCAATAAAACTCTATACTTTATTTTCACAAATTAATAAATTTACTTCTTAAAAATTCCGGCTTAAACCGACGCTTCTTCTCCCTCCATTTTTAACACGAGTTTTTCTTTACGCATTAACAAATTCTTAGAATATCCTTTTATATTTTTAACTATATTTTTCACGGACGTAATCCACACGAATAATTCGTTTTACAATTAATTTTACCGGAATAATGATGCTAATAAATTATTGGTATGAATTCGATATAAGACTCCCCTGGCAGAAATTGACCATTAGACTAGATAATAAATTATAATTTTATTCAATGTAAAAAATTACGTGCCTCAATTTTCCTGCGGGTATATCAGTCTTATCTGCGTCGAAATTTAATGAATTAACTCTCAATAATTAATAACACGAGGAATAATAAATTCCTAGTAATTGAGAGTGACGATTGGATTAAAGATAAATTCACCTCGGTGAAAAAGTAATTTCAAAAAATTATCCGATGTCTTAAATTTCGAAAATGCGTCGCAGTTTTCTCAATAATAAATTCCGGTGCTTAAAATATTTCCAAGTATACGATAAATAATTTTCAGTAAATAATAAATCAATAAAAATTAATAATAGTTAATTGGTAATTCAATTTGTAAAAATTGTAACACTTGTCCAGGCATTTATTTCGTGAATTTACTGCGTCACAAAATGGACGCCGTTTCTACGCCGTAGCTTGACCTCGGGTGTTGAGTACTGCGTCGTACTTAATTTCCGTGCGAAGACGATTGGCTTTATTCCCGTTGTTCAGAATATTAATTAAAAATTTAAATTATAAAATTGAATTATTTAAGCCAAATCGGAACGTTAAAAATTATTACCAGCTGAATTAATAATTATTTCTTCGCGACTTAAACCCTGGAGGTCTGGAACATTCCTCGGGTGTAACAATCCCCTGGAGAAATTGTTCACAAAGCTAAAAAAATTAATTTAATTAAAACAATTAATTATTAATAAAATATTAGATGAATTGAATTACCAAATTAATTAAAATGAGAAGTAGTATGTTCCATGAGCCGGGTGTGAACCCCTAGGCTCATCACTACCACAGTCCAATACCTGGTGTTGATTGGTATGAAGAAGCTCCCTGGTTGCTAATGGCTTCCTTCTTGGACTCCTCGATGTTACTTGTTTCAACACTACACCACTTCTCTCGACACAACGCTGATAACGTTTTCACTGGTTTTGGGACATCCATTAATTACGTGAGCTTAGAATAGGGGGGGGGAGGGGTCCAATGAAATCTCACCAAATCTCATCTAAGCCAAGGGGGGGATAATCAAAAATCTCACCTCAACTTCAAAAAATATAAAATATTACAGACATTAAAAAAAAAATTATTTTGAGTGTTTATTTTGCCCGCTAAAATAAATTTTATGTCTATTAAAATCATTTACGCTGATGATTTAAACAAGCTCTTCTCAGAGCTAATGGTGGATTTCTTTAACATTATAATTATAATATAAATTATAATATGTATGTATAAAAAAAGTACATGAGTCTCCATGGATTGAGTAAAAATTAAAAAAAAGTGTTGTTTTTATGTTTTTTTTTGCTTTGAATTACATTTAATTAAAATAAATTAACTATAGTATACTTGAATGGTTTATTATTCTCCCGAATAATAAAAATAATTTTAATTTAAAATAGCTCACGTAATTAATGGATGTCCCCTAAGCTCAATAAATTGAATAAATATTTTTTATCTTCGTCCCGGGTCGAAAAAATGAACTTAGATGAGCTTAAATCAATGATTTTAGTATAGCAGTTAAGTTAATTTTTTTCAACGCGGGGTGTAACGAATAGTATACATGTATTATCACCCAAATTTAATTAAATACTATTAACTTTTATAAAACTGTCAATAAAAAATCCATAAAACGATAGTTTATGATGATAGATATTGTTACCAGTATTAAAAATTGGACATGATAAAGCAATTAGGCAACTCGAAGTTGTCTTCGAGGGAAAAATGAAATAATCAAGGTCAAGAGGTATCAATTCGTCAATGCTCATTGAGCATGGACATTTAATCCCCTAAAAATATATAAACTCCGACAAAATAGCAAACTTGGTCAGTCAGAGAGCACGTTACTGTGCAGGTCTCAGGTCCGAAAATTCGGAAAATAAAAGACGAATAGTAACCTTCTTTAACTTCATTATAAAAGCTACTTTTACTAGCACGGTAATCCGTTCACCCAAATTGAGGCTAATAAAGGCTTAAAAAATGAATGAGCTTTATGAGGTGTGCATTTTTGGATTTTCCAAACTTTTCTAATCCTATTTTCAAACTAACAGTCCCCTAATATAGCATAAAATCCAATTTCCAAATTGAGAAGTTGAAACGAGATAAAGTTGCGATGGTGCTCTAAAAGCTAATTTAACTAACACGGTAACCCTTTCACCCATATTGGGGCTAATTATCAGTAAGCATTGTATCTCTGTTATTTGATACCTTTTATTTTAATATTGTTCAATCATATTATAAAGACAATTAAATATATAGTGTATAGTATATATACTTCTGTATTGAAGCTACAATTTCAATTACCTGTAAGTAAAATTACAATATATCTCTTTATTGCACCGAATTTCATTCTTTTCATTTTATTTATTTATTTATTTACTAGCTGTTACTCGCCCGCTCCGCTGGGCGCTTTATAGAATTGCATTCTTAGATCTAGGGCCAGTTTTTCAATCCGGGATAAAATTTTATCCGAGATAAAAGTACCGCTTGTTATGTCCAAGGGCGTTTTTAGGTTTTTAGAGCGGTAGCGTAAACGGTGGAGGTTTGGACTAACAGTTTAAAGAATACGCAACGGAGGTTTTAATTCCGTTGTTTAATTATTTTTGTGGGACGTTTTCGATGTATGAACTTACCACGCCTTCGTTTGAGACTGGCACGGATTTTAATAAAGAGTAGATGTACTTACTACTTGTTGAACTATTTCTTAGGATCGGATCCGTGATTCCGGGGCTGATCGTAGTGCTTTTTCCTAGATTGGACCCTCTGTTGGTATTTGCAGCGGATGGATGTGGATGGATTTGGGCTGCTTATTTTAAGGGCTTCTTATATAAATGAAATGAATTTATTTAAAACAGATTTCACTTTTCAAGATTTATTAGATCGAAATTATTATAGTGAATTTTAATTATTTGAGCTAACGTCCTCCAGTCCCCCGTAGGGTAAAGTGCGCAAATTTAGCTTTAAAAGATATTATATTAATTAAAAGATATTATACTTATTGACCGAACTCTCGCCTAAGTGCAGGGCAAATTAGAACTTTGAGAATCCCGACTCGTAGATATTAAAACTAATACGTGGCCTGCCGGTTGAAACCGCGTCTGAACTCGAATTAAGTGCAGAGCAAATTAAGACAAGGGACTTTACAAGGCACGGGCCTGTCAGTTAAACGCGGAAGTTGAATTAACCAACAAAAGACATGGATTTGGCTGTTGATCGTCTTTTTAAAAACTCGCGGTGCTGAGATTGCAGAAGTCCCCGCTAGTCAACCAGCAGTCGCGTAGCTTATTGTGGCTTTCGCGCATGGAGAAGTCTTCCATCTGCGCGGGTGGTTTAAATTAAAAGAAAAAAATGCGGGTGGACATATAACACGCTAATAAAATAAAAAAATAAAAAAATAAATAATTCAGTGACGTGATATTGCTTTTAATTAGTTCTCCATGAATTTGGTCGTTTATTTATATAAAAATAAATAAATATATCATAAAAATAATAATAACCTCTTATTGTGTCATTTAAATTATTTTAAATTAATTAACACAATTATAAATTAATAATAGATATGTCAAACGCAAGATATGAGCTCGAAGGGCTCAAAAGCATAGAACAGCTACCTCTTTGAGCTCATAAAGCTCAAAATAACTTATAAATTGTAATTTGGAGCTTGAAGAGCTCAACAACATTATAAATGCAATTTCAAGCGCTTAGGTATGGAATTAGCGGGGTTACAGGGATCTCCTTCAGGGTCATCCGTTTTCCTAATACTTATTTTATTTATTTATAATCAGGAAGTTGTCACAGTTGGAGGTGAATATTTCTGTGACATGTGACTAATGTTTATTTATTTTAATTCAAAATAAGTGACTGAATTCAAAGAGAATTACTCGTAGGCAATATCACCGTGCTAAATTATTTATTTTTATCATTATATTGGCAGTACTTTTATCTCGGATTGAAAAACTGGCCCCTAATATTAGACTTGAAATTTAATTAGAGTATTGTTTTGACTTGCACAGATTCCCAATTCTATCGAATTGGCATGCACCTTTTATCCATGTAATTATTCTAGCTAATATTCATTGTAACTTTCAATGTGCAATCATAATAACATTCCCGTGTCGTTCTTACAAAAATGAATAATAATTGATATGAAAAAAAAAAAAAAAACATTTGTAATGAGCACTGAAAGTTTCAGTTATAAAGAAATTGCAGGTCTCATAAGTGAAGAAATCTGCTTAGTATATAAACATAACCAATAGAATTAAAAAATTTATTTTAAACAAATGACAACCGAATAGAATAAATTTAGTTACAATAAAAATTCATTATTTCTAAGTCAAAAAAATATAGGTTCCGGATGAGTAATCACCAACATATCAAATACTACAACCTTCTCCGAAACACGCTGCAACTTATGGTATAAGTATTATTCCGATCGGTTCAGTAGTTTTCACAGTATAACCGGACAAAAAAAAACCGGCTCTCCATTTATTAGTATAGACTGATTTATTAATTAATTAATTAATTAATTTATTTATTTATTTATTTAATTTGAATGCCGAATCAATGGCTGAATGGCAAAGATACAAAAATAGAATAAACTACATGTAAGAGTATAAATAGATCTCCATGGATATTTTAACAATGTTTGGATTTAGCTAATAGAACAGTGAAAACAATCAGAAATTTAAGAAATGTAATTACCTATTTACAATCAGAAAAAATGAAGTGAAATAAAAGTAAGCAAGAAACTATGATAAAAAAAACGAGGTGTTCGAGTGCCTATATAATTCACCAAACCCACCCATCCTTCTCTCATACTTATCCGAGACCCCCTATTGCCACGCGAGACATTTATCGGATTCTTTATCGGTACAAACCGCTCAGTATTGGGCTAGGTAAGTCAACTTAGATAAGTTCGAATGATCGTGGGAATGCGCGATCAATAGTTTGGAATTTCATAGCTTAGGAATTTGGAATCCGCACGGCTGATCATAAGTAGCCTCAAGGGATAAAAAGATTATATTTATTGATTTAAGTTAAACACAACTAACGTCACAACCCCTTGTTCATGACATTCGAGATGAGGAAGATATAACCTGAGGGATGTACTGACCAGGAAAAGTCTATCTCCGGATAAGGAAACACATCTTTAGCTTGTTACTTCCTCTCCGAAGATTATTTTTCAGGTTCCTGAATTTTATTTCTGTTAGATAGAAATCTAATCCGTCAATAAAAATAAAATAACTAAATTTTCAGAAATCAAATCGGAATAAAAATTATTTTTAGAAAAATAGTAATTTAATTTTATATTTAAAAAAATGACAAAAATTTAATTTATTCAGTTTTAAAATATAAATTTCTTGATAAAAATTATCATAAAAAATCACGAAGAGTGAAGGTGAGGTATTTTGTTTTAAAAATATTTTTTAATGAATTTTTATCGTTAAAATTTATGGAAATAAATAAAAATTGAAGGAAATTACAAGAATAAACATGTGCTGTAATTTTATTGTTGATATTTAGTAGTTTAATTAACGCGATCTGCATGCCGTGTCCAATTGTCAAGTTATCTTTCAAAGGACTGATCAAAGAGATTACGTTTATTGAGATATAATTCAATCATATTCGGTTCTCTTTGTTTAGAAATGGTGACAAAACAAAAGGAATGTATTGCATATGTTCACTAGAGTCGTAATTTAAAGAGGGGAAAAGCTCATCAAAACCCTACCCGGAAGCCGACAAACAGTTGTAAAAAAACTATGATAATCTTATCATAGAAACAGATGTTTTTTAAATTGGTAGTATGATAATAAATTACTTGGAAATGAAATGAAAATCACGTGATCAACCCTATAAAAACTAAGGAAGTTATCGAGGAACACGTCAGTTCTCTTTGAGAAATCGTGACGATAAGTTCTTAGCGTAGTTATAAATATAACTCTTTACTAATATATCCACCGGTTTGTTTAAAAATTGAATATGTCAAAAAAATCTCTTATTTTAGATCAATTTTATACGCGTACTACCTTTAAAACGCTATTTCTTCTTAATTAAATGTTAAGAATAGTTTTTTTGTGGGGCATCGTATTTAAAAATGTAGATCAATTAAATTTGAAATAACTTAATTTGTGTAAGTACAAAATTATTTTTTTTTTTTAGGAGTATGCAAATATTTGGAACTATTAATTTTTCAAAATTAACAAATATTTTCGTAAAAAAAAATTGCTTTTTATATTTAATTTCTCTCTATAACTATTTAAAATAATTATCTACAATTTAATGTGCATTATTCTAAATAAAATAAACTTTTATTGAAGATAGTCAGCTTATGACGCATAAATTATCTTCACAATTTGATACATTATTGAATTTTATTTCGCAATAAGAAAATAATGTCCCAACTATTTTATCTATTTACAATTTATGTATCTAGATACAATTTATGTTATTATTTTTAGTAGATTTCATAAAAATCTGACTATTGCATTCGTTAAAAAGTTTATATATATAAATATGATGTAACGCGGCTTATCAGCACAATAGCGTTTACAATTTCTAACTGATTCTTCTGAATCTCATTCGGTAAATTGCATCGTAAAGTTCTTTAATTAAGCTTCAATTTTAACTCCTTGGAAGTGGTAATAGCCTCAATATTACCCATTTTAGAGGTCGTTCAAAAAAACAGTTTTACTGTGTTGTAGCCGTCTTAGAGTTATTGGCTGTAATATTATTTTATACAAAATAAATTTTATTTATTTGAGAAATCTACTTTCATTTCGGCTACCGAATAGTCGTCTTTATATTTTGCAATGAGAAAATAACGCTCCAATAAATTTAAATTTCTCACACTTAACTATTAGCATAACTTTATTAGAATAATTGTTAAATTTTAAAAATATTTTGTTACACGGAAAAAAGTAAACTGTAATATTCACTCGGATTCCGGTTAATTTTTATAGTTTCAAACAGTAAAGCGGACATCGGGGTGGCAAAAATATAAATATTACAGAACTTAATGTAGAAAGTATAAAAGCCACAATTTATAATTTAATATCCAAAATAAGTGATTAGTAGCTGTCACTATAGTAAATAACGACTCGTTCATTTTAAAAAATTACAGTTTCAAACAGTAAAAATTGCAATTTCAATATATAGTCCATATTATGAAGAGAAGGGGAACTCAGATGAAAGAGAAGGGGGTCTCACTCTGGGAGAATTTAACATTTGAAACAGTAAAAATTATACTTTTAAAATATACATTCTACCAGTCCAAGCAAGTCAATAATTACAGTTTGATTTTTAGCGTTGGGTTTGTTTAAAATTTACCATTTTACTTTGTAAATATTGACGTTGCTTGTATTAAAAATTTACTAACTTTATTTTATACTTTTTACACATCATAAGATCATTTTTTAGGTACGAAATGATAAATATCAAAGTCTGAATTCTTAATTATTATACTTTAACATTTTAGACATTTACATAGCGAATATTATTGTTTGAAATAGTATTTTCTTCCATGTTAAAGAGTAAATTGTAACGTTTAAATGGTAAATATTATAAAGTGAATAGTAAAATCACGATTCTACTGTTTGAAATGGTAATTTTTAGCAGTTGATCATTATTACTACTTATTATAAATAGACTGTTATTTATTACAGTTTACTTTTTGCCGTGTATAAAAAATATATTTTTATTTTTTATTTATTTACTTCTGGTAAAGCAATTCTACAGAGGTGCAATAAGCACCTGTGCATAGACACCAGAAAAATATAATACATTTATAAAAAATTAATACATAATATTAAATTAACTAAGTAAATAGAGTACAGATTAAATTAAGATTAATTTTACAAAATTTTTACATAAATACAATTTATCATGAATTAAAGTATAATTGATCTTATCCATCTTACAATATGTTTTCTTAACCATTTGGTATAATTTAGCTCTTTCAGATTATTAGGAAGTAAATTAAAATATTTAATTGCAACATAAATTGCACTTTTAGTACTTATTGTTCTATTGATTTTTGGTAAAGTTAACTGTCTAGCTCTTGTATTGATTACTCTATCAGAGTACAAAGTTTTACATTCACGAAAATAATAAGTTAAGACTTGTACAACGAAAGATTGTTTAATCTTCAATGGTCCTAACATATCTTCAGAATTTGTCAATTTGCTTAACATTTTATTTTGTAGATTTATAATAGATTTTAAAGTGTTATCATATGCACCCCCCCCCCCTATGCTATAATTCCATAGTTTATGACACTTTCAAATAGACCATGATATATGATTTTTAGTAATGATGTGTTTATCCAATTACTCATTATCCAATTCATGTTACAATCAAAAACTACTCCCCCAGATATTTACAACTTTGTACTCTTTTCAACTCTCTATCTTTAATGTACAAATGAAAATTTGTAGGCACACTGTCAGTGTAACAACCAAAGGTAATAAATGATAGGTTAAATGAAAAGGTAATATATAATAGATGTATTTTTAATAACTAACTTTTGGCCGATTTTCATATATATTCTATGTATTTGAAATATATAAAATATATATGAAAATCGGTCAAAAATTAGTTATTAAAAATATATTTATTATACATATTTTTTATAGATTTTTAATATATTTAAAATATATTTTTTATATATTTCGAAATACATATTTTTTATATTTTTTTTTCATGGGGGTTATAAGGCATTCAAATCATGATTCGATCAAACCCGTGAACTGGTTTTCCACACGGAGAGAAAATAATAGATCTGATTCCAATGTAGAATGGTAATCATTCCTATGTTACATAGAAACGAGGATTTTTTAGCGATGAGAGTCAAGTGGCAAAGTAATCCCCCCCATTCTAAATGGTAACGTTGGCTATGCTAGCATAGGAATGATTACCATTCTACATTGACGAGCGGACTATGTAAATGGACGAGATTACAATTTTACCTAGCAATATTTGCTATGTTATTTATGTAACATTTAGTGAATAAGGTTATGATAGAATCCGTAAATCAGTTTATTTAAAATACACATACATAAATTAAATTAATTCATTGAAATAATTAAATGAGCACTTATAATGAAATATAATTTCCTGATTGAAAATTAATAATAATTCAATTAATTAAAATGCTTTGTAATAAACAATCAAAATGTAATTTATTGGAATTTCAACTTGCTCAATAACTTAGATTAAAAGCAAATCAGAACATAAAACATATTTTTTTAATAATCATTAACTTTTAACAATAAAATTACAATTATTATATAATTTTCTAATAATAATTAAATTAATTAAAATGCTTTGTAATAAACAATCAATAATTTATTTATTAGAATTACATTTTGGCCAATTATTATTTAAATGTTCAAATACTTACACACTTCGATCAACCATTATTTACTTTTTATTAAAATCAATTTCTTAATTTAGTTTGTAGATTTAATAAATTTTTTACACAAAATAATAAAATCATAAACAAAGGAGATGACGCCAACTTTCGCACATACATAAACACATACTATAGCATGTATATTTATTAAACTGTAGGGACAGCTATTTTAGCATGGGACTCATTACCAATCTACATAGCTCTGATTCCCGTGCAGACTGGCGATATTTACCATTTCACTAGTTTCAATGTAGCATAGTAATCATTACCAGAAAAATGGTAATGTATCCTATTCTACATAGCATCATTTACCATTTTACTGAAAATGAGCCTGGTTACCATGTAGAATGGTAATAATTACTATTCTTTTCTCTCCGTGCACTGTTCATCATGGATCTTGATATTACTACCTTGATATTCCACCGCACCGCTGAGAATCTCATTTGTATGAATTACAATACCTAGCTTGTTCATATCAAAATCAAATGAGAAACAAAACCCATGCATCAACATTTTTTTTTTCTTCCCTTGAGAAGTTTTTTGCTAATTCTAATATCACTTTAATGAACGCGTTTCTCTGTAAATAATTATAATGAAAAATAAAAATAATCAATGATAAGCGCGTGCGATTCTTGACACGTGTTGTAAAGAGTCTTACGCAATTACTGTATATTAATAACAAGATCCAAAAGCGCGCAATGATTATGTTATGATAAAAAATTTGTTTTGCAATAACCTAAGCTTGAATACGAACTTTCACTGACTTATCTTCTCTGAGTTATTAGCTCGGTTAGTGTTATCAAAAGGACTACTATTTTTAATCACGAACTTTAGCCTATGTCATCACATCGAAGATAAGAAATAAGTGACCGGAAATCTACTTATACATTGATAAATTAATTTATAATACTTGATAAGTTATTCACACTATACGCATGATTAAGTAACAAATTGGCTATAAAAGAGCTTCCTGACTCTTCGATCGTACCAGTATTTGAGTATTCTTACTGCTCTGCAGATCTTCAAGATCTATTTCATATTTAAAAGTTTTCTTTTTTCTACAAAGTAACGTTTTTATATTGTGTAACTTATACTGAGATATTTACTAAGAATGAAAACTCTTATGCGAGTAAGTATAAATTTAATTTTTTTATAAAAAAAATTTTCTTTTTTATAAAAAGAAAATTTGATTTTTTATCATTTGATTTTTTTTTTTAAATTCATAAGAAAATCTTGCATTCTTTTGAAAAAATTTCTATGATTGATAAATTTAAGCGCAAATTTAATAAATCTTTTTTTTTGACTTCTTGATCTTTTTAAAAATTTTTATACAAATCATTGAAGTGATGTAAATAAAAAAGTTAATTAAGATTTATTTTATTCTGTTGATTGAATTATAAGAAAAATTTTTTTTAAAGAAAGCTTTGAAGCAAAAGAATCAATTGTGACGTGTGGCATATCAAATCGTCATTTAATTCACATAAAATATAAAATAATTACTGTGTTTCAACATAACTAATTTGCTTACTTAGATTTTAAATATTCTATATTTTACTTCTTTTATTTTCTTATCTGTAATTTTCTTATCAGAAATTTCACTTATTCCAACAAATCAATTCTCTTGCTTCAAGAATTACTTTTTTTGATCCAAGACAATTTATTTAATTCAAGAAAATTTTTCTTGTTTTGAGAAAATTTCTCTCTTGCTCCAAAAAATTAAGTTCTTGACAGAAGTAAATTTTCTTGCGTTGAGAAAATTTTTCTCTTGCTCCAAAAAATTAAATATCTTGATAGTAAATTTTCATTAATATTTCTATTGACTAACATGTCAAATGGCAAGATCAAATAATATTGAATCATTTTTTTTCATTCAATATGTATAATTGCGCGCTAAAATGATCTAAAATGGGTATCAAATATTCAAGAGAAAAATTTTCTCAAAATGAGATAATTTTTTTCTCAGCTGAAGTAGGTGGCGCTGCTTCCCTAAAGTATCTAAAAATCTTGATCAAATATAAAAATTTATTGTATCAAGTATTTATGATAATTTGAATTAAGAAAAAATTACTTCCACCAAGAATAGAATTTCAAGAAAAATTTTTACTTCGGCCAACACAACTTCGGTCTTCCTTCGGGCGACCGAAAATTTACTTGAGCCAAAAGAATTTTGTTCTCCAGTCAAGAAATTTTTCTTTCTGTGTATGTATTCTTGTGCTACCTGTAGTAGAAAACACCTTTAATGATCTCATCATTTTTATCTACTAGATCTGTTTATGCCACACGTATTCCAGAATAATCGCGTCACCCTCGTACACTTGTGTTTGCTCCCACACTGAAAAAAAAAATTAACTTGATTCGAGAAGAAAATTCTTGAACCAAGAAAATAATTTTGAAGAGGGTAATTGTCTTGAATCAAGTAAAATTTACTTAAACCAAGTAAAAGTTTCATAGTTTAATAATTTTTTTATTCAAATCAAAAAGATGAAGTTCTTCAAAATTATGTACTTGATTCAAGAACATTTTTTTTTCTGTGCAACCTTCAATCCTTTAAATTATTTGTAACGTTTAAATTATTTAATTACTTTAAATTATTTAATAACGTCTGTTATCAATTTTCGTATACTTCAGAATTTTTTAGTTATCTATTATTTTATCTACACATATTTCCACCAGTGATAGGTCAAGAATCGCTGCAGGTAGCGATATAAAAATTAAACTATATTTATATAATGAATCTTATTATTTCTTTTATAAATAACGCATGTTGCATGCCTTAAAATTCATTCTTTTTTATTGTGTACAAATTTGTCCTAATAAATACATAAATCAACAAAAAAATATAAAAACTTATTTATTTTTCTTTTATATAAGTTTTAATCTTATATTTACACGGAAAAAGTAAACTGTAATATTCACTCGGATTCCGGTTAATTTTTATAGTTTCAAACAGTAAAGCGGACATCGGGGTGGCAAAAATATAAATATTACAGAACTTAATATAGAAAGTATAAAAGCCACAATTTATAATTTAATATCCAAAATAAGTGATTAGTACACGGGAAGAAAATTGAAGGAGTTATTACTATTTTACTATTGTAATTTTTACTAAATAAAATAGTAACGGTGGACTATACTTCTCATTTAGTAATTTTTACGATCTACTATTGTAAATTTTATTCAACAAATAAGACTAACAAGAGTTTTAAAAAGTCGAATACTATAGAGCAAATTATACAATATGTGTTTGTGAACTTTACAATTCAACTATTGTAAAAATTCACAGTTGGTTTTTTTAAAAGAATTATTAGGAAGGGAGAGAGATAGAAGGTTGCACAAATTGGTACCTGTACAGTAATCGAAAAAAGAAACATATATTTTCGTGCTATCTGGGAATCGAACCCAGAACTCTGTGTTGGTAGCCAGAGACTCTCCCTTTAGGCTATCCGCGGTAAACTAAGACCCACGTCCTTTAACATTATATAAACTCAGAGCCTAGCGCTGTGTACGGCCATCACTCACACTAATTGAGAGACATTCATCCAATTCAACTATTGTAAAATTTGCTATAGTTCTATTGGAAAGATACAGAGGCAGCACTGGAAATTTTCATCTCTTACTTTTTACAATAGTAATATCGTATTTTTTCATTAATAAATAGTATTTTTTCTTCTAAAATATTTGATAATTTATAGTAATAAAGGTATAGTCCAGCTTTACAATAGTTGTATCGTAAATTTTCCCAGAAATTTCTTCCCGTGTAGCTGTCACTATAGTAAATAACGACTTTTTCATCTAAAAAAAATTACAGTTTCAAACAGTAAAAATTGCCATTTCAATATATAGTCCATATTATGAGGAGAAGGGGAACGCAGATGAAAGACAAGGGGGTCTCACTCTGGGAGAATTTAACATTTGAAACAGTAAAAATTATACTTTTAAAATATACATTTTACCGTTCAAGCAAGTCAATAATTACAGTTTGATTTTTAGCGTTGGGTTTAAAATTTACCATTTTACTTTGTAAATATTGACGCTGCTTGTATTAGAAATTTACTAACTTTATTTTATACTTTTTACATATCATAAGATCATTTTTTAGGTACGAAATGATAAATATCAAAGTCTGAATTCTTAATTATTATACTTTAACATTTTAGACACTTATATAGCGAATATTACTGTTTGAAATAGTATTTTCTTCCATGTAAAGAGAAAATTGTAACGTTTAAAAATGGTAAATATTATAAAGTGAATAGTAAAATCACGATTTTACTGTTTGAAAATGGTAATTTTTAGCAGTTGATTATTACTTATTATAAGCCCACTGTTATTTATTACAGTTTATTTTTTTCCGTGTATATTAGAGCATATTTATATTAGAGCAATAGAATAGGCTTCTAGAGGCTGAAGTCAACGAGGATCTAACATCCTTACAAATTTCTGGATCTTATTTACATATGAACCGTTCCGTATACAAACACTAAAAATTAAATATTAATTTAGTCAACAACGGAGAAATTTATAGCCTTTACGCCCATTACAAACTCCGTTTGTGACAAAAACAAGTTTTTTTTGAAAAAAATTCAAGAGTTTTTAACAACAATGATGGAACTTATTTTTTAAGAATGAAAGAGCAAATATATTTTGGATCACTTGAGAAGAATACAAAAATGACATTGTGAAGTATTGATCAAGTGTTTCTTTTTCAAAATAATACCACAAACGTGAAAAGAAAAGAGGAGCAGGGAGATAAATATCACCTAAAGGGAGAAACTACCTCACTCTTGATCGATGCGTGTCAGGAACACGCAGATAGAACCTCTGACCTAAAATCAAGGCCACAATCCACCCCTCATGACTCGACAAGCTGTTGGACCGCGGAGAAGTGAGAGGCCATGGGGAAGTTACGATGAAAACTAAGATTGTTGGTTCTATTTCTACGCAGGAGCGAGTAGAAAAGAAAAATAGTCCAATGTCACGCTACTATACCCCTCGGAAGTTCTTCAAAGCATGCACGTGATACATAAAGCTACTAAATGCCCAAATCGATCTTTAAAGAAATTTGAATTGAAGAAATTTTTAGATGAAAAATGAAATAATAAATAATTATTTTAAAGCTTTTCACAATAATTATTGTGTTGCAATTTATAGGAATATTTCCCCTTCTAAAGGGTTGAGGGCGATCGATCACATATAAAGGGCGCGCGCGCTCCACCTTTCAATTCAGTTGACAGATAGTGTCTGAATCGCCCGGGCAAATTCCGGTATTCAACCAACAGGTGATTTTAAACTGTTGAATTTAGTTTTGTTTTGTTGGATCAATTTTGATTATTTTTTTTTCTTCAGCAATTTAGAAATTTATAATTCAATTATTATAGGTGTTTTTTTATCAATAAATAAATAAATAATAGTTAATAATAAAATCTAATTTGAGCATTATTTGGTTATCAATTTTTGATCTGGTTAATTTAAAAATACTCATTAAAATATTCAAGATCTTTAATTATAAGTGTTTGTTCAAAATATTACGTGTTTTATTGGTAGTTTTAATAGTCTTAGAAAAATGGCGGGAAAACTATGTCCGAAGTTGAAAATAAAAATTTTTCGTCAGTCAAATCATCCGCCAATTGTAACAAGAATATCTATAATACGAAGTCAAGATAGAAAAAAGTAAGTTTCATCAAAAGTATAATTGAATTATAAAATTTTTGAAATTAGTTTGAGATTTAGAAAGAAGAAAATTTCTTTTATTTTCATTTATCATTGAAAAAAAAACGCATGAATGATGACATGATTTAAAAATTATATACTCATACTGAATATTTTTTATCTCTATTAAATTATACCGGTAAAATATGAATTACTATAATCAATAATAAGCTCGAATTGTGTTAAAAAAATCTTTTTGCATTTTGTGTAAAAAATATCGATAGTCATTAATGACTTATCACTTTCATAAACTAAAAATAGAATTCCCACATTTTCATTTCATAGAATTAAATAAGTACTATATACTTTAGAAAATGTATCTCGTGACAAGAATAGCGTGTTTGATTCCAAAAGTTATCATATCACGCATATTTTTTACCTTTCCTACCGACTTTTACACCTGGGAGTTAACTTTCTCTTTGCTGATTCATTTCGTTCAACCCTACCTATTATTTTTCAACCCGGCATTCGAGAGTTTCATTATTATTTATTTTCACCAAGTGCTATTTTTTCGCGAGCCAGGAAATTTATCGTAGTGCAAGGCATTGATTATTTTTGCAGAGCTTTCATCGTTAAAAAATTATTAGTAATTTAAAAAATTTGAAAAGTATTAAGAGATTGATTGCATTGTTTATATAAATAAAAAAAAAAAAAACAATTGCATGCCTTAAGCGCAAAGCGCGCAGGTATACTCTACTCTCGCCTAAAAATCGTGATTTCGATTAATACGTGATTTTCATAATTTAAACGAAAAAAATTATGGATAAAAAGCATATTGAAATAAATAATAGTAACTATAGAACACATTAAAAAAATTTTCTCATCGATTAAATAAGATTTCTCAGAAAAAACTCGTTTTTCTGATGAATTAAATGAATAAGAGCGTGGTATTCACGGAAGCTATGGGGCTTGACAACACCACAACTTTGTCAAAAATCACTTTCACGATTTAATTTTTTTTCTGCTTTATTCCTGAGGAAGTTTATCAAAACCCTTGTGAAACTTGCGTGTCAAAATAATTCCGTTTCGATACAGTTAATTTTTTTCGATTGCCAGTTCGGTGACTTTTTCTGCGATTTCGGCAGCCATATGTATTATTTTTCATAAACAGAATTGAAATAACTATAAACAAGCAGAAACTATACATACATGCTGGTATAATTACTAACTGTTTTATAATCTGGTAAAATTTTTCTTTAGTTCGACCTACAGAGGGCATAATACTACTTGCGGGAAAATTCAAATTAAAAACGAATAATTTTTGTTATGATCTAAATATTTTATGTATGACATGAGCGCTTAAGGCATGCTCATTTGGATTTTCCAAACTTTTTGAATTTTATGAAAGGATACAATGAATGCAAAGGAAGCAATAGATAAAGAGCAATTAGTTATTGTATTAATTAACAAGGTATTAATTTTCTTATAAATACCTAGGGAGCTTTTACCCTCAATTATATGAATGATAAATAAAAATGCGAAAAGTATTAAGAGATTTATTATTTTAAAAAATAATGTTTGAACTGGAAAAAATTAAGTTTATTCACACGCGGAAAAAAGTAAACTGTAATATTCACTCGGATTCCGGTTAATTTTTATAGTTTCAAACAGTAAAGCGGACATCGGGGTGGCAAAAATATAAATATTACAGAACTTAATGTAGAAAGTATAAAAGCCACAATTTATAATTTAATATCCAAAATAAGTGATTAAAAGCTGTCACTATAGTAAATAACGACTCTCATCTTAAAAAATTACAGTTTCAAACAGTAAAAATTGCCATTTCAATATATAGTCTATACTATGAGGAGAAGGGGAAGGTCTCACACACGTATAATACATATGGCTGCCGAAATCGCAGAATTTAACATTTGAAACAGTAAAAATTCTACTCTTAAAATATATATTTTACCAGTCCAAGCAAGTCAATAATTACAGTTTGATTTTTAGCGTTGCGTTTAAAATTTACCATTTTACTTTGTAAATATTGACGTTGCTTGTATTAGAAATTTACTAACTTTATTTTATACTTTTTACATATCATAACATCATTTTTTAAGTACGAAATGATAAATATCATAGTCTGAATTCTTAATTATTATACTTAAACATTTTAGACATTTACATAGCGAATATTACTGTGTGAAATAGTTATTTTCTTCCATGTAAAGAGTAAATTGTAACGTTTAAATGGTAAATATTATAAAGTGAATAGTAAAATCACGATTTTACTGTTTGAAATGGTAATTTTTAGCAGTTGATCATTACTTATTATAAATCGACTGTTATTTATTACAGTTTACTTTTTTCCGAGCAACTTTTGAATCAAGAAATATTTTTCTCGATTTAAATAAATTTTATTTGAGTTAAGATTTTTTTTTGTCTTGAATCAAGTTAATTTTGTTCTGTTAAATTAAAAAATAACCAAGCAGAAAAATTGTGGGAGTTAGGCAGGGATCGAGTGAATATAAATAATATTAGAGCAAGATTTAATATAAATGATGCATGAATTTATTAGTAACTAATTACAACGATAGATAAATACTTGCTACGACTTGACTCGACAACGTGCTAATAGATAAGAGACTCGAGTATACAATATCACAGCGTGACTGCATGCGCAGTAGATCGACGCGTTGGCGCATGTGTGTGTGTGTGTGTGTAGTGTACGTGAGAATATTACTATATTACTATATCTCCAACAAAAATTCTTTAAGTAAAAAATTGTTAATTAATAAAAATGAACAATTTTGATTTAATAAATTAATCTTATTTCCGATCTACGCCAAATTCATAATCTATTTATCGCGCTACTTCTATCAAAAAGCTATCATATAGATGAATAGCATAATATTACTCAAACATCAGGTGAATAAAGTGGACGATCACTACTATTGATAATCGAATTACAACAACTTGTTCAAGAATATTGAATTTACTACTTACATCTACAAACTACATAGCTATCACATTTTCCCCGAACGCAAAATTATTTATTCGGCGTGTTACGGCTGGGAAAATGTAACAGTTTTAATTAATAGGGGAGGATGTCAAAAATTAAGATGAAAATGCAAAGTGTTGGTAGATAGATAAAATAAGGGGAACGCATAAATTTATAAAAGGTAACTCACTCGTTGTGTGATGACCGGTGAATTTATGATACTGCTCTAATTTATCATTTTAACTACAATATAGAGGATGACTATTTTTAAAATATTAGTCCATCGAAATGTAATAAAACTTTTTCTTTCTATTTTTTTTTCAGAGTGGTATAACGAAATACAAACATTTAAAAAAAAATTTTTTTTTTCATTTAAAAAAAAATAGAAAGAAAAAGTTTACCACTCTGAAAATTTCAGGGAATTTGCAAAAAATACTGAAGTTTTTTATAAAAAAGAAAAATCGAAAATCAAAAATGTCAA
>CAJNRD030001119.1:6831725-6846893 GCA_905319865.3 Cotesia congregata
TTTTTGATTGTGAAAAATGTAATAATCAATAGTTTTTTTTTTTTAATCGGAAGATATTTTATTCAACAATTAATTAATACATTATAATTTAATTTCAACTTAACTATAAACTTATTTTCTACACGTCAAATATTTTCACCCTAATTCAAAAATTTGAATCCATTGTTAAAAATTTGAGTTTTTTTTTTTTTTTTTAGACGAAAACTTTAATTTCGAAATTACGGAAAAATTATTTGTTATCAAGAGAAATTATTATGAGATACTTTTTTTTAGCAATTAAATTTTTAGCAATTTCTTTTCCAGATCTTTTTTTTATACAGTTAATAATTTCACCGCGATTTCGAAATCAAGAATTTCGTAATCATAAAAAATTTTAATCATTTATTACGATTATTATTTTGAAGTCCTGGAAAAAATATAACTTTATTTAAGCTATTTTTATCTTTACAATGAAAAAAATGACTTGGTTTTGACACCTTATCATGTCACTGAATCGAATACCCCGCGCGTTGCCTCGGATAGCCCAACTGGTAAAGTTTCGGGCGCGTGACCATTTGAACCGGGTTCGAGTCCCGGTCTAGACTGTTCCGAAGTATTTTTTTTTATTTTATTGTCCGTGACAGTAGCGTAAAATCACCGTATTTCGACAGTATATTGAGCGTACAGTATCGGTCATAACATCGTAGATTCACTTGCGTATACACCGTATATATTCAATAAATTAATAGTAGACATCGTTCACAACGGTATCCGATGCTGACTGATAGATCGCTCGGTAAGAACGAACTTTATACGGTGAAACGACCGTGAAACAACTGTCAAGCGACCGTGCTGCGACCGTGCTTTCACCGTGCTGCTGAAACCGCCAGGGTATTCAAGGCCGATTCTGTATACATCTCAATCTTGAGTTTTATCGGAATTTAAACACGGAAATTTAAGGTAGTTGTAGCGTGAAAGCCATTTCAACAGAAAGTTATGAAATTTTTTTTATCGAAAGATAAATATATTAATAATTCACTACCAAAATTTTAGATCAATTGACCGCACCGTTTTTGAGTAATTAATTTTCGAAATTGCATCTTTTACACATAGAGGTATAGAGAGATGGTAAAGTTAGTATGAAATCTTCCGTACCACGCGAGTGGGCCAAAGATTTCATAGTATATTAGTAATAGTATATTACATACCTAGGCCAGTAAAATAAGAAAAGTCTCAGACCACATGTAATTGTTGGCCGAGGCGAAGCCGAGGTTGACAAACATGTGGTCTGAGGCTTTACTTTTTACTGGCCAAGGTGTGTATACTATTTTTCTGCTCGACGTAGCCGGAATGTGGCAACTTTGTTTAGCGCAGCGGCCAGAAAGTTGCCACTTTCCGGCCGGAGGGCAGAAAAAAGTAAAGCCTCAGACCACATGTTTGTCAACCTCGGCTTCGCCTCGGCCAACAATTACATGTGGTCTGAGACTTTTCTTATTTTACTGGCCTAGGTATGTAATATACTATTTAGTTAATAATCGACGGCTAAGAAAGATTGAAATTAAATGATTAGAAGCTTGTAGAGTACATGTACCTATTATTTTATAAACATTGCTTGACTAGCTGTCAAAATATAAAAGAAAGCAAATAAAGTCCACAAAACTCTTATATTTTATTTTATATAAACTTTTTATATGAATCATTTATGTAGTGTTATTATTAAATAGTTCATTAATAATAATCTAGTTATAAATTATTTTTTCTCACCTTCGGACGGAAAGCGTCAATTTTCCTCCCGCTGCGCTAAACGAAAATGCCGCTTTCCGCCTCCGTCGAGGAGAAAAATAGTATACACACCACAGGCAGTAAATAAGAAAGCCTCAGATCACATGTTTATTGACCTCGGCTTCGCCTCGGACAACAATTACATGTGATCTGAGACATTTCTTATTTTACTGCCCTAGATGTGTATTATACTATTTATTTTTTTGACACTTTCTGGTTAGTTTATGCACTGACATGTTACATACAGACGATGTTGTGATGTTGTGACTGTTAGACAGTTGAAACTCACGCCACGAAAATATGAAAAGAAGCGAGGTTCTGTGCTGCCCGGCCAGAAAATATGCGTAGCGCGCATGCGCCAAAACAAGCCACAAATGTTGCTCTTTCTGGAGTAAAATGCGTCCAGAAAGAGCGTACTTTCGGGTAGGAGAGCAAGAAAAGTATATTTTCGGGATAAACCGAAGCAATTAAATTTATTACTGTGCCTCTAATTTTTAAAAAGGGCCAATCTTATTGCAGATTGATGTTCCTATTTATACTAGCCAATTTATCGTACTTGATTAATTTTAGAATTCGATGTACAAAGAGGCCAAAATTTTGATTTCAAATTTGGTTGTCTCTTACGAAAATAATAATATATTTTTGATCTAAATTGTAAAATTTCTTGTTAAAAAAGCGAGCTTGTCTTCAAGACAAGAAATTTTTGAATCAATCAAAAAAAGAACAATTTTTTAGGACCAACAATTTTTTTTTAAGTTTTTTGAGATGGCCCGAACACCTTCGTTATCTTTACACCATTAAACACAATGCTAGTTCTTGATAAATAGGTACTATAGAAACAATGTTTCACACATTCTACTCCTATCCCGCTTAGCCTAAATTATAAATATCCGCAGCGACACTCTAGAGAAAAAGCTGTCAATTATTCATAACTTTCTTTTTTATCTACATAATTATTACTGTCCAAGTTTACCATAACACAAACCTCAGAAAACATGCAATAATATTAAATCCATATTTCTTCACTAGCCCTTTCTTTATACTCTGAAGACCGGCCGTCTGTCTTGGCGAAATGTTTCAGGATACGATGCTCAATATTAAATATAAAGTACTTACGGTGATCGGCCGATCATTAGGCTATGATAGCTGTTTGATCCTCGAGCATCGGTTGAGGATCAGAATCTGTATAGGAGCAAGACTCACTGAGCATCGGATGTTAACATCAGCCCGAGACTGCCGATTGAGCATCGGCCGAGGATAGTAACCGAGCATAAGCCGAGAATAGTTATCGAGCATCAGCCGAGGACAGTAACCGAGTATCGGCCGATCATAGTATACAAGGATTATCCTATTGTAGCTGCCGAGGATCGGCCTATCATAGTAATTCAGTCTCGGCCAAGGATATCGGCCGACTGATGATCAAGCGCGGTTAAAATGAAATTTCCAAAATAATTACATAATACAAATATTTACAGAAGAAAGTATATATTTTAGAATAGAAATATAAAAATTAAATAGAACAAGTTTTTGAATCTTAAATAATATCATCATAGTATGTAGTAGTAATAATTGTTATAATCATAATAGTAGTAATAATCGTTATAATCATAAAGTAGTAATAATAGTTAGAATGATAATGGTGATAATAATGAAAAATTTTCTTAAACTTTATAATTCACGCCTGTTTTCGCTTACTGCCATCTCTGTCCCCAAAGTTTGCCAAAAATGACCCAACGCTCGATCTCAAATTTTTAGTTTGGTCCGAGTCACCGAATTTTTTTTGTATAATATCTGAAATTTATAATATGTTTTGTAAATAAATAAATACATCGTGGAACAAATGCTAAAAGAGCGTATAAAAAAAGTTTTTTTTTCTCATTTAAATGAAAATCGTTGAAAACGTCAAGATCAACTTAAAATATTTTTTTTTTTAATTACTAACATCAAAAAAGTATTAAAAATTTTTTATCTTATTAAAAAACATTGGCAAAAAGCTCTAAGAGTAAAGCTAGATCAAAATGATATTGAAAAATATGAAAATCAACTGTAGCATAAAATTACACAATGGATTCATGCAAAATAAGATGGCACAAATAATTTATACACCGTTTTGTCATTTGTCACGCGTAATATTACAGAATTTGAAAACATAATTAAATAAAACTAACCTGATAAACAAACATATGTTTTAGTTGCACTAAAATTTAGTTTGCCCTCACCACAAATCATTCGACCAGCTCCAGAGTAGAACTGTTGTACTTTTGTAGTAATAACTTCAGACAGTGTCTTTCGAACGCAAGTATTAACATCTTTCTCACCATAAGTTAATACTTCAAATAAGTTTTTTAAATTACTCTTTTCATTTTCATCATCTAAAATTTATCATCAAATTTTTTAAAGCTTCCAAGGTTATCAAAAGGAAATATTTCTTTATAAATTTCTCTGGCTTCACTCAATGTCTTGTTAGGAGCCTTACTTGATGCAGAATTCATGATAACTTGTGTTTTTATATTGCCGCCTTGCTTCTGTACTTCATATAGAAGACTGAACTTCATTTTATCTAGCTTTTTAGATATTTCAGTGAATTTAAATTCAATATATTCTTTAGATAAACCTGAAATTATAACCAATAGAATATCAGTTAACGTAAATAGACGATGTGATAAATTTTCAATAATCCAGTATACCAGAAAAGTATCAAAGTAAACAAAATTACAAAATTTATAGAACATTTTAAGAAAAATACCTAAGATTAATCAACTTATGAACATAAAGTTAACCGACATCTAAAAATTTTTATAATTTTTTTTATTAAAAAAATTATTAAAAAAAAATTTTCATTTGTAAAAAAGTTCAAAAACTATAAGTGCAATTATTTTAAATTAAAATATTTTTAGTTCTAATTTAATAAAGTAAGCAAAATAAAAAAATCAAAAATGTCGGCTAACGTCATGACAAAAATCGACTTGTCTAATTTAATACATTATAAATTTAAATAACAAACAATAAGTAAAGAAATTAAATCAAAAACTAATGATTAACACTTACCACAATTGCTACAAGCACCGTCGTATATCATGTTTGCATTTATCTCAGGTAATCTTTTGGAGCCATCTGAAGAATAAATACCATAATTAAATAAGTTTTAACAAACAAATTAGAAATTAAAATAATAATAATAATAAATATTAGTGTACTTTTAAGTTTTTCTGACTTGTTATTGAGAGCAGCTCGAGATAAATTATTATTTTCAAATAACGACGAAGACACTGAGTCAGTATCATTAAGATAGTCGTTCAAAACCTGAGATGTACCACTGGCTAGATCTACATTAAACCAAAATTTTAATCAATTATGACATATTATTTAAATTTTTTTAAAAATAAATTCAAAACTGTATATTAACGTTTCCAAGACAAACACATTTGATTTAATTTAATGAATTGAAAACGATTAATATTAATAGGTAAACAAAAAAATTATTATCAAAGAACATTCGATTAATCAATAAATTTTAGTACACCAGGTTATAAAGTAATATATTTATTGCATAATTATGAATATACCTTTTTTTTTTTGATGATTTTTTGGGTCGATTTTTTTCAGTGACAATACTCTTTGGATCATTTCTTGATAAAACTAAATTCATACCCTCTATATCATCTAATTCTCGACTTATACCTGCAGATGACAGTTGTTGAACAGTCGGGGAAGTAGCTCGTCCTGGGTCGTCAGTGTTGACATTTATCGTGGTTTCGGCACGTAGTAAGTGCCGCTTTCCTTTTTCTAAAGTATCTGTAAATAAATTATATATTATATATTATGCATAAAACCATAGTTAGAAAAAAATCAATAGCAAATGATCAATTTACCAGTAGAAGAAATTATTTCGACTTCACAAAGTATCCAGCTTTTCTTTGGTAGAGAATTTTTCTCTAAATATTTCTCCCTTTTTTTTAAATTTTTTTTTGTATTCGGATAATAGCAGTATACTTTTTCATCAATGGTGTCAAGCCATGAATAGGGGACCAAATCAATCTCATCATAACCAGAACCTCGTCGTGGTAAAAAACACACAACTGCATATTGACTTGGTCCTTCGATATCGGAATTATTATCACTCATCTAATAACCAAAATATTAATATTCATGAATAAAATTAAAGTAAAACTAACCTATCAAATGAATTCAAAAGAAATGAACGAGAAATTTATCAATTACACTTAAATCGCGCAAAATAATTGTTTATTTATCCGAAAAATAACATAATTTAGTAATAATAAATTTAAATAAATAAAATAGAATAAAATTTTAATGATTTTTAAGTTGTTAAATTGAAAATACTTACATTGAACGTTAATTTAAAAAATTCTTTCATTGTTTCACGTGTTTACGCTCACGTGCTACACTTGATTTGAAAGTCTTAACAATAGCAGAGCAGACGCGCACACATAGACGCAACTAACTTTTTACTCACGCACACACAATATTGCCGCACCTAAAATTCAGCCTATACAGTATACATAAACACAGTTAGTCAGTCAATTCGAGTTTGCCATGGATATACGCACACAACTGCAACTACTTTTTATAGTACACTTGTAGCAGCAACTAACTCTTTACGCGGGAACACACACACACACACACACACACACACACACACACACTAATGCTTTATCTATAATCCATATATATACATATATTAAACCAACGCTGACACGCGGTATTTTTTCAAATCCATCGATGGATAATATCATACATATACAGTCAAAACCATTTACAGCGACATCGCTTACAACGACGAACCGGGTATAACGACGAAATTTCAAGGTCCCGTCTTAATGCAATATAAAACCTTCAAGCTTAAAACTGTTTATAACGACATCGCCTATAACGACAAATCGCTCATAACGACCATGGTTGAACCATCTTTCCGAAGAAAAATATCGTTTATAACGTCTAAGACATGCTTTTGCACTTGTATTTAGGTCTGTATTTGTTTTTCAGTAATTATATTTATAACGTCACAAGTTTTTCAACAGTTGAAAAAGACGACGTATCTGGTACAGTTCGGGCAAACGCTCATGCCATCTTTGACAACTTTAGAGATAGACGAGTATATTGAGGTAGACAACGAGGTAGCTGTATGCTCGTCAATGAGTGATCGGAAAATGTTAGAGGATATTCAAAATCATGACACGATGGTTGAGAATTAGGATGAACAAGAAAATGATGAACAATTTGTAATACCAACGTCAGGGAAGCACTAATTGCTATTACTGTTTTACAAAAATTTGTGCTTGACGAAGAAGAATTAAGTTTAAGCAATAACAATGAAATATTGCATAAAATGTATTAACAAATTCAAAATTACTGCGTATAGTTTCAGTGCATTAAACAAACTAAAATGATAGATTTCTTATTAAAGTAATTTTTGTATAAATATTCATAATAAGTATTAGTTAACATCATTAACTGTAAGATGATATAACAATGCAATTTTAGTTTAATAAATAGTTGTAATGTATTTTTGAATGCAATGAGAACGTTTTTAATTATTAATAATAGATATTGGTCATAACGACTATCGGCTATAACGACCATAATTCATCGGTCCCTTCAATGTCGTTATAAACGGTTTTCACTGTATAACACTTTTATATACAGATCTACACAATATTATACACATATATACATTATTATTATTATTATTATTTTACAAATGAGTTTATAACTGCGACGATAATAAATCACTCATCAATGTTTCTATTAAAAAAAATATACAGACCAATGAAATTTTTTAATTCATGCTAAAAATTTTCTGATGCTGACATTTTTTTGTAACTGTCAAATTATTCGTGTAATAGAGAGACCGCGCATATTTTATCATCACAATCGAACAATACACATTTATTTTTTATAAATTCTGCTGAATGAATTTCCTGCAATGCCGAAAAATTGTCTCCTAAAAAAATACCAACGTCTTTTGACGGAGTGGGATAATCAAAAAGATTACCAGCATTGAGCATTTGACGTCCGAGAATGTAAATTTCGTTCAACTTCGGTGTTTTTTCTACGTTTGTTTTCGTTGTCAATAGTTGATCAATTATAATCACTTTATTATTTTTTAATAAAATAATATTATCCGGCCGGTTTGAACTTAAATAGTTTTGTTTAATAGTAATACTTGAAACGCTGGAGTATAAATTTCCTTCAAAAACAATATCGGATGAGTTATTTATTTCGCACTTCTCTACACTTTTTATTTTTTTTTATTTTAATTACACTTTCATGTTCCAACTCAGATAGACGATTTAGTATTTGAGTCAACGGTTTGTAAGGTGATTTAATAAGCTTTTTCATTTTTCCAATATAGTTCTCACCCCAAAACGCTGATGATTCACTCAAAGATAAATTTAAATTAAATACATCATCGGGTAAATGTATTAAATTATGCATGTTTAATGTTTGAGAGTTTTTACCGTACAGTGATGGCAATAAAAAAAAAAATTTTCTCAACAATTTCTTAGCGTAATTGTTAAATTTTAGCATAAGATCTTTACAGTGCAAAATTCGACAAGCGACAAATAACAATAAGAAATGTTTATAGACCTGCGTTGGCAAGATGTTTTGCAATACTATTGGACCACAATATAATAACACGAAACGAAACTGTGTCGCTTTCCACCTTGCTAAATCATTCGTATCAAATATTTTTCGTTGAAACTCAGAAGTCACAGAAGGTGTTAACGATAAAAACTTTTCCCTGAGTTTTAATACTGTTTTTATTTTGAGTCGCGCAACACTTGTTCTGAGTATCCGCAAGCATCCATGAGAGTCTTTATTACACCGAGATGTAATAGATGCATAGAATCTAAAATAACTGAGTTTACAGGATCAAAATTAGGCAGTTTTCTTAGGAGTGACTTCAGTCCATCTTTGTGATGACTTTTTTGGGTTTGCTTCTTAAAACTTTCTCTTGTTCTTAATTCACAATCCATTTCTGGATAAACTCTTTTTTTTTCTTTTCTTCTCCCCTACAGACTTTCCTTCGACGGTGCATCTTTCGCACGCATAAAATGTACCTGCTGCTTTACAACATTTAATGTATGATCTTGCTTGAGAATCGGCTACAATAGCGATTATTTTAAAACTATAATTTTTTTCGTCAATGACAATCCCATTGTTAATCAAATTTTTACATTCTACTACAAAATCAGAAAGATATTCTTTAACATTTGGAGGTTTTGAATCACCACAGTATATGGCAGCTACAAACGGATGACTGGTATAATTTCTGTTAAAAATTTTAACTGTAATAGGCCAGACTTGTATATTAGAATTTTTATAAATTTGCATACCGTCAATGTGAATAAGTACTTCAATAGTATTTTCAAGAAATACACGTGATGAAATCATTTTTTTTAATCCATTTGCTACGCCGAGATATTTTTTTAATGTACTTTTTTAATGCCCGATATTTTTTTACACGGTCAGACATGATTTTAGAAACTGAAAAATTATTTTTAATAACAACGATAAATTTATTTTCTATTATAATAGAATAAAAAATTTTAATTACAATATATATATGTAGTAAGGAATGCTTATGTTCTGTTTGATGAAAAGTTTATACAGGTAAATAATACGTAAAAAACAGCTGATGTGATATTTAGTGCGCATGTGCAAAAAACAATTTTTCTCCCCTCCGTGCGGAAAGCGTCAATTTTCTGCTCGCTGCGCTAAACGAAAATGCCGCTTTCCGCCTCCGTCGAGGAGAAAAATAGTATTCTCACCACGGGCAGGAAATAAGAAAGCCTCAGATCACATGTTTGTCGACCTCGGCTTCGCCTCGGTCAACAATTACATGTAATCTGAGACATTTCTTATTTTCCTGCCCCAGGTAAGAAAAATACTATATCATATAATCGTCCGAGAATCGGCTGATGATCGTATATTATTGCTATGAATATAGATGGGCGGCCGATGGTGAGCCGGCCATAGGCTGATAATAGAGCACCGATGCTCGACCGAGCATTGGAAGCCGAGCCTCGGACGATTGTAGATTTTTTTTGAGCATCGGTGACTTCGTATGGGTATATTATTGATATTTTCGTACGAAAACACAGTGTACTTTTTTCTCTAAATATACAGTGTCTATATTAAAAGACTAGATAGTAAATTAATAATAAGTTTGTGTCGAGACGCAACACCCCTCTTGTATTTGGTAAAAGTAGCGTGACGACTATTCTCTCTGGCTGGTGAAATAAGTTGAGAAGGGATCATACGCCTAATTTACAGATAAACAGCGCAGCTTAAATTACAGTGTGTGCTTCGCACGTGAAATTCTATGAAGGGTTCTTTTTATCGTACATATTCCTACCTGACTTGATAAAAATCACCTTATTTAGCCCTTCTATCAGTCAGTTATCACTTTTCTAATATCCAAAACCGATGAAGAAATCGATGTGAATAAATTCATGAATTTTACTTCCAATAACTATATATATTTTTTGTTTTATCCACGTTTTTATGCGATGCGTGAAAAACCAAACTAATTTAAATATGTATTTTCTCTTTATTTTTTACTTTATACTAATTAAAATATATATATATATATATTCTCTTCCGTTATTATACTAGAGTTTTTATATTGAATTTTATGTAAATCTCACATTAAGCGGAGGAATTGATGCATTCAAACATATTATTTGTTTATCATTAATATACACTATTTACTCGTTTAAAAAAAGTAACCAACTAAATTCTGTCACGCAGTACCAATTTTTTTCCGAGTGGTGATATAACAGCTGTATTGATTTAATAAACAAAAAATTTATGTGTCTCTTCTGACCGGAAGGATGTTTTTATTTCTTCTCAAATTTTAAAATTTTCTATCAAAAAATTCGTATTAATAATTAACATATTTTCTTCCTTTTTTTTTCTCTTTTATTTCTTCCTAAATTTTATTTATTTATTTATTATATATTAATATTTATATACATTAAATAACATCTGTAAAGAGAAGATATATTTAAGAGATTTGAGAGAAGAGAAAACTAAAAAAAAACTTTTTTTTAATAATTTATAATCACTATTCGTACACCTGGAATGTTATTTAAGAATCACCCTTATTGCTTCACTTTTTATCTTATCCTTTAAAAATTTTGAAATACTTTATCAAAAAATTTTGATTCATAATTAACATGATAAACTAATAACTTGTAAATCTAATTTTTTTATTTGGTGAAGAAAAGTTATAGATTTGTTATCTTGTTCAAATAATAGTGACAAAAATATAATTTTAAGGGGGTATTCTAGTCTAGAAGCATGAATTTCAGGTAATTTTTTGAAGTGCCGTAAAAAAAAGGCAATCAATATTTTTACTATCCATTTTTTTATAAGTTATTTATTAACATTACAAGAATACAGAAAAAAATAAAAAAGTTAAAAAACTTGAAAATTCAAAAAATTAGCAGCTGATGAAGTGGGGGGGGGGGGGTCTCAAAAAATTGGCACGTGACCATGCCCACGATTCCAACCCTCCTATAAAAAAGATTAAATTAAATCTAAATTAAATCTAGAGTAATGTCGCTATGGCATGAACTAGGATCATCCCCAAATTTCAATTTTTACTATAATTTTTAAAAAATTCGAAAAAGTCAAAAAAAAAAAAAGTATAAAAAAAATTTTTTTTTCAAGCAGTCGCCATTTTGTGAAAAAATTTTTTTTCAACCTTTCCCTAGTTCATGCCATAGCGACATCACTCTAGATTGATAATCTTTTTTATTTTTTTATTTCCGATTGCTAGGAGGGTTGGAATCGTGGGCATGGTCACGTGCCAAATTTTTGAGACCCCCCCACTTCATCAGCTGCTAATTTTTTGAATTTTCAAGTTTTTTAACTTTTTTATTTTTTTCTGTATTCTTGTAATGTTAATAAATAACATAAAAAAATAGATAGTAAAAATATTGATTGCCTTTTTTTTACGGCACTTCAAAAAAATTACCTGAAATTCATGCTTCTAGACTAGAATACCCCCTTAAGGTTTTTATCTATCGATATGTTAATTTACTCACTAAATTATCGGGACTACGCACATGCAAGATTCAGCTGGATTATTTATTTCCTTGAATCCTTGAGTGTCTATAGGAAATTGAAGTATTGTAATGAGATACGTTTCGAAGAAAAAAAATTGATTTATTTTATTTATTTATTTATTTGGTGATTTCTTTCCATAGAAATTTAACTTAAGTTAATTATTTGGTTACAATACTATAGATAGGCTTTTCGTTTTTTTATTTAATAAAATTGTGAGAAAATAATATTTTATTGATTTTTTCGTCAGTAAAGGGATAAATAATTTTTTTTCAGGTAGTTATTTCAATTTTATGATTTTTTATTCAGCAAATTAATCTGAAAAATGTACAGAAATAAATGTAGGATACAATATACTTTATGCGTGAATGTTATACTGATAAATTGTCCGATCAATCGCAATTCACTGAGTTGAGTGATCGCGTGTGTAAAGAAATATTTGTGTTCGATCAATAATTTATGAAGAAAAGTACTTTTGCATTGCAGTGGTTGGGTGATTACAAATTCAAATCGACAATTGTCTCTGAAATTATGGAGCTTGATGTAATCAATACTGATGTTTGCAGAATAACTTTGGAATTTTACGCCACAATGATAACTACAAACGTCGATACAATGCCACAAACCTAAAAAATAATTTGATTAATCGAAAAATAATTACAAATCAGAAACAAAATTTCGATTCTATTTAAAATTTAACAATTTATTACAAAGAAAATGTAACAAAGTATCAAATGATGAAAGAGTACATGCGTACATTGTTTGCTGGTTTAAATCGTCGTACGAATTAATAAAATATTCTCAAAGGAAAGCATGTAACTTTTAAGGAGTTAAATGTACATGTAGGCTGTCACAAAACATCTGCCAAAATCGATACAGTCGTATTACTTTTACTTTTTTCAAACTTTCGCGTTACGCACAATAATTTTTTTAATTTTTTTATAAAAAGTTTTTGCATCGATTATTTATAATAATATATTGCAAATTGTTTCCCCCCCAATTTTGCGCTCAATTGCGGGTTAGCGATAACAATTAAAAGTTTTTTTATAAAAATCTTAAGCAGGGTCGTTAACTATTAAGTTATGCCAGTTTATATTCGTAAAAATTTTTTTTTTTTTACTTAGGTATCATTACGTTCCATAGAACATGTATATATACTTAGAAAAAAAGTCTCACTTTAAAAGTTTAATGCCGTGAGGGGATCCGTCATACGCCACCGCATATGCAGGGGTGGGAATAAGGTTCACTACACAAGCTCGTCGTGGAAATAAATAGAGGATTCTTCGGTGGTGAGGGTCAGTTTGATAGATATAATCCCGTCAAGCAGATCGTTCTATTGTTTGTTAAATATATTGCGTTAGGGCGTATTAGCGTTTGATTATTTTAATGCATGGTGGAATATTTATTCATTTTCGCGGTAATAGTTACGTTTTGTGGAGAACGTTTATTTTTTATTAGTGTCATGGCTTTTAATGGTGAAAATTGTGGGGAATACCAAAAGTTTATTATTATGAAGGTTAGATAATTGTTTTTTATAATTTTTTTATTTTTTAATAAAATAAAAAATATTTATTTTATTTTTTTATTTTAAATTTAATTTTTGGTTGTTAAAGACGTCAAAAAAAATTATTTTTTTTAATTAAAAAAAAAAATTAAACTGGAATTATAAATTTTTTTTTAAACAGTTTAATTAATAAAATTGGTTGTAAAAATAGAAAATGAATGAAAGATAAAATAATGATGCTATAATTTTGCTACCAAAAAAAAGTTTATCTGAGTAAAAAAAAAAAAAAAAAAAAAAAGTGATATTAACTACCGATAGTATTTTTTAACCACTGTGGGACACTATCGCGTCGACAGATGTAAATATGACACTTACTAGTGTGGATGCTCGATTAGCAACCGTTAGGCGTGTTACACTACACGTGGTGTCTATTTATATCCATGAATTATATTTATATTTTTATATTACGTTACTTCTGTAGACGGATTCACACTTTCGGTATTATTTTTTTTTGTTAAACTATCTAACTTTTTGTTTTTGAATATCTTCCAAAAGTCATCACTAATTTAGGGTGATTTAAAAATTAAAAAAAAAAATTTTTTATTTAATCTAATTTTTATAATTGATTAAAAATTAATTGAGTATTCAAATGAAAAAAAAAAAAAAAAAAGTTTAGAATAGTGATTTTTTTTTTCTAGATAAAATTTACTTATTATTTTGTTTTTTAGCTCATGTTACACAGTACTCTACTGTTCTCAATAGAAAATGTTTTGTCTTTTCATTCGTTTCAGTCAATAGATTTTACGATTTCTCAGATTCGAGTATAGAGCACTTAAACGGAGGATATAAAACGAATCCGAGGCTTTATTTGTAACTTTTACTTTTTTTCTTTTTTATTTTTTTTTTTTAATTTATTAATACTTTATAAATAAATTATTAAAAATCATTTTACATCTGTTAATGACAGATTATAGAAAATTTTATTTCAACTATAATTATAAAATTTATTTTTGCAGTAGGAAAAAAAAATTTCCTGCTTATTTTATCCTCCTCATTTTCTACCGGACATGTAGAATATTTGCGCGTAAATATTTTGAAGTCAAAAGTTTATTTTATGTTTCATATCCATTAACCCCGCAGGCATTATTTGTATTAGCAAAACCGAATCTGCCTAGTAGGTTCCTGTTTACATTATTTTATATAAAAGAAACTTTTATTAAATTCCTCTAGCAGTTACAAAAATTTTATTTGTATGTTAATGACAGTCTGTAATTAAAAATATCATAACATAATAAAAAGACCTGTAAATAATCTATAGTTTTTTCCTACATTTTTATAAAATTGTATTTAAAAAAGGTAATAATTATCCACGATCGAAATAATTTCTTTGAATGTCATTTTTATAGAATTTTCATATTTTATCACGAATAATCTATATTATTAAGAGAATAAGACAAATTTTGTGTCCAGGATAGTCATATGATAAAATCGGGTTTTTTTTAGTGAAATTGAGTGTCATTGCAAAGATCTTGACTTGAATTTGTACCATTTCAAGGTTTCATATCATTCTCACTAATAGTCAATTTATTATGATAAGTATTTAGGCTGCATTTGAAAATGCTCTATCTCTAGATACATAATTAAAAAATGACCTTGTATCTTGAGAACTATTGACATTTTTAAAGATATAAGCTCATCCCGATGTTACACTCGTCGAAACCTTTCATTTAAGTACCCACATCAATTTTTCATATATTTTCATTTATATATATGTATATATGAAAAATATATAAAAAATGCATGTG
>CAJNRD030001119.1:6847293-6906250 GCA_905319865.3 Cotesia congregata
TATATATGAATATATAAAAAATATATCAAAATGCATGTGGGTATTCAAATGAAAGCTCTTGATGAGTGTAACATAAAGATGAGCTTACATCTTTAAAAATATCAATAATTAAGAAATGATCTTGTATCTCGTGAACTTTTGACATTTTTAAAAATATAAGCTCAACTCTATGAGTTTAACATAAACTCATCAAGAGCTTTCATTTGAGTACCCACATGCATTTTTGATATATTTTTTATATATACATATGTCGGAGATAATATCGAGCTGAGTTTTCCCAGAGATAGGAAATTCCCGTTATTTCAGTTTGTCTGTTAGTTTTAAGCAAAATTGTAAAGCATAGAATATTTAATAATTATTTATAACTTAAGCCGATTATAATTTTTATGGTTATGGCGATGGCTTGAGTCCGGAGTGACAATGGTTACCAAACGTAGCCGAGGTCACAGGATAGAAGTAAAATGTATACAGTTGAAGATATCGACAGACAATGAGGGCTGTCGAAATATTTTAGAGAGAAGTACTTAGGGTACTTAGACGGATAGTTCTCGTTGAGCATTGATCAAGTAAAGATCGCATACATCCTGCTGACCCCAAATTCGTTCTCGGTCTTATTCCTCAGCGCTTTTACCTTGTATATTAATTATATTTGGATAATTAATCGTAGTATTGTTTATACAAGTTAGCGTATATTATATTTCAAAATTTAGATCAGTGTTATAGTTTAATTATTCTAAATTAATAAATAATTGAATAAACGAATCCAATGGACTGTACTAACACCCCTAATAATGCTTTTCCGACACATATATATAAATATATAAAATATATGAAAAACTGATGTGGGTACTCAAATGAAAGCTCTTGATGAGTGTCATATCGGGATGAACTTATATCTTTAAAAATATCAATAATTAAGAAATGACCTTGTATCTTATGAACTATTGACATTTTCAAAGATATAAGCTCATCTCGAGGTTACTCTAATTAAGACCTTTCATTTGAGTACCTACATCAATTTTTCATATATTTATACATACATATATATATGTATATATGTATATATGAAAAATATATAAAAATGCAAGTGGGTACTCAAATGAAAGCTCTTGATAAGTGTAACATCTGGATGAGCATATATCTTTAAAAACGTTAATAGTTAAGAAAGTACAGTGCAATTTAACAAAATTCATTATTTAATAAAGCAAAATTTTATTTATTTTTAGTTCACAAGTCACTGCAGTCACATAGTGACTGCAAGGTTAGTTTTCAATAATAAATCAAATCGATATCGCTTTTATAGTCCGAAGAGGCATTAAAATCACCGCATGTTCGACGCGGCTTTTATTGTTATATTAAAAATTGCAGTTTGATCCGCAATTTTAATAAAATAAAAAAAAAATCTTCCAGGCTTTTTATTTTATCTATTTTACTATTTGTTTTCTTTGATTGTCCTTGACTCACTTTGATTTATTGATTAATTCATAAATAGTCACGATATACAAATAATTAAAACTTAATTAGTCCATTAATTATTCGTCTAATCACCAGCAATAAATAATTAACAATTTTTTTAATTATTAAAGAATTAATGAATTAAAAATTTTAAAGAAACAAATTCTTTAAAAATATTTCTTCCCAACAATAACTAAGAACTATTCCCACTAATTGCTTTAATTAAATATGTATTTTAACGACAAAGCCTATGCTAAAGTAAAAGTAATTGTCTTTCCGGGTACAATAGAGAAGTATAATTTAATATCTAGTATCCTTCCCTCAACTTAACAATTGTCATTATGTAATACTTATACAAAAAGAATTTAAAAGGAGAATTGTAGAACCAACTGTCAACCCTTGGCTATCAGTTTTAAAATATTTACAACTTCTAGAACTCGCGAAGAATACTGCACTTTTCTGTACACATTAGTCAACAAAGGGCGCACAATTGTGTTGTTAGTAATTGCAACTCGGTCATAAAACACGAACTTCTGAAAAGCCACGTCAGAGCAAGCACGCATGCCACGACTATAAATAACAATAATGTGTAAAAGGACAAAAGCTTTTTTTTCTATTCAGTCTGGTGTTAAATTCCGAGCTAATACCACGTATTTTTTATTTTTTCGCACAGCGAAGCTAAAAAAAATTTTAAACTTTAATAGTATCTCAAATTTGTGAATAATTATTTTTTTAATTTAATTCGGTTTGAATTTAAAATAGATCGTATTATTGTAATTAATTTTAATAGTGAAAACAATTACACAATCGTTTTAGTTTTCATTTGTAATTTTGTAATTTAGTCGTGAAACTCCACCGGATGTGCTATTTATTTCACCCCTATATTTACCTACCAGTCATCACGTTGTTAAGTATTAATATGTTTTCATTTATAACGAGAATCACGTTTCAATTTAAAAATATAATGAAACTCTCTTTATAAAACTAACTTATATTCGATACCAACAAACCTTTTTGCATCTATACCCAGAAAAAAAATGTTCTGAAATCAAGTATATAATTTTGAAGAATTTAATCTTCTTGATTTGAGTAGAAAAATTCTTGAACTAATACATTGACGGTTTAATTAGCAATTAGTCTAATAACTACTTATGTTTTATAAGGTGATTTTTTAACATTTTGATGTAGCAATAGTCTAATTATAAATTATTCGAATGATCCAAACCAAAATATTATACCTCCTATTAGATATAAAATTGTTTTTTGAAGTGATAATAAATTTTGAATGAAAATGAAGTTAACTGACAATTCAAAATTTTTATGAATTTTTTATCGAAAAAATTTCAATTAAATAATTAAAAAAAAATATCATATGTTAAAAACTTAAAAAACTATAAGTCCATTTTTTTATAAATATCTTTTTAGTTGTAATTTAATTAAAAAAAAAAAAATCAAAAATTTTTAGACGTTTGCTAACTTCAGTGTCATAATTTTGAACTAATTGTTTTTTTGCACAAATGGAAGATTCTCTAAAATGAAGTTAGACAATTTGCTAATTAGAACGTCGAAATTTTTTTTTGATTTAAGGAAATTTTACTTGATTCAAGAATTTTTTGTCTTGATTCAATACAATTACCCTCTTCAAAATTATTTTCTTGGTTCAAGAATTTTTCCCTCGAATCAAATTAATTTTTTTTTTCAGTGTAGTGTTTTGAACAAAATCAATGGATTTTTTTTATTTCTACAGTATTTTTTAATAGTATTATTATTAGACATTTTTTATTCGCATAAAACTCGCAAATTTTACATCAATTGAACATTGCGTAAAAATGTTTTCTTCAAAGTGTAAATTGCCTATAAAGAAGCAGTTTTTGCGGAATTTGAATTTACTGTGAGTATTTCTGCGACAAAAATTATACTGTTTCAATGAAAGTTTCTCATATTAATATGAAATATACAGAAAACAATAAGTTTTCAATGAATAATTTGGATAATAAAGCTTTCTTGCTGCAACCAACTGTTGGCGAGAACAATTGCTGAGACCGCCTTATAACCCCCTTCTCTTCCTATCATTTTATATATAACATTTATTCAATCCCCACTTTATACGCTTGCCACGCCTCTTAAGTTCGCAAATATTCACAAGACTGAAGAAAAGCAATCTACCTTTATGGTACCAAAAGCGAAATTTATATAAATATCATACATCGTTTACTTTTTAATGAATAATTTTCATTTTTACACTGAAAAATAAAATTCAATAATTTTTTTACACAAAAAATATTTCTTTTCTTTCATTGTAAATTCTTATAGTCTTGAAGTTTTAAAAAATAAACTTTTCAATCACTTGTTTAGTTTGGACATTTAATGAGCTATTATATAAATTCTTAGTTAAATCGCGTTAATTTAAATTTAATCTAAATTATTTTTATAAAATAGTAGGTCTTGTATTTTAGTTTTAATTATTTCAATTATTTTATAAGATACTATAATTGTTTATTCCTATTATCATCTTATATATATTGTTAATATACTACGTTGTATTTCATTGTAGTACATTCTACTCTATTTTTAATTGCCAATATTAATGTATTGATTAATTGTACACTGAAAAAAAAGTTTTTTTCCACCCAGAATACAAAGTATTTTTATCCAAGTTTTTTTATATCCAATATACGTTTCTTAATATAAAAAAACTGGTATTTTTCTCCTGAGAATACCTAATTTTTTTCTGGAGCTAAAACTTTATACTGCGTTACCATAGCAACCGCAGCGGTGGCGCCGCCAATTCTCTGATTTCCCTCCAATTTCACAGTCCTGGCGTGTTTGTTTATATCATTGGAAAGTTGTATATATTAATTTATTATTTATTTTTATTAATTTTCACATGTGGAATTTTTTAGTTAAATTTTTTTTTTATAATAATTTAATTGCCATAAAATTCTAAAAAAATTTTTAATGTCTGTCAACTTCCGTGTCATTCTTATAAATTTAATTATTATAACTTAACTAATTTAATTTTCTTAAATTTAATTATAATTGATAAATTAATAATTATTAATTTATTGATTAAAATAAAAAAGATCCACCGTATCATAAACATATCGTATGCATTTATGTCAAATGAGGTTAAGTCGGCCATATTTTTATTTTGGTATTTTGCTGAAAAGGAAACCGAGTTTTTTAAAAATCACCATACTTATTAGAGTAGGAAAAAAACTTTGGTATTCTTCACACAGGTATACCAGTTTCTTTACTGGAGGGAAAACTGCCCACTGTTCACCGAAAATAGACTAAAATACCTCAAAGACTGAGTCATTCGTACATGCCCCCTAAAACTTTCATCATCAATCCTCGAGGACTCCAGTTATATCTCACTGAAAAAATTGGAGAGCTACTGCCGAGAATGTAACAAAATAAAATCTAATCTGTCTATCTAATTTCTCAAGAAACTAATTCATATTTGAAGATTATGTACTTTTTTTTGTATCTTTTTTTATTTATCAACTTGTTCTCGTGCCAATTGCTACGAGAATTCTGTATTCTCTTTACACGCAATAAATTAAATTATATACTGGAGGGAAAAATTTCCTAGGTGGAAAAAAACTTTTTTTTCAGTGTACTCTAAAATATTTTCTTATGTTTATTGTACTTAAAAATTGCCATCTGGCCATTAGGCTTTGGCATAAATAAAGTGAATCTAATCTAATCTTTTGAATCAAATAAATTTTTTTAAGCGCATTTATTGATTTCTAGACTTTAACTTTTGACATTAGAATTTTATTCGCAGTCACCATACTTATGAATGAATACTAATGACTACCAGTGACATTAAATTTAATTTTAAGGAGGTCCTTTCGCCGCCAATGTAAAATAAAAAATATTAGATTATGAGTAAATTCAATTTTTTTCTAATAGTTAAGGTCCTTATTTATCTAATAGTGAGGTTTAAATTATACTTTACCGAACAAATTTTTGAAAAAATAAAATTTTTAAATGTTAGTATTTGTTCAAAGTCTTACGAGAAAGTCAGACGTTTGCAGTATTTCTCAAATTATACTATCAGTCATGGATTAGACGAAGTAAAAAAAAACTAAAAATTAGATTTTCAAAATATTCAGGTTTCTTTTTTTGCAATAAAATATATCAGTTACCGAGATATTTATTGAGAAATTAATATTTAAAAATCACAAAAAATTCCCAAGTAACCTACGTTAAAATGGAGTCAAAATATTTGGCAACGTTGCGTATTGCGGGAGCTTCAGACCATTCAATAAATTCAAACTAATTTATTTATTTACACTGACTGCAAAAACTTAAACGTGGTTAAGGTTATATTGTGCAAATGAAAATGTAAACAACCGAAGTACAGCGTTGCCAAATCACGGACAGGTTACTAGCAGTTGATTTGAAAGAGTCAAATTAATTTTTGTATTTAACTATTTTTTTTTTTTTATTTTCAAAATTTCATGGATTAATGCCTCATATACTATTTATTATTTAATTTTAGGAATTTTTATGGGTTTCTTTTTTTAATTTATCGCATATTGACTACTATAATTGTTTTGACTCAACTGGAGCGAAAGGATTTCCTTAATAGACCATGTAATAGACTATCAAGAAGACACTCGTCTATTGTAGCAATATATAATAATAGTCATTATTATACCTGGTCTGTATTGTTGTCTAGCTGCTGCAGCTATTGAAAACCTTTTACCTTTTGTGAATTTTGTCTAGACAGAATAAATGAGGACCCTAGACTTATAGTATTATGCTGTAAATATTTGCATAGGTTTTTCCCAACACATTTTTCCTGCAGGTATATTATAATCTGCTTATTCTTTCTGTAATTTTTTGTAATCTTAGATTTATCTTTCCTATTTTCTGAAGCAATGTCAAATAAAGGATAAGAACTTTATTGCTTGAACACAGGAGTTATACCATGTGTTTTCTTCCTCTCTCGTTTATTTTAACTAAAATTTTCCCAAAGATCCTTTTTCGGCTATTTTCAGGTATCTTTTGAGTGCATTGTACTTTTGAGTGCGTTGTATTTTTGAGTACGTTGTACTTTTGAGTGCGTTGTACAAGTTGTAAGTACAAAGTAAAATTTAATAACATATTTTTAAAAGTGATATCAACACTTGATGCTTTTAAAAATAAGATTCTTAATTAGCTAGACACGCTATTAAAAAAAAAAAAAATCGGACCGAAATCAATAACTTCCCTTTAGTGGAAAATTTTCAATTTTCTTAGCGGAAAGTTAAAAAAAGAATTAACTGTAATTAAAGTCGGTATTTTTTTTAATTCAAGTACCTTATTTAATTAATTAACTTAAAGCATTTCTTGAATTGAGATTATATCATTTCAATAACTAAAATGTAGCGTGACAGAGTACATAAAAAATATAATTCAATATCTTAAAAGTGGATTATGCTTTTGATTAGTATTTATATAATTTTTAATGTACTTATATAATTTTTTAAAAATATTTATTCAAAATTTGAATATTTTGAATTTAGTAGAAAAGTTTTTAAATAAAGTAAAGTACAAAAATATATCGTGAAATATTTTTTAACATGATTATATGTGAGTAGACAGGATATTTGTAATTTATTGAAATTTTTAATTTCCAATTTTATTTATAAATTTTTAAGTCAATAAATTTGTACTAATAAATGGAGAGCCGGTTTTTTGTCCGGTTATACTGCGAAAACTATACTGAACCGATACGGAATAATACTAATACCATAAGATGCAGCGTGTTTCGGAGAAGATTTTAGTATATGATATGATATGTTGGTGATTACTTATCCGGAACCTATATTTTTAACTTCCCGCTAAAAATCTCAGATTTTCAAAAATCGGGAAGTTATTGTTTTCACCCCGTTTTGCAAAAATCGAGTTTTCATCAGATCTTGACGTTTTAAGGTCATAGGAAGCTTCCCTGATTATCCCCGCGGTGTGTGTGTGTGTGTGTGTGTGTGGATGTATGTAAACCTCTTATAACTTTTGAACGGCTTGACCGATTTGATCGCGGTTCGTGCCATTCGAAAGGGCTTGACCAAACTTAGATTTCCAATACACTTTGGACCGATTCGGACCGGTAGATTTTGAGAAATCGCAAAAAAACTACAAAAAAAAATTTTTTCAATAGTGGTTTTTTGGAATAACTTTTAAACGGCTTTACCGATCAATTTCAAAAACTAATCAGCTCTTAACATCAAAAAACTACGTCGATCGCCGCCAGTCCGGTCAAAATCGGTTAATTCGTTCGTGAGTTATCGTTGACGAAAGAAAACCGAAAAAAGCGTTTTTTCGGAATTACTTCGAATTTTTCCACTCTGTCAATATAAACTCAAAGATTTTTTATGAAACTTAAAAAACTGTATCAAACTTTTGAGCTCTTGGAGCTCAAAAGCATACAAAAGCTATTTTTTCGAGCTCGGAGAGCTCAAAATAATACACAAATTGTATTTATGAGCTCGAAGAGCTCTAAAACGTCATAAGTGCAATTTCAAGCGTTTAAGTATAGAATTGGCGGGAAGTTGCAGAGATGCCCTTCAGGGTCAACCGTATTCCTAATTTTTTTGACTTATAAATAATGAATTTTTATTGTAACTAAATTTATTCTATTCAATTGTCATTTGTTTAAAATAAATTTTTGAATTCTATTGGTTATGTTTATATACTAGGCAGATTTCTTCACTTATGAACCCTGCAATTTTTTTAACTGAAACTTTCAATGCTCATTACAAATTTTTTTATTCAAATCAATTATTATTCATTTTTGTAATAAACACAAGGAAATGTTATAATGATTGCACATTGAAAGTTACAATGAATATTAGCTAGAATAATTACATGAATGAAAGGTGCATGCCAATTCGATAGAATTGAGAATTTGTGCAAGTCAAAACAATACTCTAATTAAATTTCAAGTCTAGATCTAAAAATTCAATTCTATAAAGCGCCCAGCGGAGCGGGCAAGTAACAGCTAGTAAATTTATATATTTGAATATTATTTATACCTCAAACTTACCTCTCTTGTAGGGAGACGATTCAAAGCACCTGCGCCCTCTTGTAATGGTTATCTGATCTAAGAGATAAAATTCTGAGAATAAAATAAATGGAAGAAAAAATGGGTCTGTTCAGCGAAACTAAGATCCTAAATAAAGTTAGTAAGAATAAGTATAGTAAAATATGCTTTGACTATACTAATTCTTACTAAATTTACTCAGGACTCAGCTCGGCTGAACAGACCCAATGCGGCCTCAACGTATGAACGCATTTCTAAGAACGTGCGACCCTACAATCTTTTCTACAGTAAATCTGACTCACTATTGCGTATCATTTCATCTTATAGAATGTGTTTTTTTCCTCAACACCACAGTTTGACTCCAAAACTCATGGGAGTCACATCGTTTTATTTTCCGTGAGCTTACAGTTTTACTCAAGGCTTAAATTCGAATTACTTTAATATAAAATATTCTTTAAAGTTAACAGACAATTGTTTAAGAAACTTTTAATTAACTAGTAATGAATAATTTTTGTAAGTTAAGTTTTGTTGTATCAAAAGTAAGTTAAAAATTTGTATCAATACTTCTAATAGTTGTTAGAACTGAAATTTTTCGACACTCCTATTTCTATCTTGATTAAATTCCATAAAATTTTATCTTTTTGTTCAATCTTAACTAATTTATTAATATTAAATTTTATCTTGAACTTTATTTGAATTATTTTTGTTTGATATGATTCAACTTATTGAATCGACCTTTCAGTAAGTATAAAATTAATTTTTACGTCACCTAAAATGAAGTGACTAACGATTTTTCGGCTTTTATATAATTGTATTCTTTATGACAATAAGATTGCTTCCACTTTTTACTTGCTTAACGAAATAGGGTCTGAAACAACGTTGTAACAAAAACAACTGTTGAAATATTTAGTGCGCATGCGCCTGAACCTACGCATGCGCATTGGTCATTTAGTGATCCGTTTGCGGATAACTTCAAGTTGCTACATGAGTAATCGTAAAATTATTAGATTTACTACTTAGGGCCAGTTTTTCAACCCCGGGTTTAAGTATTTTATCATTATGAATATATCTATATATAATAGATACATAAATATATTCACAATAATAAAATACTTAAACCCGGGGTTGAAAAACTGGCACTTAGAGACCGAAGTCGTACTTCTTTTTTGGCTTATAATGAAAACTTCAGTACTTCAAATCTTCATTAATTTTTTTATATAAAATCTTATTAAATAAAGATAAATTTTTCGAGTAATTTTTTTGGTTCAAAAATTTTCAAATTGAATTATTTTTTTTTTCATTATAAAAAATTTTTAAATAATTTTCGACAAACTTTAATTCAATATTTTTTTGAAGTACTTTAAGGATAATAAACTTTGCAATCTCGAATTTACTATCAAGAGCTCAATTAGAGAACAAAAAATATCTTCTTAGGATTAAAAAAAGATCATTTTAAGTTGCAGATTAAAAATCTTTTAAGATATTCGGAAATTTTCCAAATGTTTCCTCAACGGATGTCTACATAATAAGAAATAGAAAAAAATGTATAAATCATAAAAAAAGACTTACAATTGGAATCGTAAAATTTAAATAGTTTGCTAGCTTAAAGCGATGCGGGTAATAACAAGTGTCATTACTTGAATAAGGTCTTTAAATATTATCTTTTATGATAATTACACGGTAGGAATGTAACATAAGGTTGGGATAGGTTACTGAAGATTTCCGATAATCTCTAAGTGAAGCTTACAAAGTAACCTTGAAATCATTAAAGCAGAAGGTAATTATTTCTTCCCACTTTTTTAAAAAAAATCCTATTTAAACGGAAAAATTTCCAAATTCGCTCTTTAGTTCAAGTTTGGTGCTTTACATGTCTAAATGATCAGTTTTTAACAAGTTTTTTTCATGGTGTCTCATCAAAGTAATAGAAGTCTTTACAAAAAGGTAACTTTACATTTTTTTCGAAATGCGCCTTAAATAAGAATGAAATTTTTTGATTGAAGTTTCTAAATTAATAAGAAGTATATACTTCATTAGTTGTCTTTTGAAGAATAAAACGTTTTCAATCTTTATGATTTATAATTCAAATAGCTTCTCAAAAGATTTTGGACAATTCTCTTACAAAAGTTTCCAATTTTTGTAATTTATAATTTAATGAGCTTCTCAAAAATTTTTTAATAATTTGCTTGGATTCTAATATTTGCACCTCCCTAATAAGAAACGACTGTAGGAAATTATGGATAGATAATTGTGATTTAAATAAATAAAACGCAGTGATTTAAGTTTTATATTAAATACTTGGTCTTTATTTAAAAGACTGCGTTTTAAAAAGCATCCTTACGCTTGAGAGAGTCAGTTTATACTAACTAAAACTAAAAAAAATATTTTACAATGAGGTCTAAACTTCTCCTTTAGGATCATAAAAATTCCATATGTTTTTACCCTAATATACGTAAAACTCTGTAAGGAAAGAGTACTCATATTAATACAGAAAGAGTCCTTGTGTGACACATGTGTCAGGGTAATAAAACAGAGCTAAGAATAACTTTCCCTTTCTGAGAAATACTTCAACTTAAGTTTCTAGCCTAAATATCTAAGCGTAAAGCTAAAATAAAAAAATTAAGAATTATAAACTAAGACTAGTATACGTTGCGCGCACAAATGCGCGTCTGAATGTTAGTAAGGAATTATATATATTTTTCATCTGAATTATAAGAGTGGATTCATTTTTGTATGGAGAATTCAACAGTTACAAACAAAATATCAAAAATTGATATATATAGATCGATAGCTATTGTCACGCTTTGAGCATCGAATATCATATCACACGCGTATCTATCAAAAAACTTCCAGTAAACGTTCATAGCAAACTGCTGCAAGTACAGTTGGTGAATTTAATGCTCATCGTTTTAAAGATGTATGAGCAGGGGTGGGAAGAATAGTGAATTTTTATAAGCAGGAGTAAGCTTGAATAATATATCGATGGTTTTCTAACGCAACCTCGTATCCCAAAAATGATAATTTTAGAGATGAGGTGAAAAATAGCTTATAAAAAATTAATATTCATCTAAAAACAATATTTATCAATTGTATTTTCTAAAAATACTATCGTATTTATTATTAATCTGGTTAATATTTTTTTTAGTAACGCGTTTACAATTATTTATTAATTTTTCAGTTGAACCCTTTGATCTTCAAAATTCGAGATACGTGGTTTCGTTAGAAAACCCTCAATATTCTAGAAACAAAATGATAGAAGAGTAACCATGTACATTAAAAGTACATAATTAGTTTATCGTAAACCAAGAAAAGTTATCGAAAATTTTTGACTCATAGAAATAATCGAGAATAATCAAGCAACGATTGCACTGTATGAAAACTCGACAACGTTTTTCATTTTCTATAATCTTTCAAGTTTATATTGATAAAAGTTTATTTTTAGCTACAATCTACATAGAGCTAATGTAATTTACATTTTTTTCCAATCTTAATGCAGAATACATGTCATATCGCATGTTTTTGCTTTAGTCAATGATTTGCATAGTCTAATGATTCATAAAAATAAAATAGAAAATTGCACACGTACTTTGTGCATCGGTATTTGTCAATAATCTCACGGTTTCTCTCCAATCCTCCAAGTAATATTATAAACAAAAAGATAAAACACAATTTGATATCATTTTTAACATAAGAAAAGTTTAAAGCGTGTGTCTAAATGTTTATTAGTAAAATCATTCATAAATTAATAATTTATACTGGAATTAAGGAAAGTATGAGTCAAGAATTTTCATAGCTACTTCAATCCCAAAAAAACAAGTTGCGTTAGCAGGAATCGCACGAATCATAATTGGTACAACTCCTCGATAAAGTGCCCAAGGCCCTTCTTGACGTAAAATTTCAGGAAGCAAAGATCTCATGCCACGTGGATATTCATCAATTGACGAGGTTTGCAATCGAGACTTGAGTACATCTGCAGGCATAGCAACGACCCAGTTAATCATGCCAGCGAATCCTCCGGCGAATATTGAGTGCCACATCAATGTCTATAATTTTATGAGATATTAATCGTTTAATATATGTATTGATGTATAAAAATCCATTATATAGATTACTTCTTTAAAGTGATTAGCGAATAATCTCATTAGAATATCGTAAACACTGAAATATACTCCACTTGCGGGTAGGTCACGCAATATTGTTGCACTAGTGCCTACATAAAGATTTTTTACACCGCCGTTACGGTAAAGTTTTAGAGCGCAGTCCATAAATCCATGGAATAATGTTTTTTTGCCAATCTAATGGAGTAATAAAAGTTTTACTTCAATAATATTGTTTTTAATGCAATTTATAGTAGTTTTAATTTTCAAGATATTTTTATATCGCTTCAATACTGCAAATTAAATTGGATTTTTATTACAGATTTTAGAGTGTAAAAATTCCCGAGAAAATGAGGGATTAAACTATCTTTATTATTTATATTTCCCAGGTAAAAAGTAACAGACCTATTCAAATAGATCTTCCGAAAATCTAACCTCAGGTATAAAACTAAAATCAGTCTTACTAATCCAGGTCAAAAAAAATTTTTTATTGCTGTGACCTTGGCTGGGATTGGTTAATTTTCTCGTATTAACAGACCTCCTTTAAGATTAACCAACAAGAATTGGGATTTTATTGTCTCTAAATACTTAGGATAAAAAAAATCCGACCGATTTCAAGAAAAAATAGTTAAAAACCTATTATACAATTATTTACCATCTATTTAAGCCTCTTAAGAGATTTTCTCGCATGCTAATGCTATAAAAAAAAACCCTCAAAGAAAAAAAGTATCATCTTCACACTTAGAGTGAGAAGAGTCTGTTTAAAAATTTACTTTGCGCATGACAAAAGAGAATTACATACGAACGCATTGTGACACAGACTTCAGTTGCGACCGGTTGACCATTCAGTTAAGAAGTACGCTTTGAGTGCACTATCATTGCTATTAAATAAGTTATCAAACACTTGACTTCCATAACACACTGGATATATGTAATAACTTGGAACATTATCTTTTATGTCTTCTTGACAGTAACCTATATAGTTTAAGTGCTTTTTGACAGAGCGGTATACGTTTTAGTAGTATTATCAAAGTTTGCCTATCAATATTGCCATATCATAGTTCCTGTACTTGTAACTATGTAATATTGTCATAAAAACCCGATCGACCCCTCTGAATACCGCTTATCCCTTGTATATTATCCGTTCTGCACTTTAACGAGCTCTAAATGGTTTATTGCACTATCCTTCACCCAAAACGCAACAAAGGTGTTCATACTTATAGATATTGAGACCATTAAAAAAAATCAGTCTTCAAAAAAAAATTTCTATCTGCTAATAGGATTATTTTTGCAACCACTTGTTAGATGTGAGATGTCTGCTAAAATTCAAAATTTTTGCTTTTCTTTTCAATATATTTCACTCTTTATTTTTACTTTACAATTTATCGTACCCTTGAAGTCTGTATAAGAGAAATCCGACCCCTTTCCCACAATTTGATGAAGTTCTTATGAATCATCCAGATAACCCGAATGACCCGGACATAATAACGACTTTGTTTGCTCAAAGTCGTAAATTTAAGACCTATGAGGCAATAGCTGAAAATACGCATGATTCTTCTGGATTTCGATAAATGTGGAAAGGGCTGCTTATCATTTTAAATTTAATTAACATATAAAACATATGCAACCGCCATTGTTCCTAACCCTATATAAACCGCCCGGAAATTATTTTTAGGCAGTTCGATTCCGACCAAGATACTGGTTAGCTCCGCGGCGATCTGCTCTAGGCAAATAATTTTTCGAAAGCACATAAAACTACGTAATATACGAATCAGTGTCTTGCTTGTGGTTACGTTACATTTAGTAGCATTAACGTGGTAAATTCATTCGATAATTCGATATTTGCCGTAATTAGATTTCAATTTTTATTAATTTTCCGGCATTGAGCGTTGAATTTTACTTGGTGAGTCGCGAAGTGTATTATGTTCCGCCAAAAAGTGTTGATCATTTATGTTTTATCAATTTTATTTATTTAATTATTTCCTCAAAAAATAAAACTTCAACTAAACAATAGAATAAGTTACTCGTGACCAAAGTCAGCAAAGATTTATCACCCTTACTCTTTCTAAGTTAACACTTAGAGATAACGTTCAAGCTTGTGTACCGCTCCACATTCCAACGCAATTTTTAATTTGGCTCCCGAAGGGACAAAGTGACAACGTTCAGATATTTGAAATTTCTATTTCATAACTCCTTACTCCCATCAATGACCTTGAGATTACAATTTAGCTACCAACAGGTTTGTTAAATTATTCGCTTACTTGCATTTGCAGTAAGCACTTGACACGTTCTCCCGGCACGCTCAACGGAATGGTAGCAAGTCCGCTGAACATTCCCGCCAGAAATAATTGAGATACTGACAAGTCTTCCTTGCGTTGGTTTGGCTCTGCTACTAATTTCTTCCCTAAACTGAAGCTAAAGAAACTCAATCCAAATATTGGGACTATTCCTACTAAAGGTGCCATCATGCCCTGCATTAATTATTGAAAAAAATGGGTGAATTTAATAGTGACTGATTAATTAATCAAAAAAATACTTTGTATAATCCTGAAGGTCCTTCTTGGTGAATTATTTTGAACATCGCATCCCAAGTATTTCTATACTCACTTGGCTTAGATTGCATTCTTACTTTTATAGTATCCAAAGGATGCCCACACAAAGTAGTACATAGTCCACCAAAACCACCCGCTACGATATTCATCTGTAATTACTATTGATATGCAAACCCATAAGATGATTCGACATAAAATGATTTTATTTTTACACTAACCAATGAAATATTTTCCAGGCGGACGATCTCGCACTAATAATACTCTTGTCCTATCTTCCTCGGGGTATAAATTTGCCGGATTTTTATTATTTAAATCCATTTTTGTAAGTTAATTTAGATAAAAAATTTAATTTTTGGATTAATTTCAAAATTTAACCTTCACACAAATTTGGAGACGTAAAAAAATCATTAGTACCTACGGATATAATTAATTTAATATGATACTAAAGTTAGCCGACGTTTTTAATTATTTTATTTTTTTATTAATAATTAAATTAAAACAAAAAAATATTTTTAAAAAATTTCACTTACAGTTTTTAAAGTTTTTTACAAGTGACATTTTTTAAAAATTTTTTTGTAATGATTTTTACAATAAAAAAAAATTCTAAAAATTTTTAAATGTCGGCTAACTTAATTTTCATAATTTAATTAATATAATTTAATTAATTTAATTGAATCAATTTACTTGAATTAATTTAATTAATTAATTATTTAAATGTTATAAATAAGTGATAAAAATTAAGGAATTTTAACTTTTAGCTTAGATTACGTTTCTTTCATATCGTATTGCATCACTTGAATTTCAATATATCAGCATTCTAAGTTTCATTGTGCTAAAATCCAATCACACATGTAAATTAAGCTTGGTAATCAATTTTACAGACATATTGAGTTGCGTTGAAGCTTGATACATTTCTTTTAATAATTTTACTTTATCACATGTTTTATTTTGCCCACACACGTCAAGCCATTATTTATATTTAAGGCTTCATATTATATATTATTTATTTTCATAATAATAATAATAATAATATTAGTAATGATGACGAGAATAATAATAGTAATATCTGAGACGCAATTTTTTCTGACAGCTAATCTTTTGTTTTTAGTTTCACTCTAAGAAACAGTATCATATATCGTGAGAACAAGATAAAAAATATTTCTCGCTGAAAAAAATTTAATTGTAGATTGATAAAAGAAAGGATGTTGATATTTCGAGTAAATTATAAATATAAGATCAAATTAAATAACATTTACACCCTGTGAGAGCGATTATTTGTTTGTTTGACCTTCCTTTAAAAAGGAATGAGATAACCCTTTTTTATTTAATACTTGTCAGCAGATGATTGATAATTTTTTAAGAAATGAATTATGTCAAAAAAAAAAATAAAAATTGACATTTAGAAATGAAATAAATTAAAAAATGACACTGAAGTCAACTGACATTAGAAACTTTTTTATAATTTTATAGAAATTAAATTATTGTGAAAAAAAATTTAATTAAAAAATGTCACATGTTAAAATTAAAAAAAAAAGTAGAAATTTTTAAAACATTCTTTAATTGAAATTTATTTTTTGTAAAAATCAAAAAATTGACAGCTGTCAGCTAACTTCAGATTTATTTAAAAATGCAATTTTTTTAAAATAATTTTTTCGAACAAATTTGTTTGAAGAAAATTAAAAAATTGTTAAATGACAGCTAAATTTAGTCATTAGTTTTTAAATTCTAAATTAAGGATTTAAAATTTAACAAGTAATTATTAAAAAAAAAAAAAATTAAAATTTATTTACCTCTTTGCAAATTTGTGTGAAAAGTAAAACTCCAAGTAGACAAGTAGTCCATTGAAAAAAAAAATATTATGTAATGAAATATTAAATATGCAGATGCCGCTACTTACTCATCGCTCTTTAATTTGTAAAAACTCGTGGTGGAATCAGTCGAATGTGTGAAGCCGTAATGAATGGAATGAATTTCGTTGTTTTGGTCCCGGAGAAGGGTTATATATAAACGTTGACGGAAAATCTCACAAAAACGGAAAAAGATTGATAGTTAAGATTCAGTTAAGAAAATGTCTCCAAACAAAATACCTAACGGCGCATTAAATCCCTGGCAGCGCATTTTCTATTCGCTTAAGCGAAAATACAGTTACAAGCGACGTTTCCGTCAAGTGGGTCCACATTTTTGTTTTTTTTTTTTTTTTTTTTTTTTTTATTTCTATCTCCTACTTTATTTTTAATAATAGAATTAATTTTTTATAAACTCTTTCATTTATCATTAATATTAATTGACATAAAATTACATTCTGATCATCCTTAAAATGTTTCAGGCGAAAAAAAAACTTGAGCGTAAGGGCTTATCTCAAAGAAGGATTGATAAATGTTTACGACAACTAGAGTGTCAACCAAAAGTGGTTGTCGAACCATTGAAAATTCATGGTTTTCGCTATTTTAAACGGTTAGTTTTGTGTTTTAACATCTTCTGTGGCTCATAAATCTAACAACAAGTATAGTTTTAACTTACTGACCTATTAATAAGTAAATATCAGGTTGTATTTACATTTGTAAGTTAAAAATCCGTGATTTACTCTTATTTTTATAATTTACTCTAATTTTTTTTAATTTATATACTAACAAATTTTCATTTCAAATTACAAAAAAAAAATATGAAAATTAAATTAGCTGATATCTAAAAATTTTAAGAATTTTTTTAACAAATAAATTATTGCAAAAAAAGTTACAAAAAAATATGACGTAAAAATTTTAAAAACTTAAAAATGCAATTTTTTTTAATTATTTTTTTGAACAAATTTATTTGTTAAAAAAAATTAAAAAATGGTCAAGTGACTGCTAAATTTTTATTTATTTATTTATTCTATGTCATAAAAAAAAATAATACTATAAAGTTAGCCGACGTTTTTAATTTTTTAATTTTCTTAATTAAATTAGAACAAATAAATATTTTTTATAAATTCCATTTACAGTTTTTCAAGTTTTTTACAAATGAAAATTTTTTTGCAATAATTTTTTCAATAAAAAAAAATTCTAAAAATTTTTAGATGTCGGCTAACTTAATTTTCATAAAAAAATATATTCTGTAAATTAAGAGTTTTAGTAACTGATGATAATTTATGACACTGAAGTTGACAGACATTAGAAATTTTTTTAGAATTTTATAGCAATTAAATTATTATAAAAGAAAATTTGATTAAAAAATTCCACATGTGAAAATTAGTAAAAATTTTTTTATTGTAATTAATTTGTTAAAAGAATTTTTAAAATTACTGCAGTATCATGATAATTTTATTTTTTATTGAATAATGTTTTTTTAAAAAACATTAATAAAAATTAACAATTAAATAATTGATACTATGCTCTGTTCGTAATTTAAAAAACTTATTTTTAAAAAATATTAAAAAAAATTCATCAGATACTAATGATGACTGATGACTAACTCTTTCTGTAATTATCAAGATTACTTATCATAATTTATTGGCTCATAATTCAGAGGGCTAGTTCTTCAATCCGAGATAAAAATTTTATCCTATGCCAATAAATCTCTATAAATATATTTTATATTTATAGATATACTGGCAATCATAATTTTATTCCTGGATAAAATTTTATCTCGGATTGAGAAACTGACCCTGAAAGTAACAGACGTCTGACAATTGTTTTATTTTTTTTTAATAAATGATAAACTATTGGTAAAAAAAGGAAGTCTGATGCTTTCATACTTTTTTATTTATAAGTTTTTTTTAGTAGATAAGTTATTATTTAGATAAAATTGTCACATAAAATTATTTTATAAATATATTAGATTAGATACTTTTTTTTATATTTTATTAACTTTAAAAAATTATTTATTTTTTAATCAACAAAAATTTTAATTTTGTTTTTTTTAAATTAAAAAAAAAAACAAATTTTTCAATTTTTAAACAAAAGGTTTGAATTTTTATGACAATAGTGTTAGCTGAATTAAAAAAATTTTTAGAATTTTTTTTATTGAAAAAATCTTAAAAAAAAAAATTTTTTTTTAAATTTAATTTGTAAAACTGTAAGTACAATTAAAAAAAATTTTTTTAGTTTTATTTAATAAACTAAAAAATAAACAATGTTGGCTAAATTATAATACTAAAATTAGCCGACGTTTTTAATTTTTTAATTTATTTAATTAGAACTAAAAAATATTTTCAAAAAATTGCACTTACAGTTTGTTTTTTATAAATGAAAATTATTTAAAAATTTTTTATAATAATTTTTTCAATAAAAAAAATTCTAAAACTTTCAAGAAATGTCAGCTCATTTTATTATTATAAAATTTTTTTATTCATTATAAAAAATTCCAATAGAAATTAAATTGAAGTTTTTCCAAGTATCAATTAGTTACGGCAAAATATAATATAACAGCTACGCAATGTGTTGTGTTAACAACCTAAAAACTGTCTCTGTGACTTGTGAGGATTAAAGATAAGATTAAGGGTAGCTCAAGTCAAACAAGTGACTAGCGTAGCGAAAAGTGAGAGAAAAAAAAAGACTACTATGCAGATAGAGATAGTATCAGTAAGCCAGCTGACAGATTAAAGTAATGCGCATGCAAGTTAGGAGAGGGGGTAAAACAAGTTCCACGATCTTACACTGTTTATCTTCACTTTTACTCTTGACTATTACAATAGTATAGTGTTATATATTATATTCACAAGATGTTTACATATATAGACCTTTGTTGAGACTCCCCCTCCCCTTGCGACCAGCATGCGGCGTAGGTTGTAGGTAATAAATATATACCTAAATAAGATGACTAGGGTCTAGTTCAGGGTAGCGCTTACGCTTGCTTCCCTCTCCAAGATATTTTACTCTCTCATTTATTCTTTTTTTCTCTGAAGCCTAAAGCACACCACGATGCAAGCCACCAGTCGGCATTTGTGGCTTATGACGTTATGTCGGCAAGTTTTATGTTAAAGACGTCTAAAATTATTTATTATTTTTTATATTAAAACAGTGCATTAATTTATAATTTATTAAATATTTTATGTGACAATTTTTTAATTATTAAAAATGTTTTATCAACATAATTATGACGCAGTATTTTACACTGGCATATCCAGTTCTAAAAAAGAAACTTTTGAGAATATTAAAAGTGATATTATTAAAAATGATAATTTTTTTAATAATGATAATAATGAAAGTAAAGTGGAAATAAATGACGATAAAAATCTACTGAACTGTGATGATAAAAAAGATATTAAAACAGAATTAAGTGATACAAACCCGATTGAAGACGAGGAAAAATTACAAGCTGTAATTGTGCAATACTGTACTGATGTGGAATGGAAAAAACGATTTAAAAAAATTACATTTTTACCTGTAGTGCCTTACAGTCATCATGACATGCCGTGCTCGGTTGATCCAAGGAGAATCCGTCAGTGTATGAAAGCGTGTTTTAGCTTGTTATTAAAAACTTTACCGAAATTTGATGAGACTATTGATTGTGATAATTATTATTCTTTTTTAAAATCACCGACTAAAGTTATTATTAAAAGTGTTGAAGAAAAGTTTTATTGGAAAGACGATATTTTAGCTGAGAATTTTTTAATTAATGATTGTGCTTTCAGTCATGATGGGGGGTTAGTCAGGTAGATTTATAATTTTATTATTTATGGAGATAATTTAGTAGATATTAAATTAGCTGACACTCAAAAAAAAAAATGTATGATATTAAAGTTGGCCGACATTTTTAATTTTTTTGATTTTTTTTTTTTTTAATTAAATTGGAAAAAAAAAATTTTTTTCAATTGCGCTTACAGTTTTTAAAGTTTTTTTCAAGTGAAAAAAATTTTTTTTTTATTTTTTTGTAATCATTTGTTATGAAAATGAAGTTAGCGGACATTTAAAAATTTTTAGAAATTTTTTATTGAAAAAATTTCAATTAAAAAACTAAAAAAAAATTTCACATGTAAAAAAGTTAAAAAACTATAAGTGCAATTTTTTAGAAAAATCTTTTTAGTTGTAATTTAATTAATAAAAATAAATCAAAAATTTTTAGACGTCTGATAACTTCAATGTCATTCATTTTTTCAATAAAAGAAAATTCTAAATATTTTTAAATGTCGGCTAAATTAACTTTCATCAAAAATGTATAATAATTAAATTAGCCGACATTTTTTATTTTGCTTCATTTAGTGAATTATAACTAAAAAATATTTTTATAAAATTGCACTTAAAATTTTTCACAAATGAAAAAATTTTTTTATAATAATTGATTTTTTTATTGTTGATGTTTGATTTTTACTAAGTAAAAATTAGAACTAAAAAAGTATTTTTAAAAAATTCCACGTGTATTTTTTTAATTTTCTACTTGTGAAAATTTTTTTTTTTAATTTTTTAAAAATTATTTTTCAATAAAATAAATTATAAAAATTTTCTAATGGCTAATTTAATTTTCATCAGATATTAAATAATTTTTTTAACAAATAAATTATGGCAAAAAAAAAATTGAAAATTCAATTTTTTTTTAATTATTTTTTGGAACAAATTTGATTGTTAAATAAAACTAAAACATTCTTTAAGGGGGTATTCTGGTCTAGAAATTTGAAAAATTCGAATTATTTTTTTTCGCATATCTGCAAAGTTTAGACCCTTAAAAATATGTCCTTGAGTGGATTTTTAAAAATCCGAATTATTTTCGGAGATACCGAGGATTTTGTGACGCAGCTGCTTCTGCTTCTGCTTCTTCAATAGAAGGCAGAACAGCTCGATTAGCAGAAAGAACTTCGCAAAACATCGAGTAGGAAGTAGAAGAAGGCTCAATTTACGGATCTGGGATTCGCGATTAATCCAAAGTGAATATTAAATATTATTATGAGTTATTTTACTGAAATCGTTTCTAAAACTTTAAACGCGATTTTCTCGAAACTACTTTTTTTAAAGTGATTGACATGATATCTTAAGTTCTACCCCACCGATTCCTTTGAAATTTAGTGGGAATTTGTTTTATATATCTCTCTATCGCGTCTGCTATGAAAAAAATGCCTAAAATTTAGGCTTGTAGACCAGAATACCCCCTGAATAACTGCTAACTTTATTGTCATTTATTATTTACTTTAAAAGCAAATTTTTAATTACTGTCATTAGGTTGAATGAGTAACAGAATTTTTAATTATAGCTATTACGAGTTATTTTAAAAGATTTTTTTTATAACCCTGAATATTGATAAAATTTGAAGAAATATATATTTGTAATTTTTTTTAATTACGCTTTGCCTAATATTTGCCTAAGATAATGTGCTGTTGAAATATAAATGTAATGAGTTTGTAATTTTTAAAATCTTAGGGTCGTAAAAATATTAACTGTTTATTTTGGGATTAAGAATGTATTAAAATTTACTTTGGGTCCGTTATGAAGATAAAAAATGATAGTGAATTTTTTAATTCTTAACTAAAATTTTTAGTTTAAATTTACGTTGGGTTAATGCTTAATACTTAAGAAGAAAGTTTTTTTTTATTTACTTGTAAGATTAATCTTATTTATAAGTTATAAATACGGGAATATTTTATCTTTCTAAACATGTTCAATTAGTTAACAGTTTTTAGCTACGAATAATAAGGAAAAAAAAACTAAAAAATTAGATTTTTAAATTTTCATAAACAAATTATTTATTATAATAATTGAGGTTCATTTTAAAAATGTTTAACTTTTCTGTTTACATAAAAATCGATCGTTTATTACTAATTAATAATAATTATATTTAATGTCATTTTATTTTTATTTTATTTTAGAAATATAATTTCTGTAAAAACTGTTGTAAAATATCAAAAATTAAAACACCAATTTTTAATTTTTTTTATTTTCAAATCAGTTAATTATTTTTTTTTATCATTATTAATTACTTCATAGAAAAAAAAAAGAAAGTCAAATTTTTTTTAACAATAAACGGATCGAATAAAATGGATTTTTTTAATTGATTTTATTTTAATAATACGATTTTTTATATAAATTTTATTTTGAAAATAGAAAAAAAAATTTATCATAACAAATTATTGCAATTCTATTGTGCGCTAAATTTTTATTTATAATTTATAAACACTATTCCGTGCTGCACATGAGTTAAAAATAAATGAGCACTAGGGTAAGGATAGACAGTAGCTGTAACGTGAAAAAAAAAAACAGAACTGTTGTCACGTCACGTAATATTTAATAATAAATAGAAATACACTTCTAAATACAATCAATAGATATAAATTTAATATAAACTATTGACAGCATTTATTCTTACTTTAATTTTTATTTTATTCATTTTCAAATAATATAAATAAAATTTTTTAAATCATACATTTACTATTTTTACCGCTAGTTTAAAGCAAAGCGCTAAAAATAATTTATGGATTTTAAAATTTTTTATCAAATTTAATTTATTTAATTCTTCAAGTTTGCAAAACTTGAAACATATTCAATTCATTGTGTTTCTTCAATGCAATTTTTAATGAAATATTTCATCAACCTTATTCATTTTTAATCCTGAACTCATTAATTTCCATAACTAACAAACCTGTCGTAATTTTTGACACTAAATTGCCAATTTTCATCAAATTAAATAACTATAATATCATTACGTAAAAAATTGAAAAAATTCAATTACAAAATTTATAGATAAAATTGTTTTGAACTTTTTTCTATGGAAACAGTTACTGTGTTAACTTATTTGCTCGCTGATTATTGATCAATTGCAATAAGTTTTTCAACAGTTAAAAACTTTGATCTTATTTTCCCTTTGCAAATCATTTTTTTTATAAACTTATTAGCATGAAAATAAAACTTTTTTTGCTGAATATTGTAAGAGCAAGTATTCTATAGCCACATTCATAAATAATGATAGAACTTGATGATTATTATTAAAAAAAAAATATATATATACATACTATACATGCGTTTACTAATAAATCATTTTGAAAATGCTTACAAATAAATATTAAATCTAAAAAAATTTTTTTTTACTTACAGATCCAGTGACAATAAAGATGACGAGTCGGATGATGCGGAATCCATAGGATCTTCTGAAGAAACAGAAGATAGATCTGAAAGTACAGAAGACTCATCAAGTGAACAGGTATCAGAATCTTCAGATGAAATTGATGCGTCTGAAGATACATCTCGATCAGAAAATTTAGATAGATCTGATAATAACTTACCTGAATCCGTAGAAAATATAAATGATCGAGTTACTGTAGATGAATGTCCAGAATTGTTAGATGAAGCTGTAGGGCTAACGTCGCATGTACCTTTTCAACCTAAAAAATCTCTTATTAAATTGAAAAGTAAGCGATTTAATCAAATTAGCGATGAGATAGTTAACGTTGATGATTCATCAGTGATTAATGTACCTGATGTAGAAAATATTGTTGAATCTTTGAATGAATCACCAAATTCTAATTTAAAAATAACATTTAAAAAATTACACGACGGGACATGGCACAATAATAATAATAATAATAATAATAATAATAATAATAACATATCAAATTTAAATGAAACTGAGATAAGAGAAGAAAATTTAGCTAAATTTGAACCAAAAGAAATTATGCCATCGCAAAAAATTCCATCAACACAAGAATCAAATGGCAAGCGACGTATATCACGTATTAAAAGCTCAAGACATAATCCAGAACAAGTTGAAATAGATGCTAAGCTTAAAAGATTGAAAAGAAAGGTTAAAGTTGACAATAATAAAACATACATTGTAAAACCAAAATCCTCATCAACTAATTTCACTAAAAAAAGGATTCAAAAAACAAAAGATAAGGAGACTAGAACTCAGAGTAATGATAATCAATCTCTAAATCCTTGTAGACCATTAATAATAGAAAATCACACACCTTTTCATACCGATGTGATATATTCAACTCCTCTCAAACATGATCCCGTTATAAGAACAAAACACTTTGTCCGTAGAAGTAACAAACTTGAAGATCATTTTGGCAAGCCGGCAGATGAGAACGAAAAGGAAGAAAATGCTAGACTTATTGCTGAAAGTGAACAAGCTGCACGGGTGAAATACTCACGCAGATCTGTAGATTCTGGAATTTCAGTGCGTGATACATCACCAGTGGATTTGCCGACGCGTGATCTTGAGGAAGACGAGGACGACGGGATTGAGGATTTTGATAACTTTAATATGAAATCTTATCGAGGAAGTTCTTTAGAAAGAAGAGGGAGTTCGAGTCCGAGACAGTCGTTGAGTCATAGGTGTGAGCAATCTGATAAGAAACATTATTCTTCACCTAGATCTAATGAAAAATTGAGTAAAGATAAGAGGAATAAAAATTCTGAGAGATATCGTTCGAAAGACAGCTCCAGATCTCACAAAGATTGTTCAAGAGATAGAAGTTCTAGAGACAGTTCCAGATCTGATCGAAATTGTTCCAGAGACAGTAGTGTAGTGTCTGATAGAGATCGATCGAGAGAAAGGAGTTCTAGATCTGATAGAGATCGTTCTAAAGATAAAAGTTGTAGATCTGATAGAGATTGTTCTAAGGATAAAAGTTCCAGATCTGAATCTGATAGAGATCGTTCTAAAGATAAAAGTTCTAGATCTGATAAGGATCGTTCTAAAGATAATAGTTCCAGATCTGATAAAAATCGTTCTAAAGATAGAAATTCTAGATCTGATAGAGATCTACCAAGACCTTCAAACAGTAGATCTGCTACAGAACACTCAGAAAAAGTTATAAAACTTGGTAGAAGTTTATCAGGATCAGAACTAACATCTAGATCTAAGAAAGATAGTCTCCTTGGATGTGATAGCTCAAATAATATGGATGATGAAATAAAATATCGTATTGCTAAGCAATTGGAAGGAATGGCTCGCAATGAAGTTAATTACTTCAAAAAAATCCAAAGCCGGATTCGTAAACGTAGAAATTCTCTACAATCTGCTAGCAAGAACTCAGAATTACATTCTTCGACTAGTGAAGAATGTAGTTCATCTAAACAAAGAAGAACTTTATCTAAAAACACTTCTGGCTGTCAATCAATTGATATTTCTCCAGATTCTCCTGAAGATGTCCATATATCTAGCCCAGGTTTACCATCTCTTTCACCTCTTCCGCAAGATATGAACACTGACGTACAAATTGGCTCGGAAGAAATGGTAAAAGATAATAGTGATGTGTTAAGTTTGCCGGTTATTGTTTCGTTTGAAGAACCTTTAATTGATGTTAACACTGATCAAGTATCTTTACCTACTTGTGATAATTTTTCAGTCGGTACAAATATTATTAATATAAACTCAAACGATTTACCTGAAAGTAATATTATGGATGATATTATTGATATTATTAGCAAAGATTCTGAGGAAGATAAATTAAAATCTAGCAATTTATTTATTAATCAGCTAGAATTATGTTCCAAGTTACCTTCAGAATCACCGGGACAATTGGAAGTATTAAATCCATCTGTCCAAACAAAATCATTGGTAGCAACAGTGCCGTCAGAGTCATCATTAAACCTTCCAGCATCTAGTGAAGAAATAAAAATTGAACCTGAAAGTGAGACTCATCAACCAACTGATGAATCAAATTCAAATGAATTGACTCTCAATGATTCCAACAGGCCTGTTAATATTAAAAAGGAACCCTATGATTTTCCGGAAGATGTAGAGTGTATTACGATAGAAGATGATTTAGTAGCAATTAGAGAAGAACCAGTGGAAGAAAGTCAATTAATAGACAATATTAACTCCTTTAATATTAGTTCTCCTTCAACTTCTTCAGGATTTATTCGCGCAATTCGGCCTACAGAACTTGGCGCTAGATCGGATTGTTTTACACCAGCGCCAGCAGTGATACAAGATAGTCTGGAAACTTTCCAAGTATCTCAACAGAATATACCGAATACTCAGAAAGGTACGTTGGGGGTGTCTTTCCAACAGTCTCAATATCTGCGTGGAAGTCACAATCTTCCACCACAAGTTTCAATTCCACGTAGAGGCCGTGTTAATAAGCGACAAACTAAAAGTAATGTTAATTGTAATACTTTAGCTAATTCTTCTGAGTTGTGTGCTCGTTTGCTTTGCAATGCTAATCAATTTGATCATTCATCTCCATCATCTTCATCATCATCTTCAATACCAGCTACAACGGCAACAATATCAACAGTTACAGCGAAAACAGTAACACCACCAGCAATCATACCAACATCTGTTAGTACACAAGGTAGTATACAATTAACGATTGAAGAAATATTATTGCTTGAACAATATCTTGTCGGAGATATAGAAGCTAAGTTGTTGTCAATTCTCAAAAGTATTGACACAACAATTAAGTGCTATGAATATTTACGTAACACGCTACTAGATAATGCAAGTCGACAAAAGGGGCGAAGAAGTTTTACCCAGTGTGTTGACGCGGTGTTTGAGTTAATGAGCCAGTTAGATTTAAAAATGAAACAGCCCAGCGAACGTGACTCTGCAAGTAAGCTACTTTTTGCTTATAGCAAAAAAATTGAGAGTCCAATAAATTTAAATATAATGAACACAATTAAGTGTTGGTATTCTCAAGTGATTGATGAAATAAAATTACATGATGCTCAAGAGCCGATACAATCTGAATCATCAGCAACTACTTGTCCAGTTACTTCGAACATTAATCAAATATCACCAAATATTAATCAAGTATCAACAAATATTAATCGATCTCTATCAAATATTAATCGATCATCAACAAATGTTAATCAACCATCTCAGCAACAGCAATTGCAACAGCAAGTTTCTGAGCAACAATTACGACAGCCAATACAACCTCAACAGCAGCAACTACAACCTACTGAAAGACAATCACTACAAAAGCAGCCCCAATCGTACCAGCAACAACAAAAGCAAGACCAACAAGCGCAGCAACAATTTTTACTATTGCTACAACAAGCACAACAGCAACAGCAACTTCAACGACCACAATTAGAACATCAAGCACAAAGGCAGCGGCAATCACAACAACAGCCTGAACGAGCAAATCAACAATCAATGTTTGATCAACAATTATTAGCACAGCAATATCAACAACAACAGCGATATGTAAAATCATTTTCTCAACAACCATTTCAAAAATTTTTACACCAACAACTTCATCAAAAACAACAACAACAACAACAACAACAACAACAACAACAACAACAACAACCACAGCAGCAGCAGCAACTACAACAACAACCACAGCAGCAGCAACTACAACAACAACAACAACCACAGCAGCAATTACAACAACAACAACCACAGCCACAGCAGCAACCACAACAGCAGTATAATAAACAACGGCCACAAATTTCCCAGAAAAAAAGTAATTCTTCAACGCAACAGCAGCAGCAGCAGCAACAACAACAACAACAACAACAACAACAACAACAACAACAACAACAGCAGCAGCAGCAACTACAGCAACAACAGCAGCAGCAACTACAACAGCAGCAGCATCAACTACAACAACAACAACCATTAATACAAAAGCAATATCCGCTTCACCAATTGAATGAATGGTTGCTAAATCAACCTCGTCCACAACAACTTCAACAACAATATTTAAGACATCCAACACAACCATACTCTAGGCAATTACCACCATATTATCAACAACAGCAGCAGCATCAGCAACAGCAGCATCAACAGCAGCAGCAGCAGCAGCAGCAGCAGCCAAATCTACACTACAATAGTTTTTCATTGCAACAACAGCAACAACAACGACTACCACAACCGCAACCACAACCACAACTACAACATAATCAGCAGTTATACCAACCACCAATGCAACAACAATATCGACAACAGCCATCAGTTCAACAATACCAGAGTACTTTATTACAATTTCATCTGAATCAACCGTCACAATCTACATTCAATACAAATTTGCAGTCGGTACCCCCTAGACAACAATATCAAAATCAACCACTACAACTTCAAAATCAACAAGACTACGCTGTTTTAAAAGGTATATATTATTCTTTTTATTTAACAATAACTTTATTCAACTCACTAATAATTATTTTCTTTAGGAGCGCTTGCCAGTCCTACGGTTCATTCTCAACCAGCCAAAAATCTACCACCACCGCAATATCCAATGAAAAACGCCGTATATCAAATAACCCATCCATTTGATGATTCAGCAACCAATGCCCCGCCAAATTACATCGTGGGTGTCAATTCTATAACCAAGCAAGTCCGGATGGCCCCCAATAATTCAGCTGCTGGTGCTACAAGTAGTAACTTACCATCATATCAATCTGCAGTTGCTGCTAATACTTTAAAATATCCATCATCTCACTACCAAGCACCAGTTCCAATTAATACCGCGAGATATCCATCAGCAGAAGTGTCTTCTCACTCTCCATCATCAGGAAAGCTTCCAGTTTCATCTCAAAATTCAGCTTTAGTTCACACACAATCTAATCAAGTGCATCCGCTGATACAGAATCAAGTACCAGGCCAATCACAATCTTCTCAGCAAGTACCAGCTCAATATCAATCACAAATGCCGAATCAAGCGTTGCAGTTACCACAACACCCAATGGTACCTCTAATGCAAATAACAAATCCTAATTCAGTGCAAAATATGGCTCGGACTCAAGCGGCAATGTATTCTGTGAATCATCAAGTCATTAATAATTCAAATTATCAGAATATTACTTCAGAAATGAGCCATCAAACTTACTCCAGCCAAAATAATCAGTATTTTTCTCTCCAACATCATAACACTCATGCTAAACAGCCGAGTGCGGTAAATTCACAAAATATTAATTTATTCCATCAAATGACAGCTGCACCAGCACCCAGTATGTCATTATCGCAAAATGTCCAAGCTATTCATGCCAATGTGAATCAATATCAAGTGAGTCAGCCGTCTGTTACTGTTAGTCAAAGTGCAACAGCCGCAACAGCAACGCACACTGCAGTGAATCAAGCTCCGACATTTTCAAACACAAATACTAATTTGACTGAACAAACTAGTGCTGTTAATTTGAGTAAAAATTCAGGAAATGAAGTTCAAGTTGTAACTCAGGTTAGAACTCAAGCGACAACTTATGATCGACAAGTCTCGGTAATTCAGTCTCAAGCTAGTGATAATCAGACTACGATTAGAACACAAACTTCTGCTGTTAGTAATCAAGTTCCAGTGGTTAATAATCAAGTTCCGGTGGTTAATAATCAAGTTCCAGTGATTAATAACATTTCTATTGTTGATAGTCAAGTTAATGTTAACTCACAAGCACCAGCTTTGTTTCAAAGCCAAACTTTGACCATACAAAGTCAATCTACAGTTATTGATAATCCGCCGCTAGCTCAAAATAATATTCTAACTAATAATGTTATTATAAATAATGAAACACAAGTTGCGAATAATAAACCTAATAGTGGAGAACAGATAGACAGGCCTGTATTTATTTGGTGCATTGCGCTGGCTCAAATTGATAATTCAACTGCTCAAAATTCACCAAGTAATAATAATACAGCTTCTATAACTGAAGATTCTGTAAAAAATACACCTTTAGTGAATGAAAGTAACAATTTAAATAAACAGGCTGAAAATTCGAGTTTAAACGCTAATAATTTACCTGAAATTTGTGAAGAAATGAATGTAAATGATGAAGAATCAGCTTCAAATGCTGTCACAAAATCATCTGAAGATAATCTGAGTTTGGTAAATAAAATTCCTGATGTACCGACAGCTGCAGTACCGACTAATAGTAAAGAAAAATCTTATGAAAGATTGCCGTTGAAGAAACGGTTGAATCAGGACTATAATACTCAACAATGTTCACCTACAAAAAAATCCAGGGATCGGGTAGAAGTTAATAAAGTGATTTTTAATTATGGATCTGAAGCTATGGCTATTGATTCAACGGAAAATAATTCTGCAGATAAAGAAGATTTAATAAAAAGTAGTGAAGATATATGTAGCAGTGTTTTAAAAGATAAAAGTTCTAAAGAAGAAAAAGTTCTTGATCATCAGCCGGTAGTATTGAATATAATTCCAGAAAATGAGCTTGTTTTATTGTCTGGGTCAGATGAAGACACTAATAATGAAAGTAGAGAAGAAATGGCGACTAATATTGATCAGATAGAAAAATTGGTTGTTGATTTTATTCAAAATAAAGAAGAAATGTTGTTGGGTAATCAAGAAATATTAGATATTGAAGCTAATAAGGTTGATAAGGGTAAAAATCAACAATCTGATTTATTGCAACAAGAACTGGATGTAGAAAATGAAGTGTCTAGTTCAACGGAAATAAATACAGTGAATAAAACAAGTTTAGAAGTAACTAAAAAGGTTGATGCGGAAACTGATGTCTCAACAAGTTTTGATGATAAAAGTTGCAAGTCGAAGCAAATAGAATTAGTGACGCTTGATAGCGATGAAGAAAGTGATGATGAAGCTAACATTGAAACAGAAGTTGAAGATAATGATGAAGATGATAATGGTAATGATGATAGTGATAATAAATCTCACTCTACTGTTCCGGCTACGCCACTCAAAACTGACCCGGAAGAAGAAATAGGAGAAGAAATGGAGGTAGAACAATTTAAGTACACCCAGTCGTCAATTGATGAAGAAATAGACTGCGTTGCTATTGCTAATAATTCTTCAGTGGTTGAAAAGCCGGCTGAGGATAATAATAAAGATGATGATGTTGATAATCAAGAAAGTTCTATTCCGCTTATCATGGGAGTCTGCAGCATCACTGAAGATGCTTTTGAGACTATTGATAAATCTGTGGCGCAAGTTATGATGGAGGATATAGTTGATGTTACTGATCAAGAAAAAAATAGTGTCGCTTTGGACAATGGAGATAGTGAAGATATCATTAAATTGGAATAAGAGATTTAGTTTATAAGTTTTGATCTCGGATAATGTAAAATAGATTTATTTATTTAGTTATTTTAATCTTTAAATTAAAACTCTTTAAAGCGAAGACTGTGACGTAGTGACATAGTATTATAAATTATTTTTGTTTACTTAGTGTAGAATACTTTAACAGTTATTTAAATAATTAACTCAGTGTTAATGTTTTGATAATCCAAAGTTTAGATAACAGGTACTACTGTTTTTCTTTTTTTTATAATTTTTTATTATCTTTTACTTAAATTTATAAGTTTGTTATTTAAGTTAAAGTGTATTACAATAATGAAATTAAATGTATTTTTTTAAATGATAAAATAATTAAATTATTGTATTAAATACACATTGAACCAAAATAAGTTTTTTTTTTAATTACCTTACTACTAATTATTATTATTAAATAAATAAAAATTTTTTATTTTTACTCGCATGTAATTTTAATATTAAAAAAAAATTTTTATTTTATAAATCGATAAGATTAATTAAATTAAATTTATTATTATATATTAATTAATAAAATTAAATAAATAAAAAATATAAATTATATTTTTGTAGGAATAAAATAAATATTGAGTCGAATTAAATGTGTTTATTAATAATCACCATTAATACAATGATTATTGTTTTCTCTTTATTTTTTTTAAATCATTAATTAGCTTTCAATTAACTATTTCTATTAATTTACTGTATAATTAAAGTTAGAAATAAATTATTTTTTGTGGGCGTTGGGGCCGTGGGGCCATGGAGCTTCGTAGCCGATTCCAGGGACTGCATTGCGCTCTGGGTTGTGGAAGAGAGTGTGTTTTCCATCACCCCATGGGAAAGGCTATAAAAAAGAATAGTTTATTTGTGTGGTAAGTATACTAAATTTTTTTTAATTTATTTTAAAAATAAAATTTTATCTGCCATGAAATTTAAAATTTGAATAAAATCAAAATTTTTAAATAATTCAATATAATTAAAAAAATAAAATTGTAAGAATTATATTTGGGATTAAAATTAGCAGTCACTATAAAATTTTTTAATTTTTTTTTAAAGAACATTGCTCTAAAAAATTATTTTTAAAAAATTGCATTTTTTATTTTTTAAAATTTGTAAGTCAATTTAAAAAAAAAAAAATTTTTTTTTGTCATTATTTGTTATAAAATTCTTAAAATTATTAAATATATGCTAAATTAATTTCCATGGATTATATTATTTTTTTAGATAAATATTTTTAATGAAAATTAAGTTAGCCGACATCTAAAAATTTTTAGAATTTTTTTTATTTGAAAAAATTATTATAAAAAAAAATTTCATTCGTGAAAAACTTGAAGAACTAAGAAGTGCAATTTTTTAAAAATATTTTTTTATTCAAATTTAATTATTGAAACAGAATTAAAAAATTAAAAACGTCGGCTAACTTTAGTACCTATTATATATTTTTGACATTAATTTATTAAAATTAAATAATAATTCAATAATTTATATCAAGTATTTATTTTTGTGCTGCTCAATTTATGATCATAATAAATTTATATCAATAATTAATTTAAAATTTTAAAAAAGTTAGTTTACTTTTGTTTAATTTGTGAAATAAAATCTCAAAATTAAATAAATAAAAAAAATACTATTTTTAGTTTAATTTTTTTTATGACACTGAAGTTAGCAGACGTCTAAAAATTTTTGATTTTTTTTTATTAATTAAATTACAACTAAAGAGATATTTATAAAAAATTGCACTTATAGTTTTTCAAGTTTTTTACATGTGACAATTTTTTTTTTAATGTTTAATTGATGTTTTTTCAATAAAAAATTTCTAAAAATTTTTAAATGTCAGCTTAGACATTTTTAACTTCATTTTCATTTTTTTTTTTTTTGTGAATTGAACTACTCAATACCTTGTTCATGATGTACATGTGGTCATAAGGAATGTACGGTGGTCTTTCAAGAGTTTCCTCTTCCTCCTTAGTCAGCATGTACGAATTAATCATGCCCAAAACAACTGATGGAAGGGCTACGAAGTATGTTAGCAATTCCCACATTCTTCTTGTCTCTGAAAATCAATGATTTTATTTACAAAAACGTTATGTAATAGGTGTAACCTATAAGCTTTGAAGAACTAAAAATAAATAACTGAGTATATTTTTGTGAAAATAATAAATAATAAATGTTTAATAAAATGTTTTTTTGATCTGAATGTTCTAATTTATTATAAATATACTAAATATACCTGGAAAATTAATTATGAATAAATGAAAATAAAATAAGTGATTGAATAAATTAATTAATAAATAAATAAATTACTTACTCTCGATATTTTTAGGTCTGTGGTATCCAGGTACAAATGACATATCAGTAACATAATTACGAGCTAAAATACGGCCCGTAAAGAGCAATTTCGACGCCATTTTTTCACTTGCTGTTTTCTATCCAGAATACTCCGAACTGCGACACTCGACACTCGACAGTGAAAATCCAAAGGAGAGTGAACGTAGCCATATTTGAATCGATAACTCGAAGTCAAAATATATCGATTCATTAAATTTTACTTATTATGTTAGCCGACGTTTTTAATTTTTTGTTGTTTTTTTCATTTATTAAAAATTATAACTACAAAATATTTTTTAAAAATTGCACGAGTAGTTTTTAAAATTTTTTACAAATTAATTTTTTTTTTAATAATTTTTTCAATAAAAAAAAATTCTAAAAATTTTTAAATGTCGGCTAATCATTTTTTATTATAAATTTATGTAAAATAACTTAAAAATTATTTTATCTTGCATAAATAATTTATTTTATTTATCAAAATAATTTTTTTTTATTTTCAATCTTAAAAAATTAATCATACTTACCTATCTCATACTTTTTGACTTCACGAAAGCCTTTGACTATGTGAAGCCTGAGGTTCTGTACATCACCATGTATGAAATGGGTCTCTCAATCGAGGTTATAAGCTGGTTTCAATCCTATCTGACGGGCAGATCACAATCCACACTCAACGTGGACTCTAATCCATCAAATGCTATCAGCACTACATCTGGTGTTCCTCAAGGATCTATCCTGGGACCAATTCTCTTCCTAATTGTCATTAATGGAATATCGAAGAAATTAAATCACTCCAAACACGGACTATTTGCGGATGACAAATACGCTTATCTTCATTTTAAGCTCCCACAGCTAAATGATGCCGCAAATAAAATTATAACTGATGGTAAAGCAGTAGTTGATTGGGCTAAGGAGGTAGGCCTTGAAGTAAACTTCCAAAAAACTAAAATTATGATCTTAGGAAGTAGTAGAAAACTTAAACACCTAGAAAGCTGTATTCTTCCTCAAATAATCATTAATGGTAACATTATTCCTTATGTGAACTCAACCAAACATCTTGGTATTCATTTGACAAACAATCTCTCTTGGGATGCTCATGTGGCTCAAATAGCTCGGAAGGTTTATGCTACTTTAAATTGTCTGAAACACAGGAAGAATATACTATCTACCTCTACTCGCAAACTCCTAATTACAGCGACTGTTATTCCAATTATTGAATATTGCTCCTTAGTACTAATAGATTCATCTAAAAGATTGGATTATAAACTGCAACGTCTTTCTAATAATTCGATTAGATTTATCTACAATCTAAGACATGATGAGCATATTACTCCCCATAGACAATCGCTAAAGTGGCTTACGATCAAATCCAAAAGACGTTACTGTTTGGCATGTTTCTTCTATAAACTTCTTAATATTGGTAAACCAAGGTTCTTAAGAGATCTCTTTATGGATGAACCTCCAGATATTAGAAGATCTGAGAGAATAGCAGCTAAAAATAACATCTCCTTTATGATTCCACACTTTTCTACAACGTCATTCGAACACTCCTTTGTGGTATCTGCTATCCGACTCTGGAAGGAACTTCCGACTGAAGTAACGAACTCACTTAGTCTTGACGCCTTTAAAGTCTGTGCCTACGAATTCTTCTTAAATCAGGAACGGGATAGCCAGACATGATTAACAATCTATTTTCTGAACCCGGTCTACTGAATCTACTAAATTAGATGATAAATTGCTATCAATGATAACATATACTAATTATTAACATACCTATAAAAAATGTGTAACTAACTAAATTATATACCTAACTATATCGACTCTTATATTATATCAAATAATCTCTAATAATTCAACTTAAAATTTTAAAACAATGTTACATATATTTATAGTTCTAACATTCATTCAACATGCTACAGTTATAAAGATATACCTTAATTATTTATTGTAATAATGTTAAACAAAATACGTGTACTTTACTGTAATTATTATGTATACACTTATGTATACTTGCCATTCAGCTATTGCTTTGGCATTAAAATTGAATAAATAAAATAAATACTGAAGTTAGCTAACAGCTGTCAATTTTTTTTAAATTTTTAACAAATCAATTATAATAAAATGCTTCTAAAAATTTTCATAAACAATTTTTTTTTTTAATTTTTAAGTGTGAAATTTTTTTTATTGTTTTAAAATTTTAAAGAAATTTCTAATGTCAGTCAACTTCACTTCAGTGCCATAAAAATACGGATAGACAATAATGATGACTACTTTATCAGTAAGTAATAAGTTATCAACTAAACTTTTATTTCCTAATTGTCTCTTGCATTATTTTTCATACTTACACATAAAGTGCGTAATAAATATACATTATACTAACAAAGTGTTTGTTTACACGCATATTTTGTACCTGTCATGTGCTAATTGTTGATTAATAATTATACAATAATTTAACTATCATTAAATAATAAAATTGTGATGACTTGCACAAGCTGTCATTTGTTTATTACTGTAAATATTATTTATTTTATTATTGCGTGACACTAAATAATATTTGAAATTAATTAACAAATAACATGCTAATTAGTCGTCGATTGATGAACAGTATTATAAATAATTATAAAGTTGTCATTCGTAATTTATTTAGATAAATAAAAATTATAGGTTAGTTTTTACTTGTTGATTGTTGATTGTTTATTTATTGATTTTATATAAATTTTTTTATATTTTTTCAGATTGAATGGGAAACAGCAATCATAAAATAGATCATTATTCTCGACGTAAATATAATAGTCAGGTAATTTTTAATTTAAAATAAAAATAAATAAATTTAATTCAAATAAATTTTTTTTTTAATTTTTTAGTGTAGCTTGAGTAGTATCATCAGTGGAAGTTGTACGGGACAATCACAATCTGTTTACGAGGAATGTAGGCCATGGTCACGAATTTCTAGACGAACGTTAGTATTTTTTAATTAAGAAATTGAATATTTAAGTGTGAAATTTTTGTTAAAAACTTTAAATATTTTAATAATGTCTTAAATTAAATAATTTATAATTATAATTTTCAATATTAATTAGTAAATAATAAATTTATTAATAGATGGACTGAAGGAACATTGAATGATCCACTGAACTCATCAAAAACAGCGTGGCCTGTACCAAAATTCGAAGCTATTTTTCTACCAGAATTTAAAGTTCGAGAACAACCAATTAATAATGAATATAATTTCATTAAATTTATCGCTAAAGGCGCTTACGGACGAGTATATAAAGTCGAAGATAACGTATCTGGAAATGTTTACGCTTTAAAAGTGATCAGTAAGTCAAAAATTATTGAAGAAAATGCAATTGAGCAAGTCAAAGAAGAGGTAAAGTAAAATAAAACTTTTTTTTTATATTCGTTAGATGAATCTCGGAAAAAATAGACCCGGAAAAATGTTAGATATGAAAGATTCATATTATTTCACTAAATACCTTAATATTGGTCTACATACCCTTACCCCTCCCTTAATATTGGTCTACAAAATGATAAATAAAATTACACCTATATATTTACAAAAATATCGATGGTCTAATTAGCAATTTGTCTAACTCCTTATTTTTTTCGAGGGTGATTTTTTAACATTTTGATGTAGCAATAGTCCAACTATAAATTATTTGAATAATTTAAACCAAAATATTAAACCTATATTAGATATTAATGACATTAAATGGGTTTTTAAAGTGATAATAAATTTTGAACTAATTGTTTTTTTCGTACGAATGGAAGATTCTCTAAAATGGAGTTAGACAATTTGCTAATTAGAACATCGATATGTGAAATTGAATAGCGAAAATAACAAATATACGCGCAATAGATCAGTGATAATAATTAATCGTACGCGAACATATATACTGCTGAAAAGTCTATAACTTATAAAGGCTTTCGCGGTTTAATTTTTAAATTATAGTAGTGCAATAATTTGCCAAATGAAATTAAAAAAAAAAAAAAAAAAACATTAGAAAGATTTAAAAGATTATTAAAAACTTACATTAAATCGAGTAATTAATTGTAATTTTATTAGATCTGTGATATGTATAACATAAATAATTAATTAATTGTAAAAAATATAGTAAGATAGGGTGTGGTGCATGCCTACACAGAATTTGTTTATATTTTGAAAACTCACAAAATTTATTTCTATACGAGTCAAGCCAATACGTTTCTTTTTACATAGAAAAATCTCTATACAAGATTAATTTTACACCGCGGCATCTATACACACATAAGAATAATAAACAGAATATCTATGCACAAGAATATCTCTCAGATTTGAATTCTCTACACAGTTTATCTCTACACAACCCTAACTTCAAGTTGTAAGCGCTTGACATTTGATTTAAGAAAAAAAAAAAAAGAATAAATAGACTATTAACACTAATACATTTATAAAAAATATATCAGTGTTAATTACTTTAATGTCACTAAAATTAATTAACATGTGGCAGTTTTTAGGATCTAATAATATAGAGATAAATTATTATAGAAAGCATTTATTAAAAAATGCTACTTGTAAAAATTAAAAAAAAATATTGATGCAATTTTTCTTAAATATTAAAATTTATTTGTTATATTAAACTAAGGAAAAAAATTATATTAATTTAAAAAATCTCTAAATACCATTTTGTAATTTTTAAAACGAATAAATATTTTTTTCATTTTTATGTAATAAAAGAAATAAAGAATTTACTCCGCGGAGATTTTTTTATAAATGTATTAGTGTTAATAGTCTCTATATTTATTCTTTTTTTTTTTTTTTTTTTTTAAATCGAATGTCAAGCGCTTACGATTTGAAATTAGGGTTGTGTAGAGATAAACTGTGTAGAGGTTTCAAATCTGAGAGATATTCTTGTGCATAGATATTCTGTTTATTATTTTTATGTATGTAGAGATGCCGCGGTGTAGAATTAATCTTGTATAGAGATTTTTCTATGTAAAAAGAAACGTATTGGCTTGACTCGTATAGAAATAAATTTTGTGAGTTTTCAAAATGTAGACAAATTCTGTGTAGGCATGCACCACACCCGTAAGATATTAAAGGTATATATAAATAAATTTTTTTATTTTAGGTGGCGATTCAAAAAGCCGTCAGTAGTCATCCATTCATCGTCCGTTCTTGTCACCACTGGCAAGGCAGGAAAACTTTATATATGCGTAATTATTTTTAATAAATAATTTTTTTACAATTTATAATAAACTAATTACAAATAAATAACGTAAAATTATTATTACAGTGACAGAATTTATCAATTGTGGTGAACTTTATTATTTAATTCGTGAGTACAAGACATTACCAGAAGAAGTCGTTAGAATTTATGTTGCTGAGTTAGCATTAGCTATAGGTAAAATCTTTAAATTTATAATTTAATAAAATTATATTTAATAATCATTCTATTAATAAAAAATTTTATTAATTATATTCAATAGATTTTCTTCACAATGCTGGCATTGTTCACAGAGATTTAAAAGCTACAAATGTGTTATTAGATAATGAAGGACATGCGGTACTAATTGACTTTGGATTAGCTAAATGGTTACGGCCTTTGCATCGTACAAATACTTTTTGCGGTACTCAAGAATATATGGGTAAATATTTATACAGATTGTTTTTTTTTTTTTTTTTTACTGAATCAAAAAATCTATTTTATTAATAAATTTATTTTTTATTTAATAAAAAGCTCCTGAAATTGTACGTAGAGAGTATTATGGTCATGAAGTTGATTGGTGGGCTTTGGGAGTTCTTACCTGTGTTCTTCTCACAAACAAGGTTTGTCAATTTTATTATTTAAATTAATTACTATTTACTAAAATACTCAAATTATTACTTTAATATTTATTAATATATTAGAAAATTATTTTTTAATCAAATTTACAATTTTAACAATTTCTTTTTTAATCATAAGTGCAAAATATTACAATATATTTAATTTATTATTTCAATATTTTCAATTTATCAAATATTTATATACAAATATCGTGTAATTTATAAATTTCTTTATTTATTTAATTTATTTAGCTGATACAGTTTTTACAATTTGAATATTTCGCGGTAAATATACGCTTGAAAAGCCTAACTACTATGTTGAATTAGCAGCAGCGATATATCATGGGACTCCGTGGCGCAACGGTAGCGCGTCTGACTCCAGATCAGAAGGTTGCGTGTTCAAATCACGTCGGGGTCAAAAATTTTTTTTATAATTTTTTTATTTTCATTTATTTATCTTTGAGTATTAAAAATTTATTTAAATATTTATCATTTAAAAGCAAAAATCGCAATTTTATTAGAAACATAAAAATAAATACAAACATAATAATTAATCTACGTATTAAACTTGAATTTTTAAAATAGATATATAGATAGATAGATAATTTTACTACATTATTAAAGGTACACTTTAAATTACAATAGAGTTCAGATTTTATATAAACATACAATGAGATTTTTTTTCTAAAGAAAAAATGAAAACGATAATTGATATCTAATAAATCGTGAAAATACTATTCAGATTGCAAAAAGATTCTCTGATTTTACAGAATTTTTCAATATAATTTTATATCGTTCTTAGAGTACTTGGATTATGCGTTTGCAGAATGTCGTGTATACTGACAGGATTAAAAATTTTTTAAATAAAATCAATCTTTAAGAGATAACAAAAAATTGAGTAACTTTTATCTATCGATAAAAAATTTGTAGGAAATTATTGATAGGATTGATAATAAATAATCAGAAAACTCAATTTTATACAATAAGAGACAATAATTTATGCCTGCTCGTGTTGCTTTGGTATCGATGAAAGTTTGGATTTATGAAAATTTGTCCAAATAAATATGAAAGTTTGTAAAAATGCTGATGAATATAAATGAATAAAAGCACAGAAAAATTTACGTATAATTGTATATAAATACAAATGATTCTATGTAAACTAGATCATCTGTTCAATTTTACAGTTGTTCATATGACCATCTGAACAAATAAAATTCCCTATTTTTAAAAATACGTACAACTAATAATATGTTTATTTGATTTCAATTCCAAAAGTATAAATGGAAAAATGAACATTACTATAAATGAAAATTTATAAATTGACTACACGGTGAGAAATTTCTGTAGAAATTTACTATGCATACATAATAAGACTGAACCTTAATGACTCAATTCAAAATATTACCATAAAAATTTAAGAATATCATATTGTACCAATCAATATTTACTAGGGACCATAGTAAATTTGACCATGTAACTGTTACATAAACATATATAAAAAATTTTCGTAAACTGACTGAACAAAAACTGTGAGTGTGCTTAAAACTTTTCATTATAGTTCCATAGTAAAATTTCTGTTACTCAGTCGACAATAAAAATTTATAAAAAAATTTGACATTTAGTCACATGTACTCGGTTTAAATTTAAAATTGTGACTATGAAATTTTCAAATGTCCCATAGTAAACGTATGCGCGTCAGTCGCGACGCACGCTCTTTCATTTTTTCGTGCTGCTTTGTTGTAAGATTCCTAAATAATAAAATATTTAATAATTTACCGTGAAAAATTAAGATGAAAACAAACATTCGATGGTTAACCTGCAACCGACACTTTTCTAATAATATATTATTATTATAATAAAAAATAATTCAAAAGTTATATATTGTGTTTATAATTAGTTATAATAAAATTAACTGCCAAAATAAATCCTACGTTCAAATTAAAAATAAAAAACAAATAAAAAAAACTATATTTTAAAAAAATATTTTTAAAAATTATTACAAACAAAAAAAAATCTTGTTTGGTTTGATATTTTTTTTGATTGCTAAAAATATTTTTTACTCTAAAATTTTTTATTTTTCACAAACATTTTCTTATTTTTTTGCTATAGTACATTCGGAAATTTAAATTATTGCATATTTCATTTCACTATGGTACATTTTAATTTCTACCGTTTGCTATGTCTGATTTCAAAACAAATTCGGAAATTACTATGGACCATTGTAAAATTTTATTCTGAGTCAATAAGATTCACTAGTAATATGCACCATTGTAAAATTAAAAATCCATGCAGAATAAAAAATAATAGAAATTTCTCACCGTGAAGAAATTATTCTCAATTCAAGAATTTTTCCTCTTGACACAAGAAAATTATTTTCTTCAAAATGGTATTCTTGATTCAAGATTTTTTCTTTTGAATCAAGTTAAATTTTTTATCAGTGTTGTTTTATATGAAAGACAATAATGATAGGAATAAACACTGACATTGTTCGGATCATTTAATTTTACGTACAACGTTCTATATCGATACGTTATAAACTGTCATTTTTAATGATTTAATGAACTTGATAATGTTACGATTATTTCATAATTTTTTTTTCATAAATTACAAAGGACGATGCTTTCATACAACACCAAGCCTCACAAAAAAATTAAACTGACAGTACATAATTTTAAATTAAAACATTTTCAGTTTAGGAAACAACGAAAGTAGTTTTTTTATTTAAAAAAATAATGAATCAAAACAATTACGAAGTTTGCTCTTTTGGTTTACCAATGATTCAATTCTCCACAGGATATGATGTAGTCCATGAAACGGAGATGGAGAAACGTGAGAGTTAGTTCAAACGCCGCGGGAGTGATGCAGCTGCTGTCTGATCGTCCCTCGGGCGTGGAGAGCTCAAACGCGGCAGTGAACGGAGAAGAGGGATGTAGGTGGGGGGAAGTTGTAGGGATGGCCTTTAGGGTCAACCGTTTTCTTAATTTTTTTAAATATTTAACGCTCTCGCACTGTCCTTAGTGAGTAAAATTTCTACTCATAAAATCCGTTTTAAACCTATAAAAGTTATACATTAAAAGTTTTAAGTTTTCTTAATTTTTAACATCCACCTACAGCCCTCTAAGGGTGAAATGTTATAAAATTCGTTCTTAATAGGTTGCAACATGCTTATAAAATTATAAGAATATATAAATTTCGTGGAAATCTTCTTTTTAACGGATATTCATTTTGACAGTTTAACTTTTGGACAAATATTCATTTTTACTGATTAACTTTAATGCAGATGTTCATTTTTATTGATTTATTTGGATAGAATTTCATTTATTCAAATATCCATTTGGACAACTTTCATTTGTACCGATCATCATGTTTACAAATGTTTATTTATACACAACCTTAAAAATACTAATGATCATAATGTCGTTTATTCATAAAATCATTTCTACATTTATTCATTACGATTATTTATCCGCAATTTCTTTTGTTCAAATAATTATAATAGTTTTTTTACATCCGGATCTATCTTTTTAAATACATTTATTTTTTTATACACTTGTATTATTAATCATTTATTCAAATGATATTTTTTATTAACTAGTCAATTTATAAATTTTCATTTATAGTAATGTTCATTTTTCCATTTATATGTGTGGAATTGAAATCAAATAAACATATTATTAGTTGTACGTATTTTTAAAAATAGGGAATTTTATTTGTTCAGATGGTCATATGAACAACTGTAAAATTGAACAGATGATCTAGTTTACATAGAATCATTTGTATTTATATACAATTATACGTAAATTTTTCTGTGCTTTTATTCATTTATATTCATCAGCATTTTTACAAACTTTCATATTTATTTGGACAAATTTTCATAAATCCAAACTTTCATCGATACCAAAGCAACATGAGCAGGCATAAATTATTGTCTCTTATTGTATAAACAAAATCGTATCGAGAGAAGTGCCGTTACTTGACAGAGTTTAGTCGCAGACTAACTAGGGTAAATACCCCTATAGATGGACAAATATTATTTCCAGAAGCAATTAAATTAGTTTTAAGAACAAAAATCTTAAGTCGTTATTTTTTTTTATGTCTACAAGTAATTCTGAGAGCGAAAAGTAATTTTTATTTAAAATAATAGTTTAAAAAAATTATTTAAATTAGACAGATAGTTGGTGGACGTTATTTGTTATTATTATTAAAAATTAATTACTACAATGTTTTACGAAGTTTTACTTAAAAACTATTTTATTGTGAAACTTTTTTTTGAAAAAAATAATTTTTATTGGTCATAAAATTTTTTTATTGTGAGGTTGACCCTCTTCTGTATTATCCTTAGTAAAACATATGTTTTTCTTCTTAACTAAAACCATAGTATTTAGTTGTACTGTACATAGTAAAATAAGGAGTCTTTTGTACAACTCACGTACCTAAAGTCATAAAATCAAGCCTTTACAAGTTTTCTTATTCTAGCTGCACAAATATGCCTTGAATGTGTTTTTTATACTTCAAAACTAATAAAATAAAATTCTATTCTTCTAAAATAAATATTTCTTTTGAAATGAAAATTCAACTCTTTTGAAATTCATTTCTTTTGAAATGAAAATTCAACCAAGTCTTTATAAATAAAATTTTTAATTTCTATTTTAAAGATTTGTAACTAAAATTTTACTTTGAAAAAAATTTTTAACTTCCCGCTAAGAAAATTGAAAATTATTTCCAATTCAATAATAAATAGCTTATAAAATTTGAGTTTAATTGAAAAATCTAAATTTTTAAAAACAAAAAAATCGCTCCCGGGTGGGCTCGAACCACCAACCTTTCGGTTAACAGCCGAACGCGCTAGCCAATTGCGCCACGGAAGCAGATGTAAGAATGCTCTTTTTACTACAACATATTCTACAATTTTCTACAATTCGAAACTTACTCAAGTATTTAAGCATTGCAAAATGCAATGACATTTTAGAATCTCCCCTTTGACCCCTTAGAACTCGTTGCCTTTCTGGTTGTCTGATTAATAGAAACGATTGCAAGTATCCCATGGTGTAAAGAATATTGAGAAATTTACACATAACGTGTCATATATGCCGCAAATAATTAGAATGCTTAAAAAATTTTTTCTCATACGTATTTACAACTAGTGTTGTTAGATTTCGTATGATAATTAACTTTACATTCTCTTATATTGTATTATGTACATACTTTATACAATATAAACCTATAAGTCGCATTTGGGTATTAATTACCTTTTAAATTATGAAACTTTTTTTTTTCAATTTATTATTTAAGAATTATCTCTATTTTATAATTTTTGCTTAATTCTGAACCAAAATATTTTTTTACTTAATTAATTTTTATTTTTTTATTTTATTTTTTCTATTTAATTATGAATTTTTTTTTTTATTAACTTGCACAAATTTTTAATTTAATAAAATTATTATAACTAAAGTAATATTCATAAATTTCCTGACAAAAATAAATAATAAAAAAAAAAGTTTTATAATTAATTTATATAAATTTTGACTTAAAATAATAAAAATTTGGAATTTAGGATAGGATTTAAAACCAAAAGGAATGAAATAAAAAAAAACAATAAACATTTTAAATAATAATTGAAAATTATTATTGTAGTAACGATGTTGATATCAATAATACAAATCGATAATAATTTTATAATATTATTGGTACCGTCACTAAACGTATTAATAATAAAAATCATATCAATAATTAATAATTAATAATAAAAATAAAAATAATAATAATAATAATAATAAAAATAATGACACGTAAGCTAGGGAAATGTAAGGAGAGAATAAAATTCTGAATGTGCATGGGGACAAAAAAAAATAATAAAATAAAGGAGAGTAACAAAAAAACAAATGGACTCGGAAAATTTAATGAGGACAAATGGACAGTATGGATTAGGGGTGGTATGTAATATATAAAATGGAGAGAGTTATTAATGTAATTAATAAATTGGTGAGTGAGTGAGCGAGCGAGTGAGTTAACGATAAAAGGTGAGATGATTAAAAAAAATATAATAATAATAATAATAATAATAATAATAATAATAATAATAATAATAGTAATAATAATGTAAGGAGAGCTGATCGTCGCGGTGAACATCAATCGATAATTGTTCAAAGCGACGAAATATTATCACGGAGTCCCGAGCGGTTCGAGCTCGAATTAAGAGAGAATCTTTTTTCTTAAATAATTATTAATTAAATTAAAAAAAAAAATAATGTCTCTTTGAGGTCGCAGCGCGCTAGGGACCGTGAGGACAACTCTTGTCTTTAATTATATTATTACATATAAAATCCATCGTATTTTGGTCCCTCTCACCATCTCTCTCCTTAATCCAACAGCCGTCGTTATTTCGATTATTCTTATATCATCATTCAACCATTTTAACATACATTCAAAATCGTTCAAGCATACTAATTCGATAATTCTAGCCCATTCTTTTGTCTTTCACTCGTTCGTTCGCGTCTCTCTCTCAAGTTTTAATTTCTTCGTTTAATAAAGTTTTAAAAAAGATGGGTCAGTGAATGCAGACCAGAAAGCGCCTGATCTTCCTCGAACTTTGGAACTGATCAGCTCAATTTTCCTTCAACTCCTGAGGTTTCGGGAGCTCCTCAGGCTTTGAGTCTAGCTTCTTAGCTTCAACAGGCTTGATCTCCGCAGGCTTTTCTTTCTTCTCTTCCTCGCTGGACTTGTCTTCCTCGCTGGACTTTTCCTCTGAAGAATTCTCGGCTTTTACAGCTTCGATGGTCTCTTTGGCAGCCTCGGTGGCTCCAGACTTGGCAATTATCGTCTCAGCAACAGGCACTGGCTTGGGTTGCGTCGATTCAGCAACAGCTGCAGGCTCAGAAGCTTGGGGCTGTTCTGCAACAGCTGGTTCAGCAGCAACAGGTGCACTTTTTCCTTGACTTACTGGTTCAGCGGCTTTAATGTCACTAACTTGTTCCTTTTCCTTCTCAGCTTCGATAGTTTTTGGCGCAGCAGCAACTGCAGAAGCAGATTCAGCAGCAGCAGGAGCAGCAACAGGTTCCAAAGCCTTCACACTGGGCTCTTCTTTGATTTCTTCTGGCTTCTTTTCTTCTTTGGCAGCCTCGACAGCTTCTACTTTCTTGTCAAAGGTCTCGTGAGCAGGCTCCTCTTTCTTCTCTTCGAATTTCTTCTCAGGCTCGTCAGAAGCAGCTGCGATTTCCAAAGCGGGTGCGGGTACCGCTGGAGCAGGAGCAGGAGCAGGAGCAGGAGCAGCAGCAGCAGCAGCTGGTGAAGCTTCCTCGGTTCCGCGAGTTACACGGTCAGTTTTGTCATCGGCTTTAGCTTCTTTCTTGGATTCTTCTTTCTTTTCTTCTTTCTTCTCTTCCTCAGCGACAACTGGCTCGACGGCTGGCTCTTTAGCGGGCTCAGCTTGAACGGGGGTCAACAGCTCGGGGATTACTTCCGCGGATTTCACAGCTGGTGCAGCTACTGTTTCACTGGCAACTGGGCTCTGGACCTCTGCTGGCTTTTCTTCAGTCTTTGGCTCCACGGCTTCTTCTTGCGGGGCACTTTTTCCGATTGGTACAATTGCTTCCGGCTGAAATAAATCAATTAATTATTCTTCATTCAATCAATTAATTAATTGCATAAATAAGACCAAAATTTTTGCCTTAAATAAATAGTTTTTATTTTGATATTAAGGCGAAAATATTGGATAGATAAAAAAGTTGTAGGAAAATTTAATTTTTAACAAAAAATGTCTCCTGATTTTTTTATACAACCAATATTCTCACTGTAATTTGAAAATTAAGATTGATAATGAATAATTCATTTTTAATGAAATATTTATAGTAATGAATGATTGAAATTTTTATATTAAGGAGAAAATATTGGACAAGAAAAAAGTTTGAAACAAAAGTAGGAAATTTAATTTTTCACAAAAAATGTCTTATGATTTTTTTATACAACCGCACTGATAGAAGGATTTATTTATACACTGAAAAAAAAATTAACTTGATTCAAGAGAAAAATTCTTGAACCAAGAATATAATTTTGAAGAGGGTAATTGTCTTGAATCAAGACGAAAAATTCTTTAATCAAGTAAAATTTCCTTAAATCAAGAATATTAACTTCTTTAAAATTATATATTTGATTCAAGAACATTTTTTTCTGTGTATAAAAAAATATTTGTTAATAGTTAATTTATTAGAGACCACTTTTTAGTATTAAACAAATATTTCTTCGTATTTAAAATATTAATAAATCTGATATTAATTTATTAATATTAATAAATTTTTTTAAATACTAACAAATATTTGTTAAGGACTGAAAAGTGGTTTTTAATAAATAAAATATTGCCAAATATTTTTAACTATAAACAAATCCTTCTATCGGTGCAATATTTTCACTGTAATTTCAAAATTAATAATTCAAATTTTTACTAATTATTAAAATCTTTATTTTAAAATTACACTGATAGAAGGATTTCTTAGCATTTAAGAAGATTTCATTATATTTAAAAAAAAATAAAAAAAATATTTATTAGTATTTAAGAAATATTTTTTAAATACTAAGAAATGATGTTTAAGAAATGATTTCTTAAATACAAAGAAATCTTCTTAAATACTAAAAAATTCTTCTATCAGTGTACGGCTTTCTGATTAGTCCTGAGAGAAAATTATAAGAGCCATTTTTTTTTTATAAAATCAAATTTTCACAACTTTTGTTCAAAAATTTTTAGAACCAATATTTCCGTCTTAATATCAAAAATTAAATTAATTATGCTAAAATCAAGGCAAAAATCCTTTAAATGCACAAAAATTCATCAAAAAATTTCAATAAAAACCTACTTTTGATTCAACTGGTGCTGGAGCAGCAACTGGAGCTTCAACGAGAACAATACTCTCAGGAACAGCCTCCGCAGCGACGGATTTTAATTTTTCTTCTTTCTCTGGCAGCTCTTTCTTCTCATCAAGGATAATTTCTTTCTTCTCCTCAGCAGGCTTGGCCTCCTCCTTCTTTTCTTCTGTCTTCTCCAGCTTCTCGGGGATTTCTTCAGGCTTATCAGCGAGTCTGGCTTGCTGATGCTGGTGTTCATGAGCCTTGTGAGCCTCCGGGGTCTCGTTTTCCTTGTGTTCGCTAGGAGTAGGTGCTGGTGCAGTTTCGACAGTCTCTCGCCTGAGCACGTGTTGGGCGGAACTCTTCTCCAACGGCACCACTGGAAGCGGCTCTCCCGGCTCCGCTACCGGCATCACCATCACAGTTTTTACTGCCAAAGCGCATACTAATGCTGCCAATATAACCTTCATTTTGTCTTCTTGTCTAAAAAAAAAAAAAATAAAAAAAAAAAAAATAAAAAAAATAAAATAAAACAAAATATAATCATTTAATTTAATTAAAATTATTAATAAAAGTTTTTTGTTAGCAGTAATATTCAAATTAAAATTTTAGATTGAAATGATTGATGTTACTAACGGACACTAGGCACGAGACAAGGGATTAGAGAGAGTTTTATTAAATATCTTCTATAAGGGGTCGTTGACGAGGATAAGTGACATTGAACTGAATGCTTTTAACGTCGAGTTCTATCGAGTTAATGACAGGATGCGACATTCATTTTAACACTCTAAGCTGTCAAATTATTAGTCAAATATAATTTAGATTTTTTATTAATAAATTAAATAAAATAAAATAAAATAAATTTGCTTAAAAAAAAAAAAAAAAGTTAAATATTAAATAATTTTTGAGTTAATAAAATAAAACGGAGATAGTAATTTATAACACCAAGCGTGATAAAAGGAAATGCCATTGATTATGTTAAACCCCGCTATTACTTCATCAACTGTATCAGATGTAATAACAACCAACAAAAAGAGTAAAATTATTTTTAAAAAAAATATTTTTAGTAATTTCATAATATTTTGCGGTTTTAAAAAATTAGTGGATTAATTTTAATATTTGTTAAATAGCTTATTAATTTTGATGAGTTATTGTGACAATAATAACAATTACGGCAAAAGTTGTTGCATTACTTTATGATAATAACAAGAGAGCAAGTTATTGCTAAATTTCCGAGATCCTTGTTACGTTACGAAACCCTTTTTTTCATCTCTTTATAAGGAGTTACTTAAATTCACTTGCAATTTATTCAATTATTATTTTTAATTATTAATTATTGAAATAAAAGACTCAGTTATTGACACTGAACTAGTTATTTGACACTTGCAATTTTATTCTAATTAAAAAAATTAAATGTTCTAAAAAAAAACAATTTTTTTGTAATTTATAATTTAAAAATATTTATTAATTTATTTAAAAAATATTTATTAATTTATTAAAAAAATAATTATTAATTTATTAAAAAACTATTTATTAATTTATTAATTTATTAAAAAAATGTTTATTAATTTATTAAAAAAATATTTATTAATTTATTTAAAAAATATTTATTAATTTATTAAAGTTGATTTTTTCTTTTTAATTAAAATAAAATTGCAAGTGTCAATAATTAGGCCAGTGTCAATAACTGGGTCTTTTATCTTATCACAAAATATTCAAATAAAATCAAAGATAAATTTTTAAAAAAAATTAATCAAAATTAATACTCACTTTGAAATTCTAGTTAAATTGATCCTTAATCACGAAACTCCTTAATCTCCAAACTGGACAAAATATATAAAACCAAATAAACGTTCGCGTATAAAATCTTATATTTATTTACATATATATATGTATATATTTATATATATATATATATATGTATATATATATATAAATTTAACGGAGGGACCGTAGCAGGCGATCGTGAGGAAGATTGGGTCGTGTGTCGAGACAGAATCGACGATCCGCGGTTTATATACCCCGGTCTGTAGCTACCCAACAACTCTTCGGGTCGTACCGAGGGACCCCGAACGCTTCCTCCCGCTCCTCTTTTTACTCCTACATCTGCTTCAGGGGACCAGCCACCAGCCATCCGCAGAAACTTCTCCCTCTTTTCTCTTTATAAATAATAAGACTCTTCAAGATCTTTCTTACCTATATTCCATCTTCTTTCAATCCCTATTTTTTATTTTGGAAATTTTCCATCAGATTTATCGCCTCAGTCCTTTTATCGTCCTCATATGACCTCTTATCATCTTCAAATGTCTTCTTATTACCAAAAAAAAATACCCTTATTTCTTCTGCGTCTTGGTACCACTAAAAAATAGTAATACTTGTTTAAATATCAATTATTAATTATTTAAAATTTTTTCTTCTTAAATCACTTAAATCTATCTTCTCTTTACAGATACGACTTATTTTAGAAAATTATGAGCTTAAAATTTTATTTTTATCACAATTATTTGAACAAGACAACAAATCGATAACTTTTCTTCACTAAATAACGAAATTAGATTCACAAGTTGTATATTAGTTTATCATGTTAATTATTAATCAAAATTTTTTTGATAAAATATTTTAAAATTGGTTTGAATTGCTCTAATTATTATACTTATCATTATTACTCTAATAATTATTACTTTTCAATAGAATTAAGAATTATATACACTGGTAGAAGGATTTATTAACTATTAATAATTTAATTTATTTGAAGACAATTATTTAATTTATTAAATTATAATAAATATTTTTTAACATTCAATAAATATTTATTTGGAAGGAAAGTAAATTTATTAATAGTTAACAAATATTTATTAACAGTTAATAAAAATTTTCTTTCGCTTGCAATGTCATATATAATATAAAGATTGCTTGTAAATAAAAATCTTTATAAATTATTTGCATTAATTATATTACATTATAATAACGTTTATTGTAAAGTACCAAATTCTATCACAGCTCATAATTGTCTTTTATATTTTTAAATATTAAAAAGGTTAATTTATTTAGTGAATTTAATTATTATCATATATTCCAGCTATAGGATTATAAAAAGTGTCAAAAGAAAATTGCTACTTTTGCTTTTTATTTTAAATAAATATTTGTTAACAGTTAATAATTTGTACTTAATAAATTACTTACTAACTGTTAATAAATCGTATTTAATAAATAATTTATTAACTGTTAATACTTATTTATTAAATCCTAATGTTAAAAAATCATCTATTAACAATTAATAAAGCTTATTAAATATTAACAAATTTTTTTATCAGTAAATTTGTTTTAAATATTTAAATTCTCGTCCATATTAAAAATATTTTAAATAACTTAATCTTGGGGATTTGTTTTACTAAAAAAAAAAAAAATAATAATAATAATATTAATTGTTTTTTTTATCACATCTATTAACTAGATATAAATAAAAATTATACAAGGATGTTAATAAGAGTAACTATTGTTAATTTCATTTATTTTTATTTTATATGTCAAATATTTATATTAAAAAAATTTTTTTGATTTTTAGTTCGCCTGATGAAACGAAACGTTGCAATTCTTATAATTTAACTTCTTAATTTATTGTCCAAATTCCCAAAATTAAGTTATTTAAAAAATTGTTTTTATTTCGGGGATCGACTCTTTGTTGATTTAAAAAAAAAAAAAACAATTTTATTTTAAATTTATTTCGGTCTGAATTATTAATTGATAAATTTATAAAAATTTATTCCTGGCACTAACGGTTTTATTGATTTATTTTTTTGATAATATATGCCATAAATTTAATCCGCAAGTATATTTTTAGTTGTAAAAAAAAATTCCGTAAATAATATGCTTGTTAATTGTGACCTACTTAATGTTCCCATGATCATAGATTATAGACACGGAATATAAAACAACAACAACAACAAAATTATATTTATATAATTATCTGTAATTTAAAGACGTAGGTGTCGTTTCCTTTAAATTTAACAGTTTGTTTAATTAACTTTAACGTTTAAACACTGACTCATTTGTTAAATAATTATCTTATTGTTAGTGTTATAAATTATCACTAATTTTATTTCACACAAGCAGTTTCCAATTGCTAAGCGTCTTCTTTCATTCGTCATTGAATATCGCGAGACAATGATAAAAAAAAACGCGTTTGTATTAATAGCTGGGTTTTTTTTTTTTATATTATTACTTCCGTAGTATTTAAATGTGCGTATATTTGTTAAAGAGGTGATTTATATATTTATTTTGTTTTATTTTGCTATTCTAAGTTAATAGTTTCGTATAACCAGTGATTGCTAACCGTTACGTCCCGTTAGTAAGATTGCAATATAGAGGCGGACAAGGATAAAAAGAGCCAATATTTTATTTTTACGGGTTGTGGCATTAATCTTATTTCTAAAAATATAGAAGTTAATAAAGACTGTTATTAAATAACAACCATACTAATATAAATTAGTTATAGTTATACTTTTTTCTGTAAGGTTCTTCAATTGGATAAATAGTTGCTGACATTGTAGAAATTACTTTTAGAAATATTAAATAATTCTTCGCTTTAAATTTTAGTGATTAATTTATTTTTTAAGTCAAAAGGTCACTAATTTTTAAGAGCGACAATTATTTAACTATTTTTACATAATTTTGTTTTTTTTAATGAAAATTTTATTTATTAAAAATATTTTTTTAAATAAAAATTTTATTTATTAAAACTATTTTATTTTATGAAAATTTAAATTTATCTTAACGCGCAAATTGGTGTTAAAAATAAAAATAAATAATGCGTAGTTTCAAAAATATATTTAGAAGAAATGACTTCAGTTTTATGTTTAAATATTTTTTTTTATAAATTTTATTTTATTAAAAAAAAAAAAAAAAAGAGAGTTCTAAAAGTAAAAAAAAAATTTTTAATCTATTCCTTTGACCTCAAGAGAGTTCTAGATCGAACTAGAAGGAGAAAAAATGATAATAAGCAATATAAACACTAAATATTATTGTTTCAAATAGTAAATATCGTCATTTCAATGATTAGATAATAAAATTTATTATTTTATTTTAGTGATAAATTTTGTGTTAAAAAATTTTAAATACTCAAAATTACAATATAATTATAAAAAAAAAGTTTATTTAATAATTTTTGAGATCTATTAAAAAAAAAATTTTTTTATTTATTACAAAATAAAATAAGATAAAAAATTTTTAGTTTTAATAATTTAATAAGTCCGATAAAAATAAAAAAATTTGAAGTCATTGACATTAAAGCCGAGCTCAGAATCCAATAAGTGATCTAATAACTATCCTTTTTTTGCACAATTATATCTTTTAAATCAGTACCGATAATTGCTGCAAAATTAATGGGTCTTTTTTTCACTACAGAAACATATACTTTAAACGCCCGTTAAAAATTCTAACCAAAGATAATCTCCGCCATTAATCTGTAAAAATTTATTGCGCAAAAACTGATCTATTAAATTTTACCCCTTGAAGTATAAATAATTATTTTAAAACACGGGGATAAAATTTCAGCGTAATTATTTTGTTTGAAACAAAGAAAATCATTGGGAATAAATTTTCTTATGAGTTAAATGTGTTTTTCTAGCACACAAAGGTTGGAAAAATCTTATGTAACGTATATGAAGATAAAGAAAAGTTCGGGGGATTTTTTTTGTCCCCTAACCATTTTTTTCTTTCTTCTTCTTCTTCTTCTTCTTCTTCTTCTTCTTCTTCCCACAATCTGGAACAATGTAGTTTCTTTTGAACTAACGACCAAAAATAGGGGAGATCCTTCTTTTTAGTCTCGGGAAAATTTATTTTTTAAAATCAATGCCGATTCTCAATGTCAGACATTTTCTTCAACAAAAACTTCCTTGTGATTTAATTAAGGAAAAAAATGAACAAGATACATTAAAAAATTATAGTTACCGATCCATAGATAATAAATGTTATTTTTTTTTAAATAAAATCCTGCATAAAATATATAAAATTGATTACACTTAGATGGCTGTTAGCCTTATGATCTTTTACAGTCGAGTGACCAATACAAGGTCACACTTAGTTTATGCGCGTTCTCTTCTAATGCATTCCCTTGCATTGGCTCGTGCTTCTTTTGCAGTACATTGAACGTACATTTATATTTTTAATATTTACAAGCACATCCACACACATACATTAGTATGTAATACATCGGAATATGTTAATGTGAGTAATATTTAAACGCAGAAAGAAAATTATTACACCTGAATAATATAAAACCTTTAAGTTTGTAGATTCAACATTTCCTTCTGTGGATATTCATTTTTTTTTCTTCTATATTATTATTTTTTTCCATTTTTATATGAGATAAAAATAATCTCTTTCATGTAATTACATTATTTTATTTTTAGTTTATTCATATTAAATTTTAATGATCAAAACTATTTTAAGAATAATATTAAATTTATAAAACGATCGTCTTAAGTTTAAATTTATCTCAATACACAATCCGGTTTTCCCTGTTGTGTGTGTCGCTTTTATGTGTGAGTCGGTGTTAGAAAGCCCTTCAAAGTTCGGTCACACGATAGTTTTTGTATCAGGTTTTTACGTCTATTTTTAGACAATTTTTATTCATCTACTACTAAGAGATTTTAAGAAAGAAAACAGACCGGGGGTTCAAATTTTATAAAAATACGGAAAAATATTGAGGGGAATGAACCATTTGAAAATCTCTGTTCATATATAAGGAAAAAAATATAAGATAACTAACTAAACAAAGAAAAACAAAAAAATACAAGATTTTTTAATTTTTTTTTGTGTAAAATTTCTATAACTAGACTCTTTAGTTAACAAATAAATTATGACAAAAAAAATTTAGAAAATAAATTGACATAAAAATTTAAAAATTAAAAATGTAATCTTTTAAACCAAATTTGTTTGTTAAAAAAAATTAAAAAATGCTCAAGATTGCTAACTTTAATGTCATTTTTTTAAATATATATTAGAAGTAAACATTTCTTTACTTTCTTTTTAAATATTTCTGGCAAATTACACTTATTTTTTTTAGATTTCTTCTTCGTTGCAATGTTTGATATCAAAATTTTGTTTTCTTCTTAAGAAATTATTTTATTGAAAATTTTTATGATTTTTTCTGAAGAAATTTCAAAGGTAATTGAAAAAACATATTCTTCTCATTCAAATTGTGATTTTGGTTTTTTAATTTAAAATAATATTTTTGAACGAAATTTCTATTTGATTTTATTGATATATTTTTTCTTGAAAAATACATAGAAAAATAAACAATTTAAAAAAAAAGTTGATTATCACAATTGTAAAAATTTTCAAAAAAATTTATAAATTTTCTAGAAAATTGTGATTTTTAATTTTTTTTTTATTGTTCGTTTTTTTATGTACTTTTCAAAAAAAATAGAAATTTTATCCAAAAACATGAGTCAAAATTTTTATTATTGACAAGTAAATTAATCAATATTTTGACAAATTTTAATAATTAATATTTAACAAAACTATTTTTACTACAATTATTAACTAAAATTGTTTATTAAATTTCAAATTGCGCGCGCTCTTTAATGCGCCATTTTTAAACTCCATTTTGGCAACCTCAAAACAGCCATTTTGTTTAGCGCTCAATTTTCACCCAATAATTCTTTAAATAAAGAATATTACTGATGAAATTCCATCTAATTAGAACAATTTATGATCTAAAATTCTCAGAAAAAAATTTTAAATATTTTTAGAGTTCACTAAAAATACAACAAAATAATTCCGAGATAAAAATACCAATTTAAAATATTTATTATTGTTAATTTAAAGATTAACCGTACATCAAGGAAATATTCCTAAAAATTGTACATTAAGTAAATAATTTAAAGATTACAAAATAAAATATCGCACTATCAGAAGAAGAAATAACTAAAAGTTCCCTGAAATGAAAGCTTATATAAAAAAAATAATCTTTGACAATAAATATAAATTTCTGACTACGAAGGTCGCTAGTTTAATAGAAAGATTTAAACTTGGTGTGGATAAGGAGAATTATATGGCACCTATAGGAGAATCCGAGGTGAAAAGGAAAAAGAGAAAAGGACCTTGGGCTCCTTGCGATGTATAATGACAGCGTTAGACAAACATTTGTCGCCACGAAATCCATCGTAATTGCAGATAAGGATCTCACTCTGATTATCTGGTGGAAGCTATGCTGAAAATGGCCAGAAAGTAGCAAGCAAACAAAGCTAATCTCGACCACGTGAATTCCTATTATGAAGAAGACTATTGGGTCATCGACACGCTGGAAACCGGCCTAAGGTTAGCTATGATCATTGAATTAATTTTAATTAACTGTACCGTGAACTAATATTGATGATGATGATCGATTGAATTTTTCCGGACAAAAGATTGATGATAGGAGCGAAGAAATATCATTGAAGCAAATACCCAAGAGCTAAACCCGGGACCCAACGAAGAGTATGAGGGGAAAGGGTTGTTAAGAGCAACAGCATCCGACTATACAGAGTCTAAGTTAGGATGAGGATAGTAACGATTATCTTAACGATCCCTTGCAGTAAAACCTGAACAGTAACTCGTTCCGTCCCTACTCTTATATACTCCGACTATACTCCGGCATTTATACCATCGCTGTACCACTATCTTCTCGCGGATAGGATGCAACTCTTCTTCTTATTATTATTCTTCGGGTTTCAAAGTCATCAAGTAAAGATGAGCTCGTATTTTTCCAGCTAAAATCACGGCACTAGGCTCAATGAATTAAGGAAGCTGATTAAATATCTAATCAGGCTAAACGCAACATTGATAATTTTGCTAAGAGATATTTTAAGAATTGATTATCAAAGTATGTTCATTTAAAATTCAAACTTGATGGATTTTAAACTGGAGAGTGCAACGACTGGGCAATCAAGTCTTTCAAGCTGAATTACAAGAAACTCCCCAGGCAAGGACGCACTTGCGCGGTCGATGTACGGACGAAAGTACTCAACACATGTGCATTGTATTGAATCGAATACGCTGTATTGTAGGTACAAGTTTATGCCAGTAAGGTTTTAAGATTTTGTCGATGAGTGTGCAGGTGTGCAGCTTGATAATAAGTTACACGGGTATTACAAGTATTATCTGTATTACATGTATTACGAGTATTATATGAACGTACGTGCGACCTCGAGAAAACATGGATGTTGTCTTTGTCTTGTTTTGTAAAGAAGTTTTTTTTTCTCAATTTGGAAACTCAAGAATTTTTTTATAAAAATTGAAAAAAAAATTTCTGGCTTCTAGTGAAAAATTAATTTTCTGCTTTTAGATTAAAAAATTTTATTTTTTATTTTAATTTTAACTAGCAACCTTGCAGTCACTATGCGACTGCTGTGACTTGTGAACTATAAATAAATAAAATTTTGCTTTATTAAATAATGACTTTTGTTAAATTGCACTGTACTTTTTTAACTGTTGACATTTTTAAAAATATGAGCTCATCCTGATGTTACACTCATCAAGAGCTTTCATTTGAGTACCCACATGCATTTTTGATATATTTTTCATATATACATATATGTAATATATATAAATATATGAAAAATTGATGTGGGTACTCAAATGGAAGGTCTTGATGAGTGTGACATCGGGATGAGCTTATATCTTTAAAAATGTCAATAGTTCACAAGATATAAGGTCATTTCTTAATTATGTTAAATTGCACTGTACTTTCTTAACTACTGACGTTTTTAAAGATATAAGCTCATCCCGATGTTATACTACATCAAGAGCTTTCATTTGAGTACCCGCATGCATTTTCGATATATTTTTCATATATACATATATGTAATATATATAAATATATGAAAAATTGATGTGGGTAGTTAAATGAAAGGTCTTGATGAGTGTACATCGGGATGAGCTTATATCTTTAAAAAATGTCAATAGTTCACAAGATACAAGGTCATTTTTTAATTATGTATCTAGAGATAGAGC
>CAJNRD030001119.1:6916741-6945478 GCA_905319865.3 Cotesia congregata
TGTAATGTCGGGATGAGCTTATATCTTTTAAAATGTCAATATATAAGAAAGTATAGTGCAATTTAACATAATTAAGAAATTACCTTGTATCTTGTGAAATATTGATATTTTTGAAGATATAAGCTCACCCCGACATTACACTTATCAAGACCTTTCATTTGAGTATCCACATCAATTTTTCGTATATTTATATATATTATATATATGTATATATGAAAAATATATGAAAATGCATGTGGGTACTCAAATGAAAGCTCTAGATGAGTGTAACATCAGGATGAGCTTATATCTTTAAGAACATCGATAGCTAAGAAAGTACAATGCATTTTAACAAAAGTCATTATTTAATAAAGCAAAATTTTATTTATTTATATTTTACAAGTCACGGCAATCACATAGTGATTGCAAGGTTGCTAGTATGATTTAATTTGACTGATCTCCGAAATTATGTGATGAATTTTTTATAATTTTATGATCTTCAGTAAAATTTTTAAAATTCAATTTTAGAAAAATTATTTTTAATATTAACTTTTTTATTAAATAAATAATTAAAAACTTCAAATTATAAAACTTAAGAAAAAATGATTAATCTTTTTAGTTAAATTGCAATTACATTGGAATTGTCCAACAAAAAAGGTAATGAATTAAATAAATAAGTAAATAACTCAATTAAAATTTTTTAAATACCTGAAATACTTTCTCAAATTTCAGTGATTAAATTCATAATTCCAACTCTGAAATCTAAGAAGTTGTTTCCGAAAATAGAATGTTTATTTGTCAATAAATAAGCGACAAGGTCAATTGATTAAGGGATTTAATTTATTGGTAATTCAGAGAACGATAAAGAAATAACAAATAAGTGAAAAGACGAGAATAAAAGTTTGTCTCTTGAGGTTCTCTAGAATTATTTTATCCTCGCTGTTCTTATTTATAAATTGTAATGTTATAGTACAGTTTTTATAGCACAGAGATCAGGTACTCATCAAAGTGGCTTACATACTATGCACGCTTAAGCTCAGCAAAGCCAGTTAAGTTGAAGTTGAGTTAAATAATATAAAAAGTAAAGGTTGATGGATACTTAGCTGCTCGCGTGTACAACTTTCTCACTCCTCTTCTTCACTCGCAATTCGCGAGCTCTCCTGGGGCTCACCGAGTCCTATTTATAGATCCTGGCTATTATCTACGGTGTGTGAGTACCAACCAACCAACTTACCTACCTTCCATACGGACGATGTGAAATAGCCGAGTATATAACTCGGGGTAATCCTGCAGGTGCGATTCCGCGTTTTTACATTTATTATTATAAGTTTTTATTTTTATTTACATTTTATTCTGCACGGAGTTATAAATATAGTGAGTGGGTTTTATATATAAAAAAAAAATTTTTATTTTTCAAATTAGTCATTTTGTTTTGTTAAATTTTGTGTCGGTTTTTATTATTTTTGCAATTCATTATTTTGTGAGGATTTACGGATGATTAATTCTCAGGTCTTTTTTACAGAGTAAAAATAAATTTTTACTCTGTAAAAAAAAAATATAAGTCATTTCTGTGTCTGTTTTCTATCAGTGGAATTTAATAACATATTTTTAATAATTATTTAAAATTTTTTTTCTTAATTATTAATTTTATAGAAAATTTTTAATTTTATTAGTATTTATAAACTGAATAATATTTTTCTGAAAAATATTTCACTGAAATTTTCACTCTTAAATAATTATCAAATTTTATTATTCTATTTTTTGAAAATAAAATTTTGAAATACACCTTATCGATAAAGTGAGTTTCAATTTTACAATTAATAAATTTATAAAATTCGAAATATTTAAAAAATCATCTTTTTCATATTTATAATTCAGCATTAATGTAGTAATAGATTAAATAAACAAATAATTAAGTATCTATTGATCGATAGAATAAAAATAATATTTTTAAGAGTGGGGATAGTGTTTCCAACCCCGCCGACAGATGACTCTGCTTAAAAAGTTTCTCGCATGCACTCGTCATGCATGCTGTTTAGTATATATAAAAGTTTCAACGTGCGTAGAGATGTACTTGCTTCGGCAGTACATATACTAAAATTGGAACGATACAGAGAAGATTAGCATGGCCCCTGCGCAAGGATGACACGCAAAATCGTGAAGCGTTCCACATTTTTTGCAATTTCAAATCTTCTATTTACATTTTTAAATTACCAACTCATCTTTTTATTTCATCTAATCTACCTCTTTAATTTACACTTTAATTCTGGGAATAATTAAATCGAGAAATACATAATAATATTTTATTATAAAAATTTATTTTAAAAAAAATCCGTGATAAAAAATTATCCTCGTAAAAATAAATAATATTTAAAAATGAAAATAATATCATCAGCAAGAATAAAAAGATTTGATTGCAGTGCGTAATAGACAATAATTATTTATAATTTTCTCGGTAACAAAAATTAATCGGTTGAATAATTACAATGAATATTTATAACTACTTATTTATCAATCACTTTTATCAAATAATTTAAGCGTTGTTGCTCAATAAAAAATAATATTAATTTATTAATCATCTTATTCATCGCTTAGTCAATTATTAAATTACCCATCAATCATAAATTGCAACTTGTTACTGTGGAGAGATATTTAATTGTTTTTATCAAAGAAAATAAAATAATATAAATTCTGAGGAAACGGAAGCAATCAGTTTCTTTTTAATTCTTACAAGCCATATTATTTATTGTAAATATACCAACCGGACCAGTCTATAGTCTATAGGGTATGGTATACAGCACGCAATCTCGTACTGCTGGTTTATAAATAGCCTTGAAGCCGTGAGAGAAGATTATACGTGCATCTAATACTCTGCCGTAAGATTATTCCTGGCGCCTGAAGGAGGATTTACCATAGTCCTTATCCTTATTATTCTTACTCTCTAATAACCAACTCGGCTAATATAACGTTCGTTACATGCTCACCACAAACGACCACGTTTCTCCACCACCACACTCACCACTTGCTATCTGTATCGTCAACATCTCTATCACCATTATCACCATCTTCACTTTATTCTTATCTCAAAACTATTTTTCCCCTTTCGGCCTCTCATTTTTACAGATACACTTTATTTTATTTAATATCTGGCTCAGCTCAGCCCCGATATTTCCGCATTCTACATCTTCCTGCACTCGATATTTTACTATACATTCAACTGTGATATATTCGACGCCTAAATACCTTGCGGAGCCCAATTATCCCAAGATAGTACTAGAATATTATTAACATTCATGCTTTTTCATTGTTATCATCAACACGGTGACGAAAGATTTCATCAAAATCGTTTTGTGGATTCTTTACAAGGACTCCTAGTTTTATATATCATATTTCTATTTGTAAAATTTTTATCTGCGTTGAAAAAAAAAATAGACATTATTTTTTTGTCTAATTACTTAAAAATAGTCTGAAATTTTTTTAAATAATTATTGGAAGAAAAATAATTTTTTTTTTCTTAAATTTATATTTAAAAAATATCAAAATTAATTTTATATTCTAATTTTATTTATTTTACTTCATTAAAATTAAAATTGACGTCTGATAAATTTTTTTTTGTCAAATAAATTATTTAAAAAGTTGAAAAAAATTGGATAAAATTTTTTTTTTTCATATTTTTTAACAAAAAAAAATTAAATTCTGTTAATTTAAAAAATTCTAAATTTTAATTTCAATTAAAAAATATTAAAAATAATTTTATTTATTTTACTTTATTAAAATTAAAATTGACATCCGATTAATTTTTTTTTGTCAAATAAATTAATTAAAAAGTTGAAAAAAATTGGATAAAATTTTTTTTTTCATATTTTTGAACAAAAAAAAATTAAATTCTGTTAATTTAAAAAATTCTAAATGGACAAAAATTTGCACAAAAATATTTGCTAATTAATCAAATTACATTTTGAGTTTAAAAAAAATTTTTAAAACATAAAATTCATAAGTAATAAATTTACAAAAAATTTTTAGATTTTTAACAGCAAATTTAACTAAAATTTTTATTTTTTAAAAATAATTTAGATAAAAAACCAATAATGTTTTATTTTAAAGATTTAAAAAATAACATATTTTCTTTGAAGCGGAGAAATTTTGTTAAACATTAGAGTATTATTAATTAATTAAATATCTTGTTAATCCACCTTTTTATTTTTTGAAACTCGGTACATTTAAATGCTCCGTAGCTCTGAGCTTTGAGAGATAACAAGCAGATAAAGAGAATTAAAATGAAGGAGCATCTTGAATATGAAGGATGAAACTTGATTGAGAGGAAGAGAAACTGGGTATGATAAAGAACCTGATACCGGCGCCAGGAATAAAATTGAATTAAAACTAAAGTTAGCATAAACCGAACCGCCGCGATGTCAATGTACTCAATACAGCATAGCAAGGTAGACAAGAACGAGTCCGATTATGATTATATATTTCAATAATCAACACCTGTAAGCATCATTTATATTATTAATACTTTTTTTATTTTTTCCTGGCTAATTTAATCCACGTACAAATATTACGATTAATTACACAGTTGTAAAGATTGTTCACCGATGATAATGTGTATTCATTTTTATATTTATATGCTTATTGTATTCGCTGAATATTCATGAGATAAGCCAAAGGGCATAGAGAAAGATTGTATGTAGCATACAAGACAACTTACAACGTCTATCATGTCTGCTTCCTCTTTATTCCGTGACATCCGCTCGACGCATCTTACCCATTTCTCAATTTAATCAATAATTTATTACTTTTTTTCAATCTTACTATTTTATTTGTTTCACCGCATCCTCTTTCGTTCATTTTTTACCCAATTTTATGCTGTTTATTTGAAAAAATTACAATTCAAATTAAAATTATTTATTGATTATAAAAGAAAAATATTTCTTCATTTCATTAAAGATTTTTAAAATCTGGAAATTCAACGCAATTTTTAGGGCCAATTTTTCAATCCAAGATAAAATTATTATTGCTAGTATATTTATATATATGAAATATATCGAGGGTCTAATTAGCAATTTATCTAATTCCTTATTTTTCAGAGGGTGATTTTTTAATATTTTGATGTAGCAATAATCCAATTATAAATTATTTGAATGATTTAAACCTAAATATTATATTTAAATTTATATTATCCTAAAACCCATCTGGACGTATTAATTATGGCATACAACTATGGGGAACGGCCAGCAACTCAAACTTAGAAATACTACAAAGATTTAAAAATAAAACAATTAGAAACATTGTCAATGCCCCCTAGACTAGAAAACCACCCAAATCCCATGGCAACAGAAGTACTAAACAAAGAGACAACTAAAAGACTAAAACGGTTCAAAATAATTGATTTAAAAAATCGTTTCCAATAATATTAGTGGACATTGTCCTAAATACCCGTCATGTACATAAAATCACAAAAATTATTTATTGTTATCAAATAACAGATTGTAATTTAAATATATAATAAAAAAAAAAAAAAAATATTATTTCTCTTAGATATTAAGGAAATCCTTTCGCTCCAGTTGAGTCAAAACAATTGTAGTAGTCAATATACGATAAATTAAAATAAAAAACCCATAAAAATTCCTAAAATTAAATAATAAATAGTATATGAGGCATTAATCGTTGAAATTTTGAAAATAAAAAAAAAAAAATAGTTAAATACAAAAATTAATTTGACTCTTTCAAATCAACTGCTAGTAACCTGTCCGTGATTTGGCAACGCTGTACTTCGGTTGTTTACATTTTCATTTGCACAATATAACCTTAACCACGTTTAAGTTTTTGCAGTCAGTGTAAATAAATAAATTAGTTTGAATTTATTGAATGGTCTGAAGCTCCCGCGATACGCAACGTTGCCAAATATTTTGACTCCATTTTAATGTAGGTTACTTGAGAATTTTTTGTGATTTTTAAATATTAATTTCTCAATAAATATCTCGGTAACTGATATATTTTATTGCAAAAAAAGAAACCTGAATATTTCGAAAATCTAATTTTTAGTTTTTTTTTTTACTTCATCTAATCCATGACTGATAGTATAATTCGAGAAATACTGCAAACGTCTGACTTTCTCGTAAGACTCTGAACAAATACTAGCATTTAAAAATTTTATTTTTTCAAAAATTTGTCCAGTAAAGTATAATTTAAACCTCACTATTAGATAAATAAGGACCTTAACTATTAGAAAAAAATTGAATTTACTCATAATCTAATATTTTTTATTTTACATTGGCGGCGAAAGGACCTCCTTAATGATATTAAATTTTGAACTAATTGTTTTTTTCGTACAAATAGAAGATTCTATAAAATCGAGTTAGACAATTTGCTAATTAGAACGTCGATATAGGTATATTTTATCATTGGATAAAATTTTATCCTGGATTGAAAAACTGGCTCTTAAAGCACAAAAAGAAAATGTATAGGTTTATTTTAATTGGTTGAGAAATCTCGTATTTCAAAAATATTTTTAAATAATACCGAAAAACACAATTTTGTTAATTTTTAAACAACTATAAATTTTTCATACGTCGTTCGATTTTAATTTTCGACACAGTTTTTTAAGCACAAAAAATGTATACATGGTTTCATTATAATTTTTCCACACGCTTTAAAGTTATTTTAAAAAAACACAAAAATTCAAATTTTTCTTTTTGATTTCTTCGTTTTTGAGAAATCGTACACATAAAAAAAATAAAAAAAAATTTAATTGAATCAAGTAAATAATTTTGAAGAATTTTATCTTGTTGATTTGAGTAAAAAAATTCTCCGGCTGCCCGATTTTAAAACGCAGTAACTGCAAAATTTTTATACCTAATTTATTTTAATATTGCTACATTTTATATAACTTTTAGACCTTAATTTTAAGTATTTTTTTTTTAATATTCATATTCAAGTATTTTGTATTAATAAATCAAATTTTTCATCAATTTGGCAAGCAAACTTTTTTTTGATAAGAATAATTGAATAAAATTTCTAAATGTTAGTTACTGTGTTTTGAAATTGGGCACACAGAAAAAAAAATGTTCTTGAATCAAGTATATATTTTTGAAGAGCTCAATATTTTTGGTTTGAGTAGAAAAATTCTTGATTTAAGAAAATTTTTCTTGATTTAAGGAAATTTTACTCAATTCAAGAATTTTTCGTCTTGAATCAAGACAATTACCCTCTTAAAAATTATATTCTTGGTTCAAGAATTTTTCTCTTGAATCAAATTAATTTTTTTTTTAGTGTACGACAAAAATTTATTTACACACATATATAAATCCACACACACACGGCCGGACACCTCAGCGGGAATACCCAGAATGGCTTTCTGGGACTTCAAAACATGGAGATCTGATAAAAACTCGACTTTCGAAAATCGGACCAAAATTAATAACTTCTTTTTAGTAGAAAATTTTCAATTTTCTTAGCAGGAAGTTAAAAAAATTTTATACTTCTCTTAAATTAAGTTTATCCATTTAAATTTGGCTTAAACAATAAATAATATTTTTTTATAATATTTAATTTTCTAGATAAACAATTTTTTGTTGATAAACAAGAGCGGCCAAGTGAAATAATTATCTGTTGAAAGAATAATTAACTACATTTGTAGAGAGTTCACGAGACCATGACTTTGCCCTTGTGTTTCTTTACCTTATTCATGAGTGATCCTAACGCCGTTGGGAAAATGTATGTATCACTGCACCCTTTGCTAATAATTATACAAGGAGATTGTACTTGCCTTTATCCTGTAAGAAATCTCGTGTTTGTTTAACAATACTTGGAATAAGTTAAGCTTAAACTATTCTAGAAGATACTTATAAGTATACTGGCGCAAAGATGTGGAATATCTTGATTTTAACTTTATTTTTTACATACTTTTATCCGCCAATGTTTACGCCGGTGCCGTTTAAACATTTTACTAGCATGAGGATTGTATTTTTATTTTAAAATATTTTTTACTTCTCAAGGAGGCGGTTTCAGTTCAGTTGTTGTTTGCTGGCTTGAGAGCTAATACAACTTTTTGAGATGTAAGAACAGAACAAGAGTTTTATCTTCATATCAACAGACAATATTTTATTAAATATTAATGTCAATAAACCAATTTTCTCAACCGTGATTTTAATAATTAAATGAGTTTGTTTTATCACCAATGCGATCAATATTTTTTGACTAGTTTTAAACTAATTCAAGTCGAGATGGAGCATTTCATCTTCGCTAAAGATCGAGACGGGATTGTCTCTTGTTGTTAGGTCGATGGACTCCACCCGGGAAAAAATCATCATGCATGAACATGTACGATCAGGCGTTAATGTCATACATGATCATGCATGTATATTTGCCAGACATGAGCTTGTATGGTCATGCAAGACCAAGCATCATCAGAACTAATCAGTCATGATCATGCTTTTCCATGCTTGGCAAACGCGGGAAAAATGACCATGCCTGATCAGGCATGAGCAGGTATGATCAGACGTGAACAGGTATGTTCATGTCTGACTGAATCAGGTCTATAAAAAAAAAAATGGTGCCTAGAGGGGGATTCGAACCGTAGACGTCTCGCTCTCTAGACTCATCCTTTACCTGCTGACCCAACGGCTCCTCTTGACTTTGGAACATCTTTCAAACTACTTTAAGTAATTTAAATTTTATACATAACTTATAGTTAACGGAGTTCTATACCTAATTTATTAATTATTAATAATTATTTAATAATCTTGTTTGATGGAGTCCATCGACCTAACAACAAGAGACAATCTCGTCTCGATCTTTAGCGAAGATGGAATGCTCCATCTCGACTTGAATTAGTTTAAAACTAGTCAAATAATATTGATCGCATTGGTGATAAAACAAACTCATTTAATTAATGTCAATGTTAATATTTGTATAAGTTTCTTCAATTTTTTGAGATTCGAGGACTTTAGGCTTCGCAGTATGATAGTACTCGGATAGGAAACGATCTCTGGAACAAAGTGGGGATGAAATACATTTAATCTTTCATCGCGTAATATTTAATCCTTTCTATACTTATACCGTTACGAGTCTCGGTCAAGGTCAGTGTCCAGATCAGACACCTGTTTTGCATTTATTTATACCAACTATATTTATTATGTTAATATTTATTTCGTTTATGATCGAGCACAACTGACTATTCGGTTCAATATATCATTTATATTTTTATTATTATTATAAAAAACGTAAATTTTATCCCACGGAGAAAGATATTTACCTTTTTAGTTATGGGAAAAATAATAAAGATTGAAAAAACGCTAATAAATAATGCGCTTATTAGAAATTATTAAATCTGAAAATTATTATTTTAATTTTATTATTAATAATGGGACACTCAATAATTTTCAATTAATTTTATTAATGTTTATAAACTCAATATTTTTTGAAAAATATTTCATTGAAATTTTCACTTTAATAATTATCAATTTTTATTATATTTTATAAAAATAAATTTTTATTTTGTAAAAAAATATTTATAACTTATTTCTGTGTCTGTTTTTTATTAGTGGAATTAAATAACATATTTTTAAAAATTTTTTTTCTTAATTATTCATTTTATAGAAAATTTTTTATTTTATAAACTGAATAATATTTTTCTAAAAAATATTTCATTGAAATTTTCACTCAAATAATTATCAAATTTTATTCTATTTTATAAAAATAAATTTTTACTCTGTAAAAAAAATTTATTACTTATTTCTGTGTCTGTTTTCTATCAGCGGAATTTAATAACAAATTTTTAAAACTTATTTAAAATTTTTTATCTTAATTATTAATTTCATTGAAAATTTCAATCTTAAATAATTATCAAATTTAATTATTCTATTTTTTGAAAATAAAATTTTGAAATAAACTTTATCGATAAAGTGAGTTTCAATTTAACAATTTAAAAATTTATAAAATTCGAAATATTTAAAAGATTATCATTTTCATATATATAATTCAGCATTAATGTAGTAATAGAATAAATAAACAAATAATCAAGTATTTATTGATCGATAAAATAAAAATAATATTTTTAAGAGTGGGGATAGTGTTTCCAACCCCGCCGACAGATGACTCTGCTTAAAAAGTTTCTCGCATGCACTCTTCATACATGCTGTTTAGTATATATAAAAGTTTCAACGTACATTCAGATGTACTTGCTTCGGCAGTACATATACTAAAATTGGAACGATACAGAGAAGATTAGCATGGCCCCTGCGCAAGGATGACACGCAAAATCGTGAAGCGTTCCACATTTTTTGCAATTTCAAATCTTCTATTTACATTTTTAAATTACCAACTCATCTTTTTATTTCATCTAATCTTCCTCTTTAATTTACACTTTAATTCTGCGAATAATTAAATCGAGAAATACATAATAATATTTCATTTTAAAAATTTATTTAAAAAAAATCCGTGATAAAAAATTATCCTCGTAAAAATAAATAATATTTAAAAATGAAAATAATATCATCAGCAAGAATAAAAAGATTTGATTGCAGTGCGTAATAGACAATAATTATTTATAATTTTCTCGGTAACAAAAATTAATCGGTTGAATAATTACAATGAATATTTATAACTACTTATTTATCAATCACTTTTATCAAATAATTTAAGCGCTGTTACTCAATAAAAAATAATATTAATTTATTAATCATCTTATTCATCGCTTAGTCAATTATTAAATTACCCGTCAATCATAAATTGCAACTATTTTTAAATCAATACATTCTATGTATCTTTTACAGTTTCCAGATACTTTAACTGAGGACAGTATCCTTAACGGTATTGCAATTGTTCCTGGAAGATTACCGGAAGATATTGAAATTTCAAAAGCTGCTGAAGATCTTTTAAAGAAAATTCTAAATCCAGATCCTAGAGCTCGGTTAAGATCAATCTTCGCTTTACAACGAATTGCTTTTTTTATGGGACATGACATCCAGAGTTTCATGTCAAAAAAGGTAATAAAAATTAATTTAGCAGAAATTTAATAATTTAAAAAATTTTTGTAAGAAATAAATTATGGCAAAAAAAAATTGACATAAAAAATAAAAAAAATGCAATTTTTTTTAAATTATTTTTTGGAAAAAATTTGTTTATTAAAAATAATAATTAAATTAAATAATATTGTTAATTAATTTTTATCAAGTCAAATTAATTCAATTAATTTATTTTTTAGGTCTCACCTTTCAAATTACTCGGCAGAGAAATGGGCCATAGTGTACAATTACATGAGACTGAGTGCAATGGTATTTTAAATAATTATCCTTCCAATGATAATTTTCATCGCAAAACTAATTGATATATCAATCAACAAATAGCATCAATATTCTTCCAATAAATATTTTCAGACTTTAATTAGCAATTACAAAAAATTTACTGTTGCCAATCAGGACGATATTATTTGACAGTAATAGCCAATTTAACAATTTTATTACATAACGAAATAATTTGTTACTTAATATTAAACTTTCTATATAATATTATAAAGTCAATTATTAATGATATATGTGCTTATGAATCTCAGGAATAAATATTATATATTTATTTCAGTTTATACTGATGTTACTAAATGGTATTTATGTTTATAAAATCTTCATTTTTGTACATTCTATTTATTTTTAGTTAAATTCCTATTAGATAATATTTACAATTATTTTTATTTCTTTAATACAACTTGATTATTATTTAATAATTTACATCTTCAATATTAAAATGGAATTCTTAAATATTTTGATAAGAAATAATGTTTAATTATTTCTTATTTCACAGTCAAGATATTATACAATTAACTTATATTAATTGCTTTACAAAATAACTGGAAAAATGTTTATTAAAATTTAACAATGCTTAATTTAATAGTACAAATTGTCCGTCTTTGAATCATCAGAAAATTAAAGATAATCTATATTATTAAAAGAATAAGAAAAATTTTATGTCCAGGATAGTCAATTCATGATAAGTATTTAGGTAGCATTTAAAAATGTTCTATCTCTAGATACATAATTAAGAAATGACCTTGTATCTTGTGAACTATTGACAATTTTAAAGATATAAGCTAATCCCGATGTTACACTCATCAAGAACTTTCATTTGAATACCCACATGCATTTTCATATATTTTTCATATATACATATATGTAATATATATAAATATATGAAAAATTTATGTGGGTACTCAAATAAAAGCTCTTGATGAGTGTAACATCAGGATGAGCTTATATCTTTAAAATATATATTATATATATTACAAAATTAAGAAATGACCTTGTATCTTGTCAACTAATAATATTTTTTAAAAAAGTTTGGAAAATCCAAAAGTGCACGCCTCATAATCTCATTTTTTAAAATAAAATTGATTAAAATAAAATATAGAAAGCAAAATAATAAAAAACAGAAAACACTGCTATGGTTTAGTGGTGCCATAACTCCAAGGTGAGAAAAAAAAATACTATAATAAAATGTATAGATAGAAATACAAATAAATCCACAGACATACATTAGTTTTTTATAAATAATAATTTAACGACAGTAAATTGAACGCTCATATTAACTAAGAAATTCTGTCGTGTGTTACTTTAGATAATTAAAAAAAAATTATTCCGCTACGATCATTTTTTCGACCAATTTCCCTGCCACATACACTCATTCATACACGGACGTCCAAAAAAAATTATGTTTAATGTTATTATTTATTATGTTAATCAAAAAAATTGTTATTAAAATATTTATTATGTGCCTGAAAAATTATTTGACTTGACATAAATGTACTCATTTTAACCTGTAAGTGCAATATAAATAACAAAAAATCAATTATCAGTTTCGACAAAACTGCTTTTTTCGAAATATCGAGAGTAGAGCACAACCTCAACGCTTCGCTTATAAGGCGTGCAATATAAGCTCACCCCGATGTTACATTCGTCGAGATCTTTCATTTGAGTACCCACATCAATTTTTCATATATTTATATATATGTATATATGAAAAATATATCAAAAATGCATGTAGGTACTCAAATGAAAGCTCTTGATGAGTGTAACATCAGGATGAGCTTACATCTTTTCGACAAAACTGCTTTTTTCGAAATATCGAGAGTAGAGCACAACCTCAACGCTTCGCTTATAAGGCGTGCAATATAAGCTCACCCCGATGTTACATTCGTCGAGATCTTTCATTTGAGTACCCACATCAATTTTTCATATATTTATATATATGTATATATGAAAAATATATCAAAAATGCATGTAGGTACTCAAATGAAAGCTCTTGATGAGTGTAACATCCAGATGAGCTTATATCTTTAAAAATGTCAATAGTTAAAAAAGTACATTGCAATTTAACATAATTAAGAAACGACCTTGTGTCTTGTAAACTATTGACATTTTTTAAGATATAAGCTCACCCCGATGTTATACTCATCGAGACCTTTCATTTGAGTACCTACATCAATTTTTCATATATTTATATATATTATATATATGTATATATGAAAAATATATGAAAATGCATGTGGGTACTCAAATGAAAGCTCTTGATGAGTGTAACATCGGGATGAGCTTATATCTTTAAAAACGTCAATATTTAAGAAAGTACAGTGCAATTTAACAAGTCATTATTTAATGAAGCAAAATTTTATTTATTTGTAGTTTACAAGCTACGAAAGTCACATAGTGACTGCAAAGTTGCTAGTTTTATTTTATTTGTAACAAAAAAAATAAATATTTTAAATAATAATAAAACCTTAAACCATAATTTTTTAAATATAAAAAGAAAAATTAAGGTTCTACTGGTTTAAATCCGTAATAATGTAAGTACTTTAAAGTACGATCAAGAACAATTCCAGGCCGTACAATTTTATACCTACCCGAGACAGTCAGATCAACAATAGTCGATCCAACCCGATATTTTTCATCAAGCTTGCACTTATTAGGTATATTATAAAAAATACCATCAATAACCGGCCAAAGCTCGGAAAATTCCTCAGTCGTGAGACTGCTCGGTTCGTTGCTGCGATTAGCACTCGTCAGCGCCAAAGGTTCATTCAATACTTTAGCGAGACTTCGTAGGAATTTACTGTCTGCGACACGAACCCCAATAGTGTCAATTCCTGGGTTCAGCTTTGGGTTCAAATTACCAGTCCGTTTGACAACGATGGTAACCTGTCCTGGCAAAAGCGTCAGCAGAAGATCCGGGAGAATATGGTCCACGTGACCCCAACGACTAATGTCTTTAACACTATTCACCGCAATAGCAAACGGCTTATTTTTATCACGTCCTTTAATTTCGTACAATTTTTCAACACACTCTGTGTCTTGAGCTAGTGTTGCTAGACCATAGATCGTGTCTGTTGGCAAAGCGATTACTTTTTTTTCACGGAGTAATTTTACTCCAACAGCTAAACTTCTGTCTCCACCGATGAACCAATGTTTTGCACGTGGACTCATGTGCTCCATCATGACTGTTACTTCCCGAACTGTCTTTGCTATTGGAGGTAAATATTTTACTTCAGCTATTGATCTTCTGGCTTCAATAATACACTGGTACTGTAAAAAAATTATATTAATTAAAAATAATTATTATCATCATCATTGTTGAATTAAAAAAAATTATGTGTAATATTAATAATAAATTAGTTTGTGGATATTTGAATCAATATAAAATTATTAGGATTAAATTAATGTAAATAATATGTGGTCACTCAAGTATTGGAAATAAACTGATATATTCTTTTTGCGACTTTTATGAAATCTGTTTAAGATAAGATTAACATTGTAAGGTAAAAGACCCAGTAATTGACACTGGTCTATGAAAATTAAGTTAGCCGACATCTAAAAATTTTTAGAATTTTTTTTTCTTGAAAAAATTATCACACAAAAACTAAAAAAAAATAGTCATTTGTAAAAAACTTTAAAAACTGGCAGTGCAATTTTGAAAAAATATTTTTTTATTCTAATTTAATTATTAAAAAAAAATCAAAAGTTAAAAATGTCGGCTAATTTTAATATTATCACTGGCCTAGTTGTTTGACACTTTCAATTTTATTCTAATCAAAAAAAAAAAATGTTTTCAAAAAATCAATTATCTTAAAATTTATATTTATTAATTTATTAGAGTTGATTTTTTTTTTTTTTTTTAATTAGAATAAGATTGCAAGTGTCAATAACTGGGTCTTTTAACTTATCTTCTTAATTATTTAATTATTGTATTTTGTAATGAACTCTACAATGTCAATAATTATAATTATAATTTAAGGAATTCTGTTAATGGCTCTGCTGTTGGATTCAGTGTTTGTTATAAAGTAAAATAATTATAACACTGAAGTTAGCAGACGTCTCAAAATTTTTGATTTTTTTTATTAATTAAATTACAACTAAAAAGATATTTATAAAAATTTGCACATATCTTTTTTCAAGTTTTTTACATGTGAAATTTTTTTTCTTAATTGTCTAATTGAAATTTTTTCAATAAATATTTCTAAAAATTTTGAAATGTCGGCTAACTTCATTGTCATAAATAATTTTTAAATAGTTAAAAAAAATCTTGTAATATATAAAAAAAAATTAAACCTTCAATTTAGATGATTGAACTCTTATCACAGTGAACAACATTTGAATAAAATTATTGTTTTAAATTTCAAAGTTGATTGTTTATTAAATATATCCAAACAAATAACTATTAAAAAGTTAAGTCGTCGGATCCAATCATTGTTAGCTTAATAGTGAGAGTATATCTGCAATAAAAAATAATAATTAATCAATTTTAATTAATGTAAAATTAGAATACTGAAGTTAGCTGACCATTACTAATTTTTTATAAAAAATTAATAATAAAAAAAATTTTTCTAAAAAATTTCACTAATAATTTTTTTCTAATTTTACATGTGGAATTTTATTGAATTTTTTTTATAATAATTTTATTGCTATAAAATTATTAGTGTCATTATAAAATTACATATGTAATTGCAATAATTCATAAATATTACCTCATAAATAATGAGCAAAAACAAATTTCGCGATTTGTGTTATCCCAGTGCGTAGAACATTACATTAAGCTGTCTTACTTTAATAAAATAATTATTTATTGACAATTTTCAAAAAGTCTAAGATAAACATTTCATCTTTTTAAAAGTAATTCTAAAAATGTCAACATACACCCATACACGTGGTTATGTTTAAAAACTTGTATTTATATTATTCACTTCAGGTTAGGATTTGAGTTATTCATCAAGCAGGGTAGAGAGGACCTCTAACTTTCATAATAACAAACAATAAAATATTTTTGACATAACCCTACTGTATCAACAGTTGAAAAATTTATGACACTGACAGAAATTAAATAAAATTTAATTTAAAAAAATTAATTTAAAAAAAATTAATTACAAATTTCTAATCTAAAAATAAAAATGTTTTTATTTGTTTTTTTTTTTTAATTGACATTGACATTAATGTTAACAGACATTAGAAATTTTTTATAATTTTATAGAAATTAAATTATTATAAAAAAACATTTAAAAAAAAATTTCTGAGGTGAAAATTAATAAAAATTATTAGTGAAAATTTTTTAAAATAATACTGAAGTTAGCAGTCAGCTGTCAATTTTAAAAATTTTTTTTTTAACAAATAAATTACAATAAAAAAGTGTTTCTAAAAATTTTCACTTGTAATTTTTATTAATTTTCACATGTGACTTTTTAATAAAATTTTTTTTAATAATTTAATTGCTATAAACTTCTAAAAAAATTTTTAATATCTGTCAGCTTCAATGAAAATTTCTTTTAAAGCTTTTTTGTTAATTATAATTAATTTATTAAAAATATAAAATATATTTAAAAAATTTGACAGCTATCAGCTAACTTCACAATTATAAAATTTTAATAATAATAATAGAAGTGAAGTTGACTCAGAACTCATGCGCATTATTTTTCGCGGTTAAAAATGGTTTCCCCCGTTGTTTATGGTAAAAAAAAGCAACATTCGTTGATTTGTTGTCTAACCATTTTGTTTTTGTGATAACTTTTATTTTATACTCCTTATACACTCATTAAGTTATCAGTAATTATAAATCATGGCGAAATTACATGATTTGTGTGAAAAATATTTCGGAAGTCGGAATTTTTATGAAGTTCTTGAAATACCTAAAACAGCGAGTGACAAAGAAGGTATTTAACCTCACAATTTATTATTTTATTTGGTAAAAATAATAATTATCAGTTTAAATTTATTTAAATAAAATTATTTTATTAATTTTCAGTAAAAAAAGCCTACCACAAATTGTCACTGTTGGTGCATCCCGATCGTGTAGCTGAAAATAAAAAGGAAGAAGCCACTGAAAAATTCCAGGTGCTTGGATTCATTCATTCAATATTGAGTGACACTGAAAAACGTAAAATTTATGATGAAACTGGCCAATACGATGAAGAGAGTGAAGAAGTTGCGATGCGGAACTGGGCCGACTATTGGCGCACACTGTTCAAGGAAGTTACTATCGAAGACATCAACAAGTATGAAAAGGATTATAAAGGATCTGAGACTGAGATCAAAGATCTCAAGCGGGCCTACACTGACAGTAAGTAATTATTATTATTATTATTATTATTATTATTATTATTATTATTATATCTGTTAAAAAAAAAGAAAAATGTAATGAAAATGAAGTTAGCTGACATTTCAAAATTTTTAGAAATTTTTTTATCCAAAAAATTTCAATTAAACAATTAAAAAAAATATATCACTTGTTAAAAACTTGAAAAACTATAAGTGCAATTTCTTAAAAATATCTTTTTAGTTCTAATTCAATTAAAAAAAAAAATCGAAAATTTTTAGACGTCTGTTAACTTCAGTGTCATAAAATGTATGCAAATTAATTTACCAGATATTTTATAATTTTTTAACAAACAAATTATGTCAAAAAAATGAGAAAAAAAAATTGAGATTTAGAAAATTAAAAAAATAAAAAATGCAATTTTTTGGAGCAAATTTATTTATTAAAAAAAATTAAAAAATAGTCAAGCGACTGCTGACTTTAATGTCATGAAAAATGTACTTATAATTACAAATTATTATTTTTTTAGGCAAAGGTGACATGGATTACATACTAGAAGCCGTGCCATTTACTAATTGTGATGAAGAGCCTCGCTTGCACGCAATTATCCAAAAGCTTATTGAAGATGGTGAAGTACCTGAGTACAAGGCTTTTACTAATGAAAATGAGAAGAAAAAAGCTCGTCGTAAGCGTAAGGTAAGGAAAATACTTGAATTTATTTTTCTTTTAGTTTCAGGATTTATATTAAAAGGTGTCAATTTATATTTTATCGGTCAATTGAAGTGGGCATTTTTTATAATGTCATAGTTATTTTTAAAATTGTCAGAGAGATAATAATTATCTGATTATTTTTATTATGAAATATGAATCAATATAAAAATTAATTTCATATTCAGAATTTTATTTTTAATAATAAAAGATAAAAAATTTATTTTTTAATGAATGAAAATTAATTTATAAAAATAATTACTCAATATTAAATTTTTAATCTATATTATTAAGAGAATAAGCAAAATTGTAGCTGAGGTATTATAAAATGGGTTTTTATAGTTAAATTTGGTATCGTTGGAAAAGTCTTGACTTGAATTTGTACCTTTTCATGGTTTCATATCATTCTCTCAAATAGTAAATTTATGATGATAAGTTTTTAGGCTGCATTTAAAAATACTCTATTACTAGATACATAATTAATAAATGGCCCTGTATCTCGTGAACTATTAACATTTTTAAAGATATAAGCTCATCCCAATGTTACACTCATCAAGACCTTTCATTTAAATACCCACATCAATTTGTCATATATTTTATATATATTATATATATGTATATATGAAAAATATATGAAAATGCATGTGGGTACTCAAATGAAAGGTCTTGATGAGTGTAACTTCAAAATGAGCTTATATCTTTAAAAATGTTAATATTTAACATAATACAGTGCAATTTAACCAAAGTCATTATTTAATAAAGTAAAATTTTATTTAAAAATTTTTTTAAATGTATAAAATTTGTCTGAAAAAGTTTTAGTTATAAATCCGTAAGATTGAAAAATTATATGAAATTAAAGAGGATATAATTTTAAATTTATTAAATTATTCCTATATTCTAAAATTATAAATTTACATCTGAAAAATAAAATGAAGGATTATTTAATATAAATTAGAAAATCTTAACCCAATTACTTAATTAAAATCTTTAATATATTTAAATCTCACAATAATTTTCGATAGCCATCATCCAATTTTTCAATAAAAATGATTTCCATTAATACCGATAGGCGGTAGCAATCCTATCAACTGCAGCGTAATAACTCAGATGAGCCCACGTGGGTGTAGAGAGGGAAAAAGCGGGCTTCAAACTTCAAATAGAAGGGGTAACATTAGTAAATAAATAACCGCAGCATTCGTAAAGTAAATTCAGTCTCCGTCTTTAATTTTCTACCCTCGTTACTCCAACTCAAACTCTTGCTCCAACGATGTGTTAAGTAGTAATAGTAAATAGTTGATAAATAAATAAATAAATAAATAAATTAATTGCAATTTTATAAAATAAAAAAAAATCACCATGTCTGTGTCAGTGTATTTGTTTTCAAAACTCTTAATTATGACTTTAATAATTAACAAAGTATCATCAGCGTGTACGCAAGTGAAAAATGAAGACATGATTGAGTACTCTTGTGAGAACGGTACACTTGCTGACCTTTACTCGATCCCTGAACGAACTGAAAAAATCCGCATAGCAAACATAGACTTGTCTCATTTAACCGCGAACACTTTCGGTAGATTTGGCGACAACCTGTGGGTCCTCTCATGCTCTCACTGTTCAATCCAAGAGATAGATGACGACGCTTTTAAAACTCTCACCAGCTTGCAGCAGCTAAGGTTGGATAACAATAATTTACGCGTTATAAAAGCCCAGTGGTTCCAAGGTTTGAAGTATTTAACCTACTTGGATTTTAATTACAACGAGATTGAGAGTATTGAAGACGGGGTTTTTGCTAATTTGCCCGGTCTTGTGGATCTGAGGATTGCTGGGAATAAATTACAGTGTTTGAATATTGATGAAATGTCGCACCTGGTGGACTTGAAACGCGTGTTTTTGAACCGTAATCCCGAATTCAAGTGCCCGAATGCGGTGAATCAGTTGATGCAGTCCAAGAATATTAATTATGAACGTGATGATGCTTGGGATAAAATTACTCATGATTTAATTCAACCTAAATCTGCTAAGTTATTGTCTAAGGTCTTGGAGTCGGTTACTGAAACTTTGAGAATTTATGATAGACCTGAGTCGGGAACTGAAGATCCAAGGAGTTATGAAAGACCAGAGGATCCAAGAATTCATGAAATTCCTGAATCAAGAACATATGATCCAAGAATTCATGGAAGACCTGAAGATCCAAGAATTCATGAAAGGCCAGAGGATCCAAGAATTCATGAAAGACCAGAGGATCCAAGAATTCATGAAAGACCTGAAGATCCAAGAATTCATGAAATTCCTGAATCGAGAACATATGATCCAAGAATTCATGGAAGACCTGAAGATCCAAGAATTCATGAAAGACCAGAGGATCCAAGAATTCATGAAATTCCTGAATCAAGAACATATGATCCAAGAATTCATGGAAGACCTGAAGATCCAAGAATTCATGAAATACCTGAATCAAGAACAAATGATTCAAGAATTTATGAAAGACCTGAAGATCCAAGAATTCATGAAAGACCTGTAGATCCAAGAATTCATGAAAGACCTGAAGATCCAAGAATTCATGAAATACCTGAATCAAGAACTTATGATCCAAGAATTCATGGAAGACCTGGAGATCCAAGAATTCATGAAAGACCAGAAGATCCAAGAATTCATGAAAGACCTGAAATGACACCTGAAGATCCAAGAATTCATGAAAGACCTGAAGATCCAAGAATTCATGAAAGACCAAAAGATCCAAGACTTCATGAAAGACCAGAAAATCCAAGAATTCATGAATTATTAAACATGAGACCAGAAGATCCAAGAATTCATGCAATCCTCAACATGAGTCCAGAAGATCCGAGAATTCATGAAATTCTTAACATGCGACCTGAAGATCCAAGACTTCCTGAAATCCTTGAATCACTAAAAAATAATCCTCGACTGTACGAACCTGAAAATCAAAATATTTATGACCCACCTGAATCAATCACCGTACTACCTACAGATCCTTCAAGACCTGATGAAGAATCAAGAAACCATCCAAGGCCAGAATTAATGACCGAACCACCAAAAATCTACCAACGATTCGACCTAACAAACCCACCTGAAGTATACGAAAATTACGAAACAACGCCGATGTATCGTGAACGTTTAATAATAACTCATAACCCAGAATTGCCTTCTAGTACAAGTAATATTAATTATCCAGTAACAAGCATGCATTACCCAACATCTGTTACTTATCCTGATAAATCAGACACTTATTCTCGACCTGAAGCTTCAAGAAATTTTCCAGACATACCAACCCCACCAGTGTCAGTGCCACAAGAGCCTTATTATCCGCGATCATCGACCTTTGCTCCATATAGCGAAGCAAACGCGCACCGCCTGCCAACGTCCACGTCCAAAATATCCTGGACGTCAAACTCAGAGGACATCAATACTTTTGACGACATTTACTACCCGATTGAGGCAGACCCGCTGTCCAGGGAAGACAACCACAATATTAATTATCCAGAGTCTGGACATAATCCGACCAGGCCTTTTGAACATGCGAAAGAAGTCACCGACGAATTAGCAAGCTTGCCTTTGGGCAATCCTCACACGCTCGAGAATTATCAACAGGTTGATGAAATGCCGCCGGTGACTATTTTTACTGCTGAAGAGCAGACCAATGGACCCGTGACAACGACCACGGACAAACCTCTGCCTAGCTGCAGCTCTTCTTCCTCAATCGGGTTCGGCGGTTTCATTGCTATACTTTGTTTCGCTGTTTCCCATTCGATTTTACGAACGATCTAGTCGCGACGAACTGGAGAAGAGTGGAGAGTTGGAGATGAAAGACTTTTTTATTTTATTTTTTCATATATAGCTTCGTTAACATTGAACTCCAGTACCTTTGATTATTATTTAAATGCTTTTAACAAGTACCTATGGATTATCAATGCGACGTTTAATGGACAATATTTTAATTGTTTTGTTCCAAGGAACGATTTATGCCTCATTTAATTCTGAGTATGTATTATTTTTTTTTAATATAATTTTATTCATTAAATTTTTTTTTATAACATCAATTTAGATTATCTAAAAATCAAAATGTATTAAAATTTTTACTGAAGTAATTTTCTAAATAATAAAACATGATAACATTTTTTTTTCTTACAAATTAGATTAAAATTTTTGTCAATTTTTTTTTCTGAAAATTATAAAATTCGAATAATATAAAAATCAAATTTTTTACTAGTCATTTTCCGAACAACAAAACTTGAAAATAAAAATTTGTTATTTTAATAATTATTTACAAATTTTGTAAAATTTTTTTTTTAATTACAAAATTAAATTACCTAAAATCAAAATTTATTAAAATTTTTTACTTAAGCAATTTTCCAAATAATAAAACTTCATAATTTTTTTTTAATAATTATTTAAAAACTTCAATTTTCTTTTCCAAAAATTACAAAATAAAATTATCTCAAAATCAAAATTTTTACTGAATAAATTTTCTAAATAATGGACTATATTTTATTATTTTATTTCAAGGACTGATTTATGCCTCATTTAATTCTGAGTATATATAATTTTTTTTATGATAATTTTATTTATTTAATTTAATTTTATTCATTAAATTTTTTTTTATAACATCAGTTTAAATTATTATTGTATGTTATATTGGGTTTTTAGATACCAATTGCCTATTGTTTCGCGGCTCAATCAAATCCGCATGATACTTTGAATATCTTTTATTAAATGTTACGTACAGTTTGTTTTTTTACAACGCGATAATTGAAAGTAACGAGCTGCGAGGGTCGTATTACATCCGTGGTGTTAATGTCATAATTACTAGCGCTCAGTTACGCGTTATCTATATTTTAATTATTAATTGCGCAACGTTCGCTTCATTTATATTATCTCAGTATTGAAGATATAAATTGGTGGAGTATTGCGAAAGTTATTTTTGCTTTTTTATTGTTATAATTTATTTCAATCAGAAAAACTCCTACGTGCTTTTTAGATTTATAAATAAAGATGCGTACAGGATAGTGTTGCGAATCTATTGAAATTAATAGTAAGGCCGGTGGTAATTTAATTCCAGAGTGGGAGGATTTTAAGCTACTTTGTGGAGCATCAAAAAAGTTATTACTGTCAGATTATAATATTTTATAATTTATAATATGATTATTTTTAAGCTTACTTGAAATTTTTTATTAAAAATATTGTGAAGAAAATTTTTAAAAAATTTTCCTTAATAGATGAATTAAAAAAAAGAAATAAATAAATTTTCCTTAATAGAAATTATAGAAAAAATTTATAAGTTTTTTTTATTAATTTAAAAAACAATAATTCTTAAAAATTTTTTATTTATTTAAAAAAATGAATGAAAATAATTAAAAAAAATTTTATTAGTTTAAAAAAATAATGAAGATAATTTTTAAATATTTTTTTTATTTATTTAATTTAATTAGTGTAGAAAAAATAGAAAAAAAAAATTAATTTTTAATTTAAAAAATATTTGTAAAAATCAACAAGTAGCATTTAGATTAAAAGAAAAAATTAATTATTGTACTAAAAATGAAATTACTGTCAGTTGAAAAATATGTCAATACGGAGAAGTCAATCACATAAATTCTAATAAGCGAAAGAAAAAGTAATCAATTTCATGAGAACTATCACGGTCAGACCAATTGAACTCTTTATCACAAAATCTTCGCCTTCAATGTAAATTCCTCAATTAATTTACTCGCCGAAAAAAATTATCTACGTTGAAGCGATATTAATCTCACGCAAGTCGTCTATAATGACATCTTTGTAGTGTAATATTGATTACCATTGAGATAAAAAAGTAGTTTATGATAATAATCCTAATGATGATTATCGACAGTGTGCTATTTGCAAGCTCACGCGCGACCTTCAATCTCTCTTCAACTCTGGATTATTTCACCACATACAATTGAAGTAATAACCATTAGACATAATAACTAATAACGAATCGGAGCCATCCATCCATTGTTATATTGCTAATATCATATCAAGCTCTCTCGAGTATGTCAAATTATTTAAGGGGAGCGTGATTATGTCTTTTTGCGTTCACATATCTATTCATAACACATGCGCTTCCTTGTAGGTATTTTCTAAATATTAAATATTATTTATAATTTAAAATTTTGTCAAGTTTATTTTTCTAAAAATTACAAAATTAAATTATTTAAAAATCAAAATTTTTACTGAAGTATTTTTTCAAACAATAAAAATTTTTTTCTTAATAATTCTTTAATTTTCTTAATTTTTTTCTTAATAATTATGTAAAAATTAGATTAAAAATTTTGTCAATTTTTTTTTCAAAAAATTACAAAATTACATTATTTAAAAATCAAAATTTTAAAAAATTTTCACTGAAGTAATTTTCAAAATAATAAAACTTTAAAATGAAATTTTTTATTCTTAATAATTATTTATAAATTAGATTCAAAATTTTGTTCATTTTTTATTTATGAAAATTACAAAATTAAATTATCTAAAAATCAAAATTTTTATTGAAGTAATTTTTTTAATAATAAAACTTAAAAATTTAAATTCTTCTTAATAATTATTTAAAAATTAGATTAATAAATTTTGTCAAGTTTTTTTTTAATTACAAAATTAAATCACCTAAAATCAAAATTTAATAAAAATTTTACTTAAGTAATTTTCCAAATAATAAAACTTCAAAATTAAAGATTTTATTCTTAATAATTATTTAAAAATTTTGTCAATTTTATTTTCTAAAAATTACAAAATTAAATGATCTAAAAATTAAAATTTTTATTAAATTAATTTTCTCAATAATAAAAATACTAGAATATATAATTCGCGGTCATATAAACAAAACGTGAACTTGTTCATTGATTAAATAAGAAAATCTAGGCACTCTCTGTGAGCAACTAACACAAATATTTGTCAAACTAGTTAAATGATGAGAATAAATGTTGGCTAATGTTAAAATGTATGAGGTATGTGCTGTTACTGTTGCTGATGATAATTCTACTTCAGACTGTTTGAATATGTAACATTGTTATGTACACATATACATCGGTATTGATATTAAATATCAGCATTAAGTGTGCAGAACTTTGGTGGGTACTGTCTTACAATGCTCCTATTGAGCTAACCAGCATAACACTATGACTAATGAAAGATTCAGGGCATCTTAGAGTCTTGTGATGGTTTGGTTGGCATGTTGGATTTCCGGAGCTCAGGGCGATGCGCCAGATGCTTCAACAGGCTCAAGGTCGTACCAAACTTAACTAAACTCACTTCATTTGTCGCACTTTATAATTATATTTATACCAATTCCCATTAACATTAAAATTTTTTACTCATTTCGGCGTTTTTTTTTTTGCGATAATACGCCAAGTTGATGAATAACAAGATTGAGACAAATTGCTTGAGTAATTTTAAAAGTCTAGACATGGGTGATTAATTTTATGCGTAATTAATACTTTTAATTTAATCAAACAAGCCTTTTAATTGAAACAAAATTTTTTTTAACTCCAAACACAATTTTTTTTGGAAATTAATTTTTTTAGAGGAATAATGAGTTTTATTATTAGCTTTTTTAATATCAAATAAATTTTTTATTCATAATATTCTTCAAATGTTTTTTTTGAAAGATAATATTTATTTATTTATTTGGTAAAAAAATTTTTTTTTATGATTTTTTTAAGAAATTGAAAAAAATAAATTTTGATGATTAAGTAGGAGTAAAAATATTCTATTTTTGTTCCCTTTATTATAATTTCACTTGACTTAATACTTAATAATGCATCAATAAAACAAGGCATTGTAATATGACAATGAAAAATATGTTGCTATTGTTTGAAAGCTTCTTGAAAGTCATATTAATATTCTAAACAGATTAGAATTGTTCTCTACTTAGATATAAAAAATCTTGGAAAATTAGGAAGTAATCACAAGTTTTGTTCGATAATAATGTAAAATTTATGACTCAAAATTTTGTTTGAATTTCATTGAAAAATATTTTTTTCATTGATTAAAATTCCACTTTCTTTAATAATTAATAATTTTTTTTTTTAATTAATTGACTTCAAAATTAAAAAAAAATTAGATTTTTCTTTTTTTTTTTTAGTTAATTAATTGACTTCAAAGTTGAAATTGAATTTTTTAAAATTACTGTGAATTTGGTTTTATAAAAAAAAAAGTAATAAAAATAGCAATAATAATAATATAATAATAATATTTACAAGATATTTTTTTAAGTAATAATTTTTTTCTAATTAATAAATAAATTAGTTATTAACTTCTTTGAAATTAATTTTATCACATATTAATCTTGAATAAAAATTACATTTTTTTTTTTTTAATTAATTGACTTCAAAATTAAAAAAAAATTAGATTTTTCTTTTTTTTTTTTTAATTTTTAATTTTTAATTACTTCAAAATTTAAATTCAATTAAAAAAAAAGTAGATTTTTCTTTTTTGTAAATAATTAATTGACTTCAAAGTTGAAATTAAATTTTTAAAAATTACGGTGAATGTGGTTTTATAAAAAAAATAATAATAATAAAATTCCAAGATTAAAAACAAAATAAAAAAAAAAGTTTAATTACAGTGACCGCGACATTCCACAGAATTAAAGCGAGCTAAATAAAAATAAATGGACACTATTAAAATTCTCGTTAATAATTTTCTACGGGTTGTTGTACTCAATTAAAATCAATCTACAAATAAACATGTCCGCAAACTCTAAAAAAACAAAATAAAATTTTATTTGATTTATTCACTTCATATCTCAATATCACACTTCTATTCGGTCTATTTAATAAACTCTCCTACATAACAATAAATATTGAATAAAAATTTTTATTCCAACCACTTAACAACTAAAAAAAACAATTAAAACCTTTATTATTTTAACTGGCCCACATTTGTTGACATTATAAATTTATTATTTCTATTTTAAAATTAAAACTATTAATATTCATAGCGGTTTTGCCCTTGAATAATTTAACCTTTTTTAGCTCTACTTACATAACGTCCGTTTTTATTAAAACTCCGTTAGTATTCATATTTATCAAAAATATTTATCAAATAAACTGACAGTGATTTGTATTTAATAAACAATTATAAATATATATCTGCAATTACATCAGCGCAGAAAATTACCGTCTGATGTATTAAGTTAAAATTAAATTCTTGACTGAATTATAAATAATTATTTCTTTTTTAATTTTTTTTAATCTTTATTTAATTTATAATTTATAATTTTAAGGAGAAGACTCAAAGTGCGGTCATGAAAATTTTTAGATTTTACCTCATCGAGTTCATCGACGACTACGATTAGCCGTGACGTTAGAATCTGAGATATATATTTATATTAGTATGTATATGCATGAATTGTATCACAGCCATCGACTCGGTGTTTGGCTGTTGATATATATATATATATATACATTAAAGAATTGACGTTATGCAATGTAAACCTAACATTAGTTGGTGCCTCAGAAAAGCTTGCCAGGAATTATAAATACCGGAATTCGCGCTTCTTAAACTCTTGTTTCTTAATGCCTGTTAATGTTTAAATGGAACGATTCCATCATCTATTTTTTTATTATTTATTTATATTTTTTTACTGACCCTACTTTTCATAAATAATTTAATAGCTCTGATAAAAATTAAAATTTTTATTAAATTTTTATTACACATTAATCTATATTATTAAGAGAATAAGAAAAATTTTGTCTCCAGGAAAGTTATACGATGACATCGATTTTCTAGTGAAATTTGGTGTCATTGCAAAGGTCTTGACTTGAATTTGTGCCTTTTCAAGGTTTCATATCATTCTCAGCGATAGTCAATTTATAATGATAAGTAATTTAGGCCGCATTCAAAAATTATCTCTAGATACATAATTTAGAAATGACCTTGTATCTCGTGAACTCGTGATATTTTTAAAGATATAAGCTCATCCCGATGTTACACTCATCAAGACCTTTCATTTGAGTACCCACATCAATTTTTCATATATTTTTATATATTATATATATGTATATATGAAAAATATATCAAAATGCATGTGGGTACTCTAATGAAAGGTCTTGATGAGTATAACATTAGAATGAGCTAATATCTTTAAAAACGTCAATAGTTAAAAAAGTACAGTGTAATTTAACATAATTTAGAAATGACCTTGTATCTTGTGAATTTTTGACATTTTTAAAGATATAAGCTCATCCCGATGTTACACTTATCAAGACCTTCCATTTGAGTACCCACATTAATTTTTCATATATTTATATATATATTATATATATGTATATATGAAAAATATATCAAAATGCATGTGGGTACTCTAATGAAAGGTCTTGACGAGTATAACATTAGGATGAGCTAATATCTTCAAAAACGTCAATAGTTAAGCAAGTACAGTGTAATTTAACATAATTAAAAAATGACCTTGTATCTTGTGAACTCTTGACATTTTTAAAGATATAAGCTCAT
>CAJNRD030001119.1:6947228-6977186 GCA_905319865.3 Cotesia congregata
TACATATATGTATATATGAAAAATATATCAAAAATGTATGTGGGTATTCAAATGAAAGCCCTTGATGAGTGTAACATCAAGATGAACTTATATCTTAAAAAATGTGAACAATAAAGCAATGACGGTGTATTTTGTTCACCGACGATATTTTTAACGATATGAGCTCATCCCGATGTTACACTTATCAAGACCTTTCATTTGAGTACCCACATTAATTTTTCATATATTTTATATATTTATGTATATATGAAAAATATATTTAAAAATGCCTGTGGGTATTCAAATGAAAGCTCTCGACGAGTGTAACATCGGGATGAGCTTATATCTTTATAAATATCAAGAGTTAAAAGAGTATAGTGCAATTTAACAAACCGTCATTATTTAATAAAGCAAAATTTTATTTATTAATATTTCCCTAGTCACGGCAGTCATATAGTGACTGCATGGTTACTAGTTATTATTAAATTTCTATTATATATTAATTAAAATTAATTATTATAAAATTTTAAAAGTAATTTTCATTTATTAAAATTAATATGTAAAATATTCATTAAATTTCTTTATTGCGGTACTTTATGAGCGTATTGAACTCGAGTTATTTTAGTATGAATTGTTGTTAAACACTATTTCCCATTCAATTATTTTTCGACCATTGAAGCTATTTCAAAATTTTACGATCAAGAATCCAAATATTTTGTAAATAATTAAGTAATTATAGTATGCGGTTGTTTATTGGCTTATACCGACTATGTTTAAGTTTCTTCGATTTATTGATCATAAAAATCAATTTAAGTATTTGTTAAAAGTATTTAAGTATATTTGCAATAGACTAATAAAATTATTCGATTATTTATTTTTTCTTTTATCTGCCGACTTATTTATCAAAATTAATTTTTTTATTACGTTAAATTCTCTTAGTTACTTAGAACTGTAATTTAATTATTTCTGAATACACCATAAGAATATATTTAACTTTTATAGCTTGACTAAAATATTCAAAAATTGTAAACATACTTACATTAATTCATTTTACTTTAAATGAAATTTCTAACAAATTTTCAGTAAAAATACTTTTTTAAAATTACAAAATATTTTTTTTTTTATCAAATTCTGAAATCACATTTTATTAAATTTAATGCAGATATTTTTTTTTTAGAATTAAATTTAATGAAAAAAAAATTACTTAATTTTATTTCATGTATATCACTTATTCATCTCATCACACCATAAAGTTTTTTGTAATTTAAACAGAACAGTCTGTTATTATCTTGTCAAGAAAAAAAAAAAAAATTTAAATGAATTTTTTACTTTTCACATCTGGCAGCAAAATTAAGTAATTTTATAGAAAAAAAAAAAAAAAAAAAAAAAAAAAAAAAAACAGTCAAATTTTCTCTTTATAATCTGTTGATCTGTTTTCTATTAAATATCTCTACTTTCATATCTAAAATATTTAATAATCTCTTAAGAATGAGCGCGTGGTACATATCAAAAATAGAATGTGAACATTAATAATGAGCATATTAAATTTTTTTCATTAAATTAAAAGTGACGTGAGATATTAAGTGGAAGCCGTTAGAGTATATTTATTTTATAAATATACTATTTTATCTGCACCTGAAATATTTAATCAAAATTTATTATTAATAATCAAAATGTTTATTTATTTGTTTTAGTGGGCAAAAGAAGCTGCCGAAGCGGAGCGACTTGAGAAGCAGATGAAACTCGAGAATGATGAAAACAATAAATCAAAAAATAAAGATGATCTTGCGCTCGCTATACAAAATCGAAACCGCGAACGTGCTGGACAGGCTGAAAATTTCTTTGATTCGCTGATTAATAAATATGCGAAGAAAGCCGAGAAGCCGGCTAAAAAAAATAATTCCTCTGCTAAAAAGAAGAAAAAAACATAAAAATATTTACCATTAACGTTTGCTCGATCAATAATCTAAGATACATATTTTCTAATTATCAATAATAAATATTATATTCATAATAATAATTATAAAATTAGTATTCTAACAAATTTCATGTTAAGTAATAAGAACCATCAGAATTCATTTTATTTTTTTTTTTCGGGAAATTTTTTTCTGCTGTATTGATATTTATAAATAAATTATTGTGTTTATAATTCTTATTCTTCATTCTTTTATACATTATGATGCGTTTTTTTTTTTTTATTTTAGTGTCATCTTCTGAACATTTTCTAAGAAAATTGTTCAGTTTCTTCAAGTGATTAATTCCTTAGAAATAATCGTTGGAGGATAGGTAAAGGCTGAAGCATGCGATTAATTAAAAAAAAAAAATTTAATTACTAATTGAAAAAACTGAAAACAACATTTTTTAATTTCAAATTATTAATAAGTTTATTTTAAACCGAACATCAAAATTTTCGCAAACATTTAATCAAATTATCAAATAAATTCCAATAATTACAAAAAGAATATTCTTATTGATTTTTTTTACAAAACGAATAGTCTGAATAAAAAACATAGTAAATTATTGAAAATTAATTTTGCAAGTATAAATAAAAAAAAAAAATTACTAATTGAAAAAACTAAAAACAAAATTTTTTAAATTAAATAGGCATTTCTTAATGGAAATGGTTGAATTTTCTATAAGAAACCAAACATACAAAGAAGAGCAAAGATTTTTAAAAATTTTGGACAATTACACTCAATCACAAAATTTATTTTTCCCCATTTTGTTTGTTTCTTTTTATTAAAATAATAATATTATTTGAATAAAAATAATCGTCGATTATCGTAAAATTTGATTGAAAAATTCTTGCTTTAGATCTGGTTCGTTTGCAAGAAATTGATTCACGTGTCACAACTAAATAAAAAATAAAAAATTAAATATTTTGTATACAGTTTAAATTACAAATCAATCTTACAAATAATATTACAGCAAAAAAAGTTTTATTTCATCTTAAATTTTAATTTAGTCGATAATCACGTACTGGTAGTACAGCCTGGAATAGCTTCCAGAAATTTTGAATACCAAAGCGGAAAACCCAATGTGACGATATAGTATCATATAATTAAAATTATATAGTATCTTATAATTTAAAATTTATAATTTATTATTTTTGAATTGTAATTAATTCCGCGCTTACGTTTTTTTTTTTTTTGCGACACGGTAATACCAGCAGCTCTTAATTCTCGCCTTTTCTGAAGCGCAATAAGTCATCTAGCTTCCTCCAATTGGTTTTCTCAGGCTTTACGGTTATTTATTTTCTGAGGTAATCTGTGTCCTCGTTGTCCTCTTTTTTTGGACTTGGTCTAGGAGAGATTCAAAGCACTCCAAACAGTGGTTCATTAATTCAAAAGTTATTGCGGTTTGAAAATTCAAAAAATAGTGTTCTGTGAAACTTCTATCAGGCTTCTGCGCTCGAAGAGCTCAAAAGCATAGAAAAGTTGTCTCTTTGAGCTGAGAGTGATCAAAATAATACATTAATTGAGCATTGCATTTTTGAGCTCGAAGAGCTCAACAATATCATAAGTGCAATTTTAAGCGTCTAAATATCGCGACCCAAATGCCAAAAGGGCGTATAATTTTTTTACTAATTGCTTTATTAACACTTTTTAAGCCTAAAAATAAAAAAAAAGAAATATCCAAAGCCAAAAGGGTGTTAAATTTGATTTAAAAGTTAAATTTTATATTTCAGAGCAAAATTGGAAGTTTTTTAGACGCCCTTTTGGCTTTAGGTTAAACATTTCTAAAGCCAAAAGGGCGTATGTTTTGAGATATGCCCTTTTGGCATTAGTACATTGAAAAAATTTTTTTGACAAATCTTTACGTTTTGAGCAATTCTAAGTTGAATAGCGAAAAAAAATTTTTTATACGCCTTTTTGGCATAAAACCCTATCTAGCTGCTGTAATACGCCCTTTTGGCATTTGGGTCGCGATATTTAGACGCTTAAAATTGCACTTATGATATTGTTGAGCTCTTCGAGCTCAAAAATGCAATGCTCAATTAATGTATTATTTTGATCACTCTCAGCTCAAAGAGACAACTTTTCTATGCTTTTGAGCTCTTCGAGCGCAGAAGCCTGATAGAAGTTTCACAGAACACTATTTTTTGAATTTTCAAACCGCAATAACTTTTGAATTAATGAACCACTGTTTGGAGTGCTTTGAATCTCTCCTAGACCAAGTCCAAAAAAAGAGGACAACTTTTTTAGACGCCCTTTTGGCTTTAGGTTAAACATTTCTAAAGCCAAAAGGGCGTATGTTTTGAGATATGCCCTTTTGGCATTAGTACATTGAAAAAATTTTTTTGACAAATCTTTACGTTTTGAGCAATTCTAAGTTGAATAGCGAAAAAAAATTTTTTATACGCCTTTTTGGCATAAAACCCTATCTAGCTGCTGTAATACGCCCTTTTGGCATTTGGGTCGCGATATGGAATTAACGGGAAGTTGCAGGGATGGCCTTTCGGGTGAATCGTTTTCTTAATTTTCTTTATGCGGTAAAGTTAATCCACTCACACAAACTTATTTAATTAAATTCTCAATTACTAACTTCATGAATACCAAACATTTTAATTTTATAAATAAAAGTAGTGATGTTACAATACGTTTTCGGTAGTAACCTAATATTTACAATAATTTGGTTTACATTAATACACAATAAAGAATAATGAAAATAAATAAATTTTACAAAATTGAACATATCATAAATAAAAAGCCTGAATAAAATTTTTTAAGTCTTGATAATTAAAATACTTAACTATTATTATTATCAATTCATATGGCAAAGGAATAGCTTTACGGAGATTTTCTACTTTTCTTAATGCTTCTAACTGCTCAAGTCTTCTTGATGTTTTTTCTATTCTATTCGAAATTTTTTTTCGGAAAAAAAAATAATCAGCAGTATAAAAACCTTCCACGGAATAACTACTAATATCAAGACTAAACGCAGGTCTCGAACCAATAGAAAGAAGATTAGGGTTCGGAAAGGTATTTTCGAACGCGTCTATTAAAGATTTATTTTTCACTATCAAACGCAATTTTTTATCATTAAAGCATGACATTATGAAGTCATAATACGTTTTACTTAAGCACTTCTGTTTTTAACTCCCCTTGAATAACATTTTGTTCGTAAGTGTGTGCTAGCTCCCTGAAATGTTTGTCTTCAGCAATTAACTTGTCCATCAATATTTTTTCATCTTCAGGAACGAATAAACCAAACGTACGTCTATAAATAAGGTCCTTTAGAGTTAAATTGATACTTGCTTTTTGTCTTATAATACCAAATCTTGTCTGTGAACTTTTAAGTGGACATAATGAGTAATGCAAAGCCATTGATTTTGAAATATTGTCATGATAAGCCAAAAATTTATCCAGTGTATACGGATAATGCTTGCGAGCCGCCATATTGAGTAATAAAGTAGTTGGATCATCATTTACGGTTGCGTTAACATCAGCACCGGCATCAAGTAATTCGTGAATCAATTCACCGCTATTCATATCATCCAACAAGCGACGCACTCCGGAGCCATTATCAAAGTTTGGATCATTTTCTATTTTTTGTTTACGCAATCTATAGTGGGCAGCAGTATAACCATCACTGTCACGGGCGTTTATCCATTCATGATCATGTACTTCTTTTATAAGTAAAGATGTGTGATTATTTTGTTCTGATTGTCAATGGCAAATACATCAACAGTGTTTTATTTTTCAGACTCTTAACTTTCAAATTTGCTTTGCCTTCGATTAATGATATCACAAGCGAATCATTATTAGCATATAGGATCGAAAAAGTTAACAAAGTCATCTTATTCCCAAAATCGTTGCGCCACTTGTCACTTTTAATGTATGTTGTAATAGTATATTACACTACAAGGGCAGAAAGTTTGAGATTCCTGCACTGCGCGCCATATCATGGCACGCAGTTCAGGGCTCTCAAATTTCTGCCCATGTAGTGTATACTAGTTTTCTTACTATGCGGTCGAAAGTACGTTAAAAATTGCGTTGAAAAAAATTGATGCCTGCCCCCGACATTTGCGGCACGAGCGAAGCGAGTGCTGCTGGTCGGGGGGGCAGGCATCAAATACACCTGTCAATAAAGATTTTAATATATAATTTATCGTATTACTACTTTCTTTTGAGAAAAAATCGTAATTTAACTGAATAAATTTAACGTTATAAATATATCATAAATTAACTCTGATTTTAAGAATAAAAAAAAAAAAAAAAAAACAGAAAAATGAAATAATAATCGTAAAATGCATACCTAGAAAAAAAAATTAAGAAAAAAATCTGGTTGTATATTTTTTCAAATAATTATTTGTTCACCAATAGATTTATTTATTTGAGAATATCGATCAGAATAAAGAATATTCCTCGTTTTTTTTTTTTTTTGTAATTTAAATATTTAACAAGTCTTATTTCATTAAAATAAAATGACAAAGTTAGTAGTAACTTAATCATTTCTTAATTTTTTTTATCAAATAAATAGAAAAAAAATGGTTTTTAAAAAATTGCATTTTTAATTTTTTAAAATTTCTACATGTCAATTTTTTTTCTAATTTTTTTTGCACTAATTTATTTTTTTTTAAATTCTAAAATTTATTAAATATCTGCTACTTTAATTTTCATTAAAATAAATATATTCATTTTCTGTAATTAACTCAGTTTCAACCTCAAATCATTGACACATAACAAGACAGATACATTCATAACAATCACAAGTAAGATTAGGCTTGTAAACATAAGTAATAGAGTGAGCGCGACCACCGACTTTCGGACTTTCTGCCGCCTCATGTCTCGTTGTCAGTGCATGAATACATTTTTTCGGCTCCCCGTCATAGAGCGCATGTGCGACTCAACCACGGCATAAATGTGAGGCTTTCTGCAGTGAAATCGCAGCGGGAACCCCGTACTTTCGACCAGACCACAGCATAGATGTCAGGCTTTCTGCAGTGAAATCACAACAGAAACCCCGTACTTTCGACCAGCGTAGTAAGAAAAAAGTTTTTCTCCTATTTCAGCATCAACGTTGGCACCAGCTCCTAACAAAATATCTATAAGTTTTTCAGGCATCACAAGTTCGAATAAACACGCAAAGTGAATAGGTTGAGCTCCATCGTCAGCAACAGCATTTACATTTTCATGGTAGTCTTCAACTAATAATCTTATAAATTCTTCATCTCCATTCATACAAGCTATATGCAATGCTGTGTATCCAGCAAAAGGTCCAATCGTTTCTATAGGTGCATTGTTAATTATTTTATCTTCAAAAAATGAGCTATTATTACGTCCCATTTGATGATTTGAAATAGCTTGACACACTGCTAAACAGTATTTATCAATTGCATCATCCAAATTATGTTTATCTACGCCCAGACCCTCCCTACGCGATGCTTTTTTTACGACTATTTCCCTATCCATTCTTTACAACTACAATTTTTTTTAATTATTGTAATAATTAAAGAGTGAGAGTCGTTATTCACTATAGTAACCACTAAAAATCGCTTTATTCAATAATGAATTATAAATTTTTTATTTTTTACTTTTTTACACTATTATTCGGTATATTTAATCTTATGCCACTCCGGAGTCCGATATATCAATTAAATCACTAAAAAATAACCAGATAAGAATATTGTTAGATTTTACTATATAGTTTTTTCTGTGTAGAAATTTCTTAGTTCTGAGGGTTATTTTAAGATGGTTACAATCATATCAACAATTTATTAATATTAACTCTTTTCGACAAAAATTTAAGAACTATCCAACAATTCAATTTTTATATTTTTACTCGATAATTTTGGAATGGAAAAATGTTGCAAGAACCTTTGAGATGAAAATTAAAATATATACAGTACATCTTAGTTATAAGTTATTATATTTCTTTCTCTCTTCTATACTAACATGAAATATTTCAAACATAGATATAACAGTTTAAGTTGTGAGAGTGAGTAGATCATCCGACGTAACTTATGACCAGGTTGTACATCTTTACTCAATAGTATTTGTAACTCCTATTCTTCCCCGCTTCACAGCATTATTTCATTTTTCATGAACTCTGCCGTCAATCTTACGGCTAAAAATTACAATAATTTTTTTTTTAAATATCTAAATTTGGTCATTAAAATACTTTTTTATTTCAATATAAATAAAATTTTGGAATTATTGATTTCTTCTGTTTGTCTAAAATTTTAAAAGAAATTAATAATATTTCTTAAAAATAATTTCTTGGACCATAAAAAAAATTATAAAATTCTGCAGTAAAAATACAAAGAGTATTATATATTGTAGGTGATAATTGGAAACAGAATATTTAACAGTATAAAATATTTGAGGCGTTAATCATTTTCCAATTTTTTTTTTTTTTCAAAATTTTTATAGCAGTAATATTTTTCTTTGCTAGAATATTGAAAAAGTTATCCTAAAAATCTCTGAAAAAATCACATTATTTATAAAATCTATACTAATAAATGGAAAGCCGATTTGTTTGTCTGGTAATACTGCAAAAACTACTGAACCGATCAGAATAATACTTATGCCATAAGATGCAGCGTGTTTTGGAGAAGGTTTTAGTCTATAATATGTTGGTGATTACTTGACCGGAACCTATATTTTTTTTACTTAGAAATAATGAATTTTTATTGTCATTAAATTTATTTTATTCAATTGTCATTTGTTTAAAATAAATTTTTTAATTCTATTGATTATGTTTACATACTACGCAGATTTCTTCACTTATAAGATCTGCAATTTCTTTAACCCTTCAGCACTTTCGCTATGAGATTTTCTCTCACGCTCATTAATTCTCAAATTTTCTTCCAAATTTCAAATGGAATGACTATGTGATTTTTTTTCTATCTGCCAAAAAATTAATATTATTTCAGATTGCAATATTATTATTTTAATTATTCTATAATATAAAAAAATAAAATAAATTTTGTTAACTCTGTGAGATATTTTCACTCATAGCAATAGTAAAGTAGAGGGGTCAGAATTTAAAAAATCGGGTCTGATCGTTACAGTTCGGAGGTTCCCGTAAGAGTGCATTTGTGTTTGAATGTATTATTATTAAATATTATTTTTAAATAAGTCAACTTTTTTGTTTTAAAAAATTTATCTTGTTTGAGATTTTTTAAATTAAAGGGGCTATAAGCATGCGTGCGCTTCCACAAAACGCGTAAGAGTTTTTCTCATCGCGCGAATAATGATAGTAAATCGTTTTGCGAGAGTGCTGAAGGGTTAAATTAACTGAAACTTTCAATGCTCATTACAAATTTTTTTTTTTTCATATCAATTATTATTTATTTTTGTAAGAAAGACACGGGAATGTTATAATGATTGCACATTGAAAATTACAATGAATATTAGTTAAAATAATTACATGGATAAAAAGTACATACCTATTCGACAGAATTTAGAATCTTCGCAAGTTGAAACAATACTCAATTAAATTTCAAGTCTATATCTAAAAATTCGAATTTTATAATGGGCGAGTAACAGCTAGTATATAATATATTGAAGGTGATAATTGAAAAGAAATATTTAACAAGATAAAATATTTCAAGCGTTAATCATTTTCCAAATTTTTTTAGCAGCAGTAGTATTTTTCTTTGCTAGAGTATTGAAAAAGTGATCCAAAAAAAATCTCTGAAAAAATCAAATTAATTATTTATAAAATACTAAATATAAAAAAAAATAATAAATACACTAATTGGAGTGATTAATAATTAATCATCTTTATTATTTAATTTAATTTTTTAACATAAACTAAAAATAATCAATATTAATAAAAAAAAAAAAAAAACTGCATTATAATTAATTGCTCTTTTCACTATTAACAACTAATTTTTGCAACTCGTCTTGTAGATTAGCAAAGTTTACTTGTAAATTTTTTTCCCTTGCTATCTGTTTGTTTACGTCACTCATAAGAGACTCAATCCTTCTTGGGATGGCAGCTTCCTCTTGAGTCTTCAAAAACTGGAACGTTGACAGCTCAAGCTGCGCCTGCTGGATCTGATCCAATAAGTCATTCAATTGTTTTGACAAAACTTGAGCCCTGGTTTGATAACCTCCAGTTAAGATTTTTAATTTCTTTTCCAGCTTGGCTGCTTTCTTTGCTTCTCCAGTCATGTGAGTCCTATTGTCCTCGAGCTTTTTCTCCAGGGACTCAACTCGGTCTTTCTTTGAAGCTAAATTAGCCCTGGTGTACCTCTTTTGAGTCTCTAAATACAAGATCTGGGACAAGCACTCCTCCCAAACAGTAGTGTAAGCATCCAAGCTAAGATCTCCATGAGCCATACCTTCTCTAACGACAGCCATTTCATCATCCAAGAGCTTCCTAGCGTTTTCCAAATCAGTCTTCTCAAAATCTTCATAAGGATTGTGGTCCAAGTAAGACTGAGCTTGCGAAAGAGCAGTATTCCTTTTATTACTCTGCTGGACAGGATTCTGGACCGCATCGAACATCATCATAGTGACCATCTCTCTCTTGATCAATTCCTCAGCTCGCTGAAAGTCAGTCAACGAGCCCTCCGTAGAAGACCTCAGTATATTCAAATTAACTTCAACCGGCCGAGGTAACCCTTTCTGAATAACCTGCGACCTTTTTTCCAGCTCCCTCTTCTGCTGCTCCATCAAATCTTGCTGCTTTCTAGCATCAATATCCGCCTGATCTTCAACAATATTCCTCTCAGATTTATCCGCCTCTTCCTCCATAGCTTCATTGTCCGACACAACTATCTGATAATCATTTTTAGCACTCGGCAAAGTGCTAAAATCAGCTTGCATTTGCTGTTTAATTCTTTTCCTAAGACCTGATGATTCAGAAGCTTCCAAATCTTCATTGGTAATAATGTTCAATTTATCACGAATCGGCGTAGCTGAAATATTTTTCCCACTTAGTGTCCTGGTAGATCCTGGAGTACTGAACGTATTGCTCAGTGGTGTTCCATCTCCATGTTGCGACCTGAAAGGCGTCGCCAAAATAGTATTTGGAGTAGCAACAGCCGAAGAGGAAGGAACAATGCTATTAAAATCAACATTGTGAAGCGGAGTGTTCAATCCTCCTTTCAAAGGCGTGTCTACATGTGTAAGAGCCATCACATTTTGAGTCTCTTGAAGAACTCTGTCCGTTACTGCAGGAGTCCTTGGAGTCACTGGTACATTAGGAGTCAAAGAATAGTCAGCTAACAAACTCTCAGAGGCTTCAATTCCACTCTCGCTGGCAATTTCACGCCCGATTTCAGAAGCGCGTCCTAGTTTTACTACTTGTTGGAGTTCTTGATCAGAAATTTGAGGCTCTGGTAGAACTAATTTACTTCTTTTACGAGGTGGTTCTTCGTTATTGAGAATTCCCATGGGAATATCATTTTCTTTACGCTGTTTAAGCTTCTGTTTGTCTTTCCGGCGTTCCAATTCTTCTTTTTCACTTCGCAAATCTCCGTCCAAGTGTTGTTGGCGCATGCGGCTGAAATCAGCAGCAAGAGGATCCACGTGTTCATTAGCTGTGTCGTAAAATCCCAACGCAGGTCGCTTCTCAAACGGAATTTCTGAATTGTAATTAATCCCGCGCTTACGTTTGTTTTTTTGAGAAACTGTAATACCAGCAGCTCTTAATTCTCGCCTTTTTTGAAGCGCAGCAAGTCGTCTAGCTTCCTCTAATTGTTTTTCTCGAGCTTTACGCTTAGCTTTCTTTCCTTGGGTGTTCGCCAACCTAGCACGAGCTTCTGAAAGCATCTCTAGCTCATCTTCATCCATATCCTTGGGGTCAGGACGCGCTGGTTTTGTCTCTGGATTGGGATCTATCTCTCCAGGCTTCAATTTTCTGAGGTCATCTATGTCCTCGTTGTCCTCTTTTTTTTGGGCTTGGTCCAGGAGAGATTCAAAGCGCTCCAAGCACTGGGCAGCAGTGCGACCAATTATTGGAGCGATCGTTCGCCATTGAGTAGGCATCAGCTTGGCTAAATGCAACAATTTCTCATCTTCTTCTCGGCTCCATTCGGTTTTCTTGATGCTGGGGTCCAACCACTCGAACCAACGGGCTTTACACTGTTTTGCTGATTTTCTGTGCAGCAATGATGCTATACGGCTCCATTGATTTTTTCCGTACTTCATCACAGCGGCTTTGAGGATTTCATCCTCTGTGTTACGCCAAATGCCACCTTTGATCATTATTCTCGGCATTTTGGATTAGTGTTGATGCACGTGGTGAATAATTATTATTATTATTATTATTTGGGCCTGGTAACCTAGAATTTTATAAGCACTGGTTTTAGTTTTATTCTTGATTAAATGGTTATAATATTGAAGTTAGCAGACGTTTTTAATTAAATTTTTTCTTATCATTTTATTTTAACAATTTTTTCAATAAAAATTTTCAGATGTCGGCTAGTTTAATTTTCATGAAAATTAAGTTAGACGACAATAAAAAAATTTTTGTTTTTTTTTATTAATTAAAAATTAGAACTAAAAAACTATTTTTAAAAAAATTCCACGGATAATTTTTTAAATTTTCTACTTGTCAAAATTTTTGTTTTAATTTTTAAAAAATTATTTTTCAAAGAAATAAGTCATAAAAATTTTTTAATGTCAGCTAATTTAATTTTCATATGAAGTTAGCCGACATTTTTTATTCTTTTAATTTGCTTTATTTATTAAATTATAACTAAAAAATATTTTTAAAAAATTGCACTTATAGTTTTTAAAGTTTTTAAAAAATGAAATTTTTTTTTTATAATAATTCTCTAATAAAAAAAATAAAATTATTTAGATGTCAGCTAACCTAATTTAACTTAGATGTATGTTCAATATATTATAAATGAAAATTAATTTTGCAGATATTTTATAATTCTTGAAATAAATAAATTATGGAAAAAAAAAATTGATATTTATAAATAAAGAATGCAATTTTTTAAAACAAATTTGTTGATGAAATAAAATTAAAAATTGATCTGACTGCTAACTTTAATGTCGTATATCTTAATATTTATTTTAATGATAATTTACCTGGTTGATAACAACAATTTTTTTTTTTATCAGCACTAATATTTAACAACTTATTTTAATGCAAAACTTATAATACAATGCAACACAATTTTATATATTTGTATTGTAATAAGGTTATTATTACTGGAAAACAGCAAAACGATTAATATAATATATACGTTTTAGAAGTTTAGAAGTTTTAATGGCTTCGGTCAATAATAATAACAAGTAGAGGCGCTGAAAGCTGCGAAGAAGAAGGGGAAAAAACATTGATGTTGCGCCTTTAGGTAGTTCATGAAAATAAAAATAAATTTTCCTGTAGATGGCGACTCTGTTTTTGTCTTTCTCCGGATATATTATATAAAATGTCTTTTTACTCAACCGTCAGTTGTGTTAACCTAGCCTCTAAAAAATTCCCGCCTAATGTGGCTTGTAAACATTCTAAATAAAAATAGCCAATGTATCAGTTTTTATTTCAATTAACTAATTAGTCATAAAAAGTATTCAAAAATGTATATCAAGTCGTTAATCCTTGATGGTTTTAAGTCATATGGTAAAAGGATTGAAATAAATGGCTTTGACAAAGAGTTTAATGCAATCACCGGATTAAACGGCAGCGGAAAGTCTAATGTTTTGGATGCTATTTGTTTTGTCCTTGGTATCACAGCTCTTGGACAGGTAATATTAATTTATTTTGATTATGACATGAAAATGAGCAGTTATTTGATTATTCTTTAATTTTTATTAAACAAAAACTTGTTAAATAATATTAATTTAAAAAAAATTACTTTTATAACTTTTTAAAAATTTCTATAATTTTTTTCCCTCATTTTTTTCGCTATAATTTATTTGTTACAAAAATTATCAATAATAATAACAATAATAATAATAATAATAATAATAATAAAATTAGCCGACATTTTTGATTTTTTTATTTTGCTTAATTTATTAATTTATAACTAAAAAATATTTTTAAAAAATTGCACTAATAGTTTTTGAAATTTTAAACGAATCAAAAAATTTTTTGTAATAATTCTTTAATAAAAAAAATCAAAAATTTTTAAATGTCGGCTAACTTTATTTTCATTCAATTATCTGCTGAATTAATTTTAAAATTTACATCATATTTTAAAATAAAAATTAAGCTAGCCATCTAAAAATTTTCAGAATTTTCTTTATTATTAAAAAAAAAAACATTACAAAAATAAATTTTTCATTTGTAAAAAATTACAATTTTTTAAAAATATTTTTAGTTTTAATTTAATAAATAAAAATATTTTAAAGTGTCTGCTAACTTTTAGTATATTACATAATAATGAAAAATTAGTCATCCAACAATTTGAATCGGGTAGTCTGGCTTATAATATTAACCATATTTGATTTAATAAATTATTATTATTATTATTATTATTGCTTGCACCAATCCCTCGAACATCAGTCTTACAACATTCATTCCTAGTCGTTGGGACTAACTTCTGGAACTCTTTACCGCCAACTATTACTTCGTCGACGTCGTTTGATGTGTTTAAAGCTGCTTGTTATAATTATCTGATGACAATTGAGCGTGCTGAAGTTGCTAAAGAGACATATTGATATAACCTAGTGCAATTTTATGTTCTATTCTCCTTTTGTTTTTTTGTTATAATTTAGTTAATTTGCATTGACGTTGAGAGACCATATAAAAGAACAATATCCTCTTACATTCAACTACTTATTGTAAACTATATTTTTCATTAATCTAAACATTGTACACTCTGTATATTTTTGTATCTGCTTTAGGCCGTTAGAGGATTTTATCCTACGGCCTCTTAAATAAATTACAATTACAATTACAATTATTATTATAAATGACATTGTTTAATTATTAATTAATAATTATTTAGGTCAGAGCGACGTCGCTCCAAGAATTAGTCTACAAATCAGGCCAAGCTGGAATCAAGAAAGCCGTAGTAACAATAACATTTGACAATTCAGATAAAAAAGCCTCACCAATTGGCTATGAAAACTACGACGAGATCGCAGTGACACGTCAAATAGTAATCGATGGAAAGAATAAGTACCTGCTAAATGGAACTAATGTCACGAATCAGCGAGTCCAGGATATGTTTTGTTCCGTACAACTCAACGTAAATAATCCCCATTTCCTCATAATGCAGGGTCGCATTACAAAGGTCCTCAACATGAAGCCCTTGGAGATTCTCTCGATGATTGAAGAAGCAGCCGGGACCAGGATGTACGAAGAGAAGAAGGAATCAGCGATGAAGCTGATCGACAAGAAGAAAGCCAAGCTCAAAGAGATCAATGATATTCTTGAGGAAGAAATTAACCCGAGGTTGGTTAAATTGCGCGAGGAACGGGCTCAGTATTTAGAGTATCAGCGGGTAGAGCGTGAGTTTGAAATTTGTAAAAAAATAGTCACCGCTTGGAAATATTACTCAGCTGTAAAAACCAGCGATAAAACAAATGCTGATTTGAATAAAATCCAAGCTGATATTGACGCTAAGCAGGAAGCTATTGAAGAAGGAAAAGAGCAGATTGTAAAGATAGAAAGTGATGTTAAAGAGTTGATTGATAAAATGGAGAAAGAGAAGAGCAACAAGCTTGAAACAATGGAGCAAGAATTGAAGGTTACCGAGAAAAAGGAGATAAAATTGTCCGCTAAAATCAACAGTGACAAAGAAAGAATTAAAACTGTTGTTCATGAGCTTGATCAGTTGAAAAAAAGCTTGGAGGATGATATCCAAGGAGCTGAGCAACGAAAGAAAGACTTGGAAGAATTTGGAGGAAAGTTTGATAAATTAAGACAAGCTCAAGAAGAAGACGCAGCTGCTGTGCTTGCTGCTCAGGATAAGTACCAGAAAATCAGCACCGGGCTGCTTGAAAATGAAGATGGAGAAAATGCAACGTTGTGCCAACAATTGATGGATGCTAAGCAAGCAGCTTCTATGGCTGAGACGGTAATAAAACAGACGGAAATGATTACTAAGCACGATTGCGAGCAGCTTGCAATTAAACAGCGTGATTTGAAGAATACTAACAGCGACCATACGCGAATTGTTAAAGAGCTGAAGGAAAAGGAACAATATTTGAAGAGTTTAGAAACTAAATTGAACCAGATTAATTATACAGAAGGTAATTTGGAGAAATTACAGCACCAAAGGCAGCAATTAAATCAAGAAATCCGCGGTATTAATGATCAAATTGACAATTTTTTGGACCGCTATCCGAATTTAAGGTTTGACTATTCAAATCCTGAGCCTAATTTTAATCGTAAAGCCGTTAAAGGATTGGTTTGTACTTTGTTTGGGTTAAAGGAGAGAAATGCTGCGTATGCTTTGGAAGTCGCAGCGGGGAATAAATTGTATAATGTAGTTGTAGATAAAGAAACTACTAGCAAAGCTTTGTTGCAAAGAGGGAATTTACAGAGGCGTGTTACGATTATTCCTCTTAATAAAATCAGCGGGCAGAAAATTAATGAGGCTACTGTTAGATCTGCAGAGCAATTGGTAGGAAAAGATAATGTAAAAACAGCTTTGTCGCTAATTGAGTATCCTAATGAGTTATCAGCAGCTATGTCGTTTATTTTCGGGAATGTTTTTATCTGCAAGGATTTGACCGTTGCCAAAAAGGTGGCTTTTGATAGGAATATAATGACCAAGTGTGTTACGTTAGAAGGAGACGTTTGCGATCCTTCGGGAACTCTTTCTGGAGGAGCTCCAGCTTCTGCGGGGTCTATTTTGACTAAAGTGAGCGACTATAAGGTCTTGTTGAATCAGTTGGAGACCAAGCAGGCGAATTTGGAGGCACTTGATCTTGAAATTACCAATGAAACTCCCAAAGCTAAGCGCTGGAGTAAAATTAAGGAGCAGTTTGTCCTTCAGGAGCATGAAGTTGAAGCTGCGAGGCAGATGTTGGCTGTTGATGAGCATTTTCAATTAGAGGAAGAGATTAAAAGTCTCACGGAGAAGATCAAAGCTGCTGAGGAGAAGATTAAGGTCAATAGAGAGTTGAAAAAAAAGAATGATGCGAGGGTTAAAGTTTTGGAGAAGCAGCTGGAAGATATTGACAGTGTTCAGGAGCAGCAGTTGAAGGAAGTCAAGAAGCAGCTGGAGTTGCTGCAGAAGAAGGCTAGTGCTAGTAAGAAAGAGTGGGAGAAACATGAGAGCGATGCTCAGATGCTGGTTATGCAGGTTGAGGAGGATAAGAAGACTATTGCTCATGATGAGGAGCAGATTAAAAGGACTGAAGAGAGGCTGGGTGAGTTGCAGCAGCAGCACGATGTTGATTTGGAGGAATTAAGGAAGTTAGTTGAGGAAATTAAGGAGAAGCAGGAGGAAGTTAAGCGCCATAAGGTGCTGGTTAATCAGCAGAATCAGGAAGTGCAGAGATTGGTTGCTAGGAAGGAAGAAATTAAGAATTTAAGTAAGGAGTATGAGCTTGATATTAAAAAGTTGACTCATGAAATTGGGACTATTAAAAGTAACGCTGTTGATTGTCAGCAAAAAATTAAAGATTTGGTAAAAAACAATCCTTGGATTGAGCAGGATAAAAAATATTTTGGAGTTCCGGGGAATATGTATGATTTTGAAGCGAAAAATCCGACGAATTTAATTGATGAGTTAAATCATCTGAAGGAAAATAAAGAACAGATGAGTCGCTCTGTTAACACTAGAGCGATGAATTTGCTATCGATGGAAGAGGACAGGTACAATGAGACTATTAAGAAGAGGACTACTGTTGAAAATGATAAGAAGAATATTTTGTTTACGGTTCAGGAGTTAGAAGAGCAGAAGAAGAATACTCTCATGACTGCTTGGGAGCAGATTAATAAAGATTTCGGGTCGATTTTTAGCAGCTTGCTTCCTGGAGCTAAAGCAAAGCTGCAAACTCTCCCGAATAAAAATGTTCTTTCGGGTCTGGAGGTAAAAGTTGGCTTTGGGAATGTCTGGAAGGAATCTCTGGGGGAGTTATCGGGAGGTCAAAGATCTTTGGTGGCTTTGTCGCTGATTTTGGCGATGTTGAGGTACAAACCTGCTCCTCTTTATATTCTTGATGAGGTTGATGCTGCATTGGATCTCTCGCATACTCAGAATGTTGGGACTATGTTGAAGAAACATTTTAATAATTCGCAGTTTATTATTGTGTCTCTCAAAGACGGGATGTTTAATAATGCCAATGTTTTGTTTACTACTAAATTTATTGATGGGATGTCTTCGATTAGCAGAGAGGAGAAAGGGAGGAGGCAAAATAATGCTGACCGGGAAAATAATCCAAGTTGTTGATGTTAAGTGAGTAAAGGATTTTTTTGTAAAGTAATTTAAGATAGATTAATTAATTTTCTACGGTATAATATTAAAGTTAAATAATTTAATTTAATAATTGAAGTTTATTGTAATAAAAAAATTAATACTTAAAATTATAGTGGCTTGGTTGAATTATTGAGCTAATTATAAAACGTCATTTCCTTTTTCCGTATAATCGCAGAACGTGAGGAAACGGTTGGACGTGTGATGAATGAATTTTCTTATCTTAGTTATTATTGTTATTGTTGATGTTCATTCTGGCGCTGGCAATCCTCTGCAACGGATGCCCGATAAATTTAACATGGCAACAACAACTTGATGGGAATGAAAACCAATCTGGCCCGACTGTTCCGTTGATTCTTATTGCTGCTAATTGACGATAAATAAATTTTTGTTTACAGCTTGTCACGTAACCTTCAGCGAATTTCTCTATCAGTTTACAACTGGTGTTTTCAGTTCTATAAATAATTTTAATTTATTTATTTTATTTATCATTAAATTTATTAATAATTAAATTTATCACATAGGTACTTACATGCATTTTTCAATACGAACTCCTTGAAGAAAATCATCTTCATTAATTATAAACAGCCACTCGTTTTGTTTATTTTGAGCTGACTTTGGAAATGTTACTGTTGACTGCAAATTATAAATAATTATTATATTAAATTTAACAGACATTTAAACATATTTTAGATTATTATAAATTATAACAATTAAATTATAATGAAAAAAATTTCACTATGAGATTTCCATGACTTGTGAACTATAAAAAATTAAATTTTACTTTATTAAATGACGACTTTTGTTAAATTCCACTGTACTTTGTTAACTATTGACGTTGTTAAAGATATAAGCTCATACTGATGTTACATTTTTCATATATACATATACATAATATATATAAATATTTGAAATATATGAAAAATTGATGTGGGTACTCAAATGAAAGGTCTTAATGAGTGTAACATCAGGATGAGCTTATATCTTTAAAAATGTCAGTAGTTTACAAGAAACAAGGTCATTTCTTAATTATTGATATTTTTAAAGATATAAGCTCATCCCGAAGTTACAATCATCAAGAGCTTTCATTTGAGTACTCACATGCATTTTCATATATTTTTTATATATACACATATATAATATATATAAATATATGAAAATATATAAAAAATTGATATGGGTACTCAAATGAAAGGTCTTGATGAGTGTAACATCAGGATGAGCTTATATCTTTAAAAATGTCAATAGTTCTCAAGATACAAGGTCATTTCTTAATTATAAGTGCGGATTTTTTAAAATATTTTTTTTTTTATAATAATTTATTTATTATAAAAATATAAAAAATTTTTATGTCTGGTAATTTCAGTATTATAAATATTTATTATTTAAATAAATTAATTTTATTTTATACTTACATCAACAGCACACAGAGAATCATCTTCAGGAAGATCAATTCGTTGACTAATTTCAGGTGACTAAAATTAATAAAAAATTTTTTACTTACAATTTTTTCTCTAGATTAAGTAATTAATTAATTAATGTATTAATTACCTCATCTACAAAGGACAAATATTTTAAATCTTCCATATTTTTAATAGTATGCTTAACATACTCCTTTGGATAATTTGGTACATACTCGCAAAATGTCGAGTTATAGCAACCAGGAGCTAATTCTGGCGTGTAATTAATTTCAGGCTCTGAAGGTTTTTCGGTGGGAAATATTATTTTATCTGATCCTGGCGCTGAAATAAATTAATTTTATTATTATTATTATAAAATAAAATAAAATTGAATTAATAAAAAAAATGAATATACTTACAACTGAAACGGATATGTCGTTCATTTGAACTACGGGAATTGTTAAATCCCATTGAATTTTCTTCGTAATTATACGACGCACGACTGTCAGGAAAAGCCTGTGTTTCCTGCTGCAACACCTGGGGAATCACAAATAGAATAATTAATTAAAATTGAGGTAAGTTTTAAATTAACCATCAGATACGACTACTTAGAAACACTTATAATTATTAATAAATTTAATTCATCCTTGGTCTGGAGATTGTTATCAGGTTTATGTATTCTTTGTTAAACTTTGTTATTTTACTAGATGTTATTACGTAGGTTGTAAAAAAAATGTCGAACTGAATTAATGAACTAGAACATTTTTTTTTTTTTGGTGACGGGAAATTTTTTACAAGGTCAACTACTTGTTAAAATTTTACTTTTTGTTTATTAAAATAATTTATTATTTTATGATACCTAAGCTGTAAAATTAATTTAGCCGACATCTAAAAATTTTTTTAATTTTTTTTTATTGATAAAATTATTAATTTTTAGATTAATTATTATTAATAATTAATTAATTAATTAATAATTTTTATTAATTATTAATTTTTATAATTTTTTTTTCATTAAAAAAATTATTAAAAAAAATTAAAATCTATTTATAAAAAAAATCGAAAAATTTTAAGTGCAATTTTTTAAAAAATTCTATTTAAAAAAAAAATTAACAATTGCTAACTTAAATGTCATTGTTATTTTTTTTTTTTAGTAATTTAATCTTCAAAATAAAAATAGATTTTTTTTAAGTATTTGAAGGTCCTTTCGCCATCAATGTTAAATAAAAAATATTAGATCATGCATAAAATTAATTTTTATCTAATAGTTAAAGTCTTTATGTATCTACTAGTGAAGTTTAATTTATACTTCACCGAGGAAATTTTTGAAAAAAAAATTTCTAAAAATGTTAGTATTTTTTCCGAGTCTTACGAGAAAGTCAGACCTTAACAACATTCTCGAATTATGGCATTAACCACCGATTAGATGGGGTAAAAAAAAAACTCAAAATAAGATTTTCAAAATATTGAGGTTTGATTTTTTGCAATAAAATATATAGGTTGCCGTGGAATTTATGGAGAAATTATAATTATAAAATCACAGAAAATTTTTAAGTAACCTACATTTAAATGGCGTCAGAACATTTGGCAACGTTGTGTAGTGCGCGATCTTCAAACCATTCAATAAATTCAAACTAAACTTTAACGCGCTTATGTTTTTCATACATACTTATTAGTTAATTTATTGTTAACAAATTTTCATAATTCATAATTGAAAAATAAAACAATAATTTAAAAATACTAGCATTCCTGCCATGAGATATTAGAATGTTACGGTTTTGTGACTAAACATTTTTAATTAATTTATTTATTTACATTGACTGCAAAAAGTTAAACATGGTTAAGGTTATATTGTGCAAATAAAAATGTAAACAACCGAAATAAAGCGTTGCCAAATCACGGACAGTTTACTAACAGCTGATTTACAAGAGTCAAATTAATTTTTGTATTTAACTATTTTTTTTATTAATTTTCAAAATTTCAACGATTAATGCCTCATATACTATTTATTTTTTAATTTTAGGAATTTTTATGGGTTTTTTATTTTAATTTATCGAATATTGACTACTACAATTGTTGTGACTCAACTGGAGCGAAAGGACTTCCTTAATGTCAAAATAATTGTTTTAGATTTAAAAAAAAAAATATTTTTAATTGCTCACTGATAAAATGATGTTAGAAAAATAAAATCATATTTTGACGGATTAAAAATTAAATTAAAAACAACAAGTGACTAATAAATAAATAAAAAACTTACGTAAATAATAAATATTAGGAAAAACTTCATATTTAAAGATAAGAACGAAGTTTAATAAGAAATTTATTACACTTTAAATGAAACTACAAAGTAAAAATATATCCAATCATAGTGATAAAAATTTTAATTAGGAAATAATTTTAAAATAAAGGGACCAAACTGTAAAAATCCACGATAAAATATATTTCTATAAATAATATATTTTTTTAAATAAATTAAGGGATATAAAATAAATAAAATAAATATTAATGATAGCCGTATCACTATCAAACAAAAATTGACCCGCACTCTTTAAGCTATCAGGCCAATGTGATTCCTCTCTAAAATTGTATTAACACTCACATAACTTATTTTCTCTTTCCCTGTGTACTAAAATGAAGTTAAGGCATCAATAAAGTCCAAGATGATGATTAAGTGGTCAGAATGTCTGCGAGAAGTAGGCAAGTGGGGAACAATCATCGTAACATATTGATAGGAAGGGGATATGACCGGTTTCCGTTTTTAATACCTAGCAATCATAAATAAATAAATAATAATAATATATTACTTATGTCAAGTTAACATTTAAATCATTATTCTATGCTAAGAAAATTCATTTAAATGATCTACTGAAATAAATACTCAAGTCAGCTGACATCTGATGATTTTTAGGATTTTTTTTTTTTTATAATTAAATTATTATTTATTTATTTATTTATTATTTGATTTCAATGCCAAGGCAGTATAGCTAAATGGCAAAAGTATACAAAAAAAATTATTATGAAAATTAATTTAGCAGATACTCAATTATTTTAAGAATTTTTGTAACAAATAAATTATAGTAAAAAAATATTGACAAGTAGAAATTTTAAAAATTAGAAAATGCAATTTTTTAAAATAAATGTTTTTGTTAAAAAATATTGAAAAATGGTCAAGTGACAGCAAACTTTAATGCCATAAAATTATAATAAAGCACACGTATGTGATTTTGAAAAAAATGATTTTTTTTTAATTTTGATTGTAATTATGATAAATACAAGAAAGTATAAATTTCAATATAAAAATTAACAATTAAAAATTTAGAATTAAAGAGTTAAAGTTAAAATTGCAAAATATAAAAATATGATAATTTAAGAAGATAAAAAAAAAAAAAAAAAAAAGAAGATAAATATAGTAGCAAAAATGTATGAATGAATATCAACAGTTTAAAATTAAAATTCAATTACAATAAAAATTTTCTAAAAAATTCCACTTGTGGATATCAAAAAATATTTATTGTTGCTTTTTTTTTTTTTTAAGTAGTAATTTATTTGTTGTAAAAATCCAAAAATTGACAGTTAACAGCTAACTTTAGCTTCATTGAAATAAATATAAAAATTAAGTTAGCCGAAATTTAAAAATTTTTAGAATTTTTTTTATTGAAAAATCATTACAAAAAAAATTTCATTTGAAAAACTGTAAGTGCAATTAAAAAAAAATATTTTTTGTTCTAATTTAATTGTTAAAAAAAAATTCAAAAATTAAAAACGTCGGCTAACTTTAGTATCATTAAATAAATGAAAATCAAGTTAACTGAAATCTAAAAATTTTTAGAATTTTTTTTTATTGAAAAAATGATAACAAAAAAAATTTGAAAAACTGTACGGTTGCCCAATTTCAAAACACAGTAACTAACAGCAATACTAGAAAAAATCAGGTATAAAAATTTTGCAGTTACTGTGTTTTAAAATTGGGCAGCCGTGTAAGTGCAATTTTTAAAAAATATTTTTTTGTTGTAATTTAATTAAAAAAAAAAAAAAAAAAAAAAAAAAAAACGTCGGCTAACTTTAGTATTATTAAATAAATATACTTTTTTAATTAATCACCAGTAAGATTTATTCGACAGATATAAAATAATAATAATTGATTTATCAAAAACTGTACATTTTAAAATTACACAAACCAAAGTATTAACTAATAAATGAACAAAAAAAAATTCAAAATTCAAGTTTAATTTAAATTAAATTTTACAATCTATTAAGAACACTTTGAATGGACCTAAGTCTTGAAATTAATTCATCACTGTTAGGTTTACTGAAGAGAGTAGTGAGACATTTAGAAATAATGTCCTGGCACTTGGTAATAACTTTTCTGCGTACAAAACTGTTTCCAATATTGGTATTAGTTGTGAAATAAGTCACAAGATTAGCAGTGGAGTCAATTAAATGAAACTCGTTGCCTTCGTTCAACCAAATCCGGTTATTTCCGGTGTTTAATTTGTCGTAGATCTCCATGAGGTCTTCAACAGCAACACCCAGCTGCAAGAACCCGGTGATGATCTCAGTGTTAGAAACTTGGAGCCTGCAAGCTCGAATTTCTAATTCTTTAATTAAATAGTCCAGAGGAAAACAATTTGGAGTTCCTGAATATTCCTGACCCAGAATTTTAATCTTGCTCATCACAACTGTGATCTTGTCTTCCGGAGAGAGTGAGAAAGAATTTTTCAGCTCGTTGTCGATGATGTTGCTCCAGATTCCTTGGACGAGCATGGTGTCTTGGTGACCGGAGCAGTGAATAATTGCCAGCTTGCACTCCCAGAGCTGCAGAGGATCTGCGTAGTCTTCATACAGCTGAGTGATGTCCAGCAAAGATGAATTTAAGCGCAGCTTGGCGTCCTTGACCGTCATTGGATCGTAAAGGCGGTGTTGGTTGGTTATTGTGGTCAGTATTTGCTGTTGAATCCTAGCTACCTCGACTTTGTCTTCTAGCTCGCGCAAGAAGACTCCTAAATAAGGCGCGTAGCCGGCTTGGTCGCTGCGCATGCAGACCACAGCGCGTGCTAAGTATTTTACTCGCTGAGCTAAAGGTACTTCTGGGTCTGGCTTCGTTGCCAAAGAGTCCAAAATTTGAGCTGCCGCAGCATGATTCTTATTTCTTTCGTAGAACTGCCAGAGTAGTTCGGGATTGTTATTACGGATTAAGTAGGCTTCGAGGGATGGAGCTGCTAGTGCTACTAGTTCACCGTCCAGGCCTTTGTCTTTCATCCAGTTGTAGACTGACTCGTGGAGAACCTCGCAGGGACTGTGTAGAGCGTCGTCAATTATTTCGTGGAGCTGGAAAAATTTTAATTTGTGTTAAAGAAATTTTGTGGCCAGTTTATTTATATGATAAAATGGGTTTTTATGGTATCGTTGGAAAAGTTTTGAGCTGGAGTGCCTTTTCATGGTTTCATATCATTCTCATTAATAGTCAATTTATGATAATAAATATTTAGGCTGCATTTAAAAATTCGGTATCTCTAGATACATAATTAAGAAATTACCGATTTCTTGTGAACTATTGAGAATTTTAAAGATATAAGCTCATTTTGATGTTACACTCATCAAGAGCTTTCATTTGAGTACCCACATCAATTTTTCATATATATATATATATATTAATTAAAATAATATACTTTTAATGTTGCTATTTTTTTTTCTATTTTAAAAATATAAAAATTTAATTTTTTAAAGGTGACCTAACGGCCATCTCTAGACATTCCGTATTTTTGAAAAGTCTATCTCAATGAAAGGTATATATTATTTTTATTACAAGATTTACGAATCCACGACGAATAACAGAATTTTTTTTTTAATTATTTCGAAAATAACTGAACTTTTCGATTGTGATAGCTTAAAATACGTAAAATCTCATTCAATGAATAAATAAATAAATACCTTTGATATTACATCAATATTATAGGGTCCAGGCTTAAAATTAACTAATATTGTGAATCATCGAGTTTAGAATCGGCTGATTTAACGAATTACCGATTTTAGAAACGGCCAATTTTAATAATTACCGAGTTTAGAATCGGCTGATTTCACGAACTACCGATTTTAGAAAAGGGCCAGTTTTAATAATTACAAAATTTAGTATTGGCTAAGTTCAAGAGGTAAAGTTTTAAAGTTTCAATATTTAGTACTTTCCAATTTTTAAAGATCGTATTTTTAAATAACCTTTTTTTTAATATTACGCTTTTTTAGATGTTCAAATTTTTCGTTTATTTATTTTTTAATTCGTCCAATTTATAATTATTTCTTTTTTTTTATTCGGTAATCTTCAGACTTGTAAGATTTTATAAATTCTTTTTTTTTTAATTTCCGATTTTATGAATAACTTTATTTAGAGATTTCCATTTTTAAAGTTGGCTGTTTTTTCAATTTGCATGTTTTCCTACAAGCTTAATTTACTTAAGACATAATTTACATTTTTATTGTTTCAATATTATCATTTTTTACGTTTAACTTATTTTATAAACAACTAAGTTTAAAATATTCCAATTTTAGATTTTAGAAACTTCCAAATTTAGGGATTTCCATAAATCCCTAAACATAGAAACTGACTCGAATTAATGACCGCGATTGTATATATGTAGATATGAAAAATATATCAAAATGCATGTAGGTACTCAAATGAAAGCTCTTGATGAGTGTAACATCGGGATGAGCTTATATATTTAAAAATGTCAATTGTTAAGAAAGTACAGTGCAATTTAACATAATTAAGAAATAACCTTGTATCTTGTGAAGTATTGACATTTTTAAAGATATAAGCTCATCCCGATGTTACATTCATCAAGATCTTTCATTTGAGTACCCACATCAATTTTTCACATATTTTTATATTATATATGAAAAATATATGAAAAATTGATGTGGGTATTCAAATGAAAGCTCTTGATGAGTGTAACATCAGAATGAGCTTATATCTTTAAAATTGTCAATAGTTAACCAAGTACAGTGCAATTTAACAAAATTCATTATTTAATAAAGCAAAATTTTATTTATTTGCTGTTCATAAATCACAGAGTGACTGCAAGGTTGCTAGTTTAAAATAAATAAATAAACTTACAATTTGTTTAGCAGGAGCAACAGCAGTAGTATTATTATAAGTAGGAGGTCCAGGCTTGCTAGGAACAGTCGGAGTCAACGGATTAGACATACTCTGATTATAAAGACAATCCAGCATGATAGTAATTTCTTTATAAATATCTTGCCGCCTTGAGTACGCCAAGAACCCTTCTTGATCCTCCGGAGGTTTATTATTTTTATAATAATGCATAGCTGCATTATTCGGATCACTTTTTTCCGCGCAGCAGAGACAAAGTTCCAGAGCCCCGGTGTAGAAATGACAAGCCACAAACTGCTGGCACACGGCTGACAAATTTAGTCTCGGCGCTACTGTTTTACATAATTTAAGAGCTGACTGCAAACAAGATTCTTTTTCCTCCGGGTTAGTACAATTTTTAGCTTTAAGAATAATTTCATTAGCCTTCGAGCAAACAGCGTCTTCACTTTTATACAAATTCGGGCAAACTTCCCTAAGTTTCGCACTCACAGTATCAATCGACGCATTATCACCTAGATAACTGTCTATAAGATGGAGAATTAGCAGAGAAGAAATTTCATGACCAATTAATATTAAATCCCTGAAAGTTGCAGTAGAGAATTGATTCACCTGATCTTTTGATAAAGAACTAACAATATTATGCAGCTGATTTTCACAGAGAATTTTCCAAAGCCCCAGAACTTCGCACGCATGTGTAATAAATATTTTCAATGCATCAAGAGAATTTCTTTCTTCAACCATCGGTTCTTGGTACTGAGTAAGCGAATTATCAAACCCATCAGTAATATTCCTCGAAGTGTTGTTATGATGCTTAGAAATGTGAGTATTTTTATTTAAGAACGCTCTTAAGGCCTGAAGATGTCCTAAAATCCATCCGACTTGAATTGAAGAAACAGTGCTTGTAATTTGAGTTTTATTATTACAAGTCTCGCTTTTAATGCACCTGATATTCCAAATTGGCCTTAAAATCCTTCCGATGTACAAATAAAGCCCCTCGTGCTTTGCAGAAAATTCCTGCTGGTAGCTTTGATTTGCATTCCTAAAATGTCCCGGAAGAATATCAAAATTCCCCAATCTAGGAGTTGAAGTACAGACATTAAATCCATAAAGATCCATATTCTGATTAACATTTCTCTGACTGCCGTACAAAAAGAAAGCTCTGGTGGCCCACTCGGACAACTGAGCATTCTGCGTGCTCTCCAGAGTGGCAAGAATCAAGCAAGTCGCGCAAGCTTGCTCGGGACTTTGACTCAGAAAATAATCCCTGACTAATTCAGTATCAGGCCCGCGTTGCTCTAACAAAAGCTGGCGGAGAATATCAACCGGCCGAAGCTGGACTAAAATAACAGCGCCTTGCGCTGTTAAAAAGATAAACTTCCTTGGAGGCTCCATGTGTTGCCGGACCAGCAGCGGCGGGTCATGCATGGCCTGCTTGTCAATGTGAATCGCAGGCTCTCCGGGGATCTCCGCCATGGCCCAGGCTGGACTGTCAAACGGTAAAATGCTCTGAGTCTCTGCAAGGTAATTTGTAAAAGGATAAGCGTCATTACTGAGGCACCAAGCAGTCTCTACTTCACCACCGCAGACTAAAATCAGCGTTCCTTTTTTGTAATGAGCCATCTGGACCTTCCGGGGCCGCATTACCGGCGCGTTAGCAGCGTAGCCTGGTGGTAAACGGACGTGAACTAACTGCAAGCATTGAGGACGAGTTCCGGGGTTTGTTACTGATGTACAAGTGAAGTAGAACCTGGTACCAGTTGCTGCGACCGCTACTAAGTTAACATGGACTGACTCGGACTCGGTAATTGCTGAGATGCTGACCAGAGGTCGGAAATTATTGCTATCTAGAGTCTTGACCACGTGGACTGTGTTCTGGACGAGAGAAGACTGGGAGAGAGTCGTTATTTTTGAAGCTCCTGCGTCAATGTCCCAGACTGTGATGGTTCCTTTATCTCCGAGAGTGTATAAAATATTTCTTGAGTCATCTACGCTGATTTGGACTATCGCTTCCTCTTCTGAGAGAGCCACTGTTACAAATGAGGGAACTAAGAATGATAAAGGTCCTTCAGAGTGGTTCACTTTCTTGCAGCGCTTCCCGAACCAGCTGCTCTCGGCTTGGTAGTGGATCTCATAGAGACTTCCATTGCGACCACCGAGGAATATTCTACCGCTGTTGGTGTTTGCTATTGTGGTAATTGCTACGCCGTCGGTGGTCACTGTGAAAATTGGCTCGGGTACTAGCTGGATCTCTCCCTGAGTTCTGTCGCTTTTGTCCATCAACGTGACACCTAAAAATAACATTAAAGCTAGCTTGATTAATTTTTAATTTTATTTAAAAATTAAATTAATTCTAAAAAATTGGATTTTTAATTTTTTTAAATTTCTACATGTCAATTTTTTTTTTATATTTTTTTTTGCCATAATTTAAGGTAAAAGCCCCAATTATTGACACTATTAGAAACAAAGTTTTGATTTAATTTTTTTTAATCAATCAAATATCAATATCGTTGAATTTTGTTTGTGGTAATGTCTCAAGTAATGTTTTTACTAATCAATTTCTTTTTTTTAAATGATAATCACTGATATTTACTAATTAATTTTAAATAATTAAATAGATTATCCGGATATACCAATTATTGGTTAAAAAAGTGATTGATCTAATTATTGACATACCTTCACCCCAATTATTGACACCTATCCTAAGCATGCCTAGAATCATCTGCTTATTCTGATTAAAGTTTATTAATAATAATTTCCATAAATGATTAATTACTTTTAAAAATATAAAAATTTATTTAAAAATAATTTATTTAATCAGAAGAGTTCAAACTCTTACAGTTAATTTTTTTGGTTAAAGTAAAAAAAAGGCGTGATAGCGCTGTCAATATCAGATTCAACTTAAAAATTGTAAACATTATTGACACCCATTATTTAAATGTTATAAAGCATACAATTAATTTCGATTATTTAATTTTATAAATCATATATATTTTTATTTAAAAAAAAAAGAAAGATCATATTATTAGATGAAGAAATTAATTTAAACAGCATTTAAAAAAATTGCTTTTCTAACCAAAGTTGTTAAGAAAATAGACGCTCGTAAGGTTTTAACTGGTGCTAACTTTATTTTTTAATAATTAATATTTAATATTAACTTACAGTAATTTTTTTCAATTTTTTAATTAATTAGAATT
>CAJNRD030001119.1:6978920-7001098 GCA_905319865.3 Cotesia congregata
TGATTGATCTAATTATTGACATACCTTCACCCCAATTATTGACACCTATACTAAGCATGCCTACAATCATCTGCTTATTCTTATTTATCCAAACTTATTATTAAGTAATCAATTTTATTAAAGTTTATTAATAATAATTTCCATAAATGATTAATTACTTTTAAAATATAAAAATTAATTTAAAAATAATTTATTTAATCAGAAGAGTTCAAACTCTTACAGTTAATTTTTTTGGTTAAAGTAAAAAAAAGGCGTGATAGCGCTGTCAATATCAGATTCAACTTAAAAATTGTAAACTAATTATTGACACCCATTATTTAAATGTTATAAAGCATACAATTAATTTCGATTATTTAATTTTATAAATTTTTCATATATTGTTAATTAAAAAAAAAAAAAGATATTATTAGATGAAGAAATGAATTTAAAAAAAATGCTTTCCTAATCAAAGTTGTTAAGAAAATAAACGTTCGTAAGCTGATTTGATGAACTGGTCGTAACTTTATTTTTTTTTTTTTTTTTAATAATAATTAATATTTAATATTTCGAACTGACAGTATTTTTTTTTTTTTTTTCAATTTTTTAATTAATTAGAATTTAATAAAAATTTATATGATAATTATTGTTATTATAGATGATTAAATATATTTAAAAATAATTTAGGGTGTCAATATTTAGACCCCTGTCAATAATTGGAGCTTTTACCTTATTTGTTAAAAAAAATTCTAAAAATTATTAAATATCTGGTAAATTTATAATCATTACCTAAAACTGTGATTTCGACAGTTGTTGTCAGCACCAGAAGGTACTTGACGTAGTTTTGGAATATTCCGGGCTTAGGTTTGACGAGACCAACGCTGATGATTGTCTCGTTTAATCCGTCGAAGTAAGCCACGTCTGACTCATTCTCGTAAGACCAGACGTAAATGTCACTGTCGATTGTTAACCAGGCTTTGGAAATCTCAGTGAACAGCCCCATCATGCAGTGACACTGCATGTGGCTAAAGTGCTCCATTACTTCGGAAGGCAGAGGCACTTTGCTGTGGACTTTTATTTGGTTAAGACTGCTGATATTTAGAGCACTGCTGCTCAGGTTCGGGTAGTCGTAGTCGTCCAGGCCACTTACTGTGGGACCACCTTGCACTGAGTATCTCATTAAGTTTATTAATGACGGGTAATTGTTGTCTATCACCACATGCTTGTCGATCATCTTTCCCGCTACTTCCAACGCGTCGGAGTAAATTTTTAACGTCTCCATGGCTGGAAATTATTTTTTTTATTTATAAGTTTGTTTTATTTTATTGTTTGTTAATTTTGACTTTTTTTTTTAGTGATAAAAGTAAGTAAATATAAATTATAAAGATAATTTGAAGGTTAGGTATTACTTACCGGGCGGGAAACTTTATTTTTTTTATTTATTGTTGCTATTACTCTAGTATGTGTCAAAAAATAAATTTTATCTGGTCAGCAAATTATTGCTGCAGATATTTTATTAAAAACTATACAATAAACTAAATCTTGATTTTAAGGTAATTTATAAACACTGTAATTGTAATTAAGGGCTTTTAATAATGCGGCACTAACGTATTTTTTTTTTCTGAGAAATGTAGCGGTACTGTCAGCTCGGTCACGCCTCTAGTGGCAGACCCGTTGAATCCACATGGATATAGGGATTGAGAAAGATGATCTTGACGCCACCTGCCGAGAAAAATGTAAAACAAAGTGGTGGCAACTAGTATACAAAACAATAACATATTTGTTAAATTAATTATTTTTTTAATTTAATTAACATAATTTTTCATAATGTCTTCTTCAAAACTATTATCAAGTTTTTCTATTCCACTGAAAATTAAAAAAAAATTCAATTCTAGACTTCGAAACTTGTTACGTAACTGAATCAAAAGACATCTTACAACTTTTCAAATTTTTATAACAATTCAATTATTATTAAAAAATTTATAGTAAAAGAATTCCACATGTAGAAATTTAAAAAACTTATTTGTACAAATTTTCAAAAGAATTTTTTTTATGATAATTGATTTGCCATAAAAATTTAAAAAATTATCAAATGTCAGCTGATCTCAGTATCATTTTTTTAATCAAAATTAAATTAGCCTACATCTGAAAATTTTTATAATTTTCTTTATTAAAAAAATCATTACAAAAAAATCAAAATAAAAAATTTCACATGTCGAAGATTTAAAAAATTATACGTGCAAATTTTTAAAAGTATTTTTTTACTTGCAATTTAATTGTTAAACAAATGCAAGAATTGCTGAACATCGGCTAATTTTAGTGTAATATATTTTTACAAAGTTTATATTTAATTATAAATTTCGTCAATTAACGAATATTAAAAATAATTTCAAAAAAACTTCATCAACTAACATCAATTTTTATACTGTAAATATCGGAAACTTTGATTTGAGTGACAACTGAGCAGGTTATGGTTTAATGTTTATTTGAATCTCCTGTTTCTACACCATTCGAAACGTGTCCTGACTCGAATAACTTTTTTCCTTTTATGTCATTTTGACCCCTAATATGGGTATTTTTGACGGACAAGAACCCGAATTTAATTATTTTTTTCATTATTTATTTCAACTAATAAAAACTGAAAAAACTAAAGATTGCGTTGCGCGTGACAAAGAAAGTATGCTAAGGACTTACGATATACTGACGATTTACATACGTTTCAGTAGTTTTATAATGGGTTCAGTCAATGATAATAACTGTAGAGGGCGCTGAAAGCAGCGAAGAAGAAGAAGGGGAAATTTAACGTAGTTCCAGCGTGGTGTATAGTATAGTCAGAGCATTTACTATAGACAAAAATTATGATACTAAAGTTAGCCGACGTTCAAAAATTTTTCTATTTTTTTTAACAATTAAATTGCAAGTAAAAACATACTTTAAAAAAATTGCACCTATAATTTTTCAAATTTTCTACATGTGAAATTTTTTATTTTAATTTTATAGTAATAATTTTTTCATTAAAAATAATTATAAAAATTTTCAGATGTCGGCTAATTTAATTTTCACTAGAATTTAATTCACGCGAGCGCGCGCCTCATATTTATTGTCATGATATATTTATGTGTCGTTTATGTATATTATATTCACTTTCAACCAATCAGAATGAGAATATTTATTTTCGACCAATCACATCACGAATAGATTGGTTTCACATACATTTCATCTCAATTTTATTATGGGACTAGAATTCAAATTTTCGCGCGCAAGCGCGCGTCTTGACTATAGAATTTGCATATATTTTCATGCTTATGATATATTCGACCAATCACGTTACGAATAGTTTGATGCCACATACATTTCATCTCAATTTTATATTAGGACTAGAATTTAATTTTCGCGCGCAAGCGCGCGCGTCATATTTATTGTCATGATATATTTATGTGTCGTTTATGTATATTATATTTACTTTCAACCAATCAGAATGAGAATATTTATTTTCGACCAATCACATCACGAATACAAAAATTTAAAAGCCACGGCACACAGACGTTCACACATACAATCACATGTTGTTAGTCTAGTGATCTGGCAACGTTGCTCTTGAAAACCGTGAAAGATTTGAATTTCCCGTTTTTTATGCTACACTATTTCAGGGAGTGTTGCGCACGGCGTTGCCAAATCACTATAAGTTGTTAAGTGAGCAGGTTAGAAATGGATCGAAATTTATTTTTTAAAATTATTATATCTCGATAACAAAACGGCGAAGTGCTATTTTTATTTTTTTAACTTATTCTAAAAACATTTTTCAACACTCTCCTAATTTTTTTTCCAATTCTGTCGAGAGAATTTTTTAATATAATAAAAAATAGTTGGAGAGACCGGACATTTTATGTCATTAAAGTTAGCCGACGTTCTAAATTTTTTGATTTTTTTTTTAATACTCAAATTAAAACAAAAAAATTTTTTTTTAAATTGCACTTACAGTTTTTGAAGTTTTTTAGACATGCAATTTTTTTTTTTATTTTTTTGTAATGATTTTTTCAATAAAAAAAAATTATAAAAATTTTTAAATGTCGGCTAACTTAATTTTCATGACATTTTACATGCTTTAGATGGAAAATGACCCTCAAAATCGCCAACTTTGACTTTAAATATCTCGCGATCTAAACGGTCAAAAATTATGAAATTTCAAAGAATTTATAAATAAAGCTATTCTGAACCCGTAAAAAAAATTTCAGCCGAATTTGTCGAAAAGTGATTTCATGCTGGAACTACCTTAATTCAACAGATATTCAATAATTAAAAAAATTTTTTTAATAAATAAATTGCTGCATAAAAAAATTGACATTTAAAAAATTTAATAAATTAAAAATGCAATTTTTTAAAAATAATTTTTCGGAACAAATTTTTTTGTTAAAATAAAATTATAAATGGTCAAGTGACAGCTAACTTAAATGAAAAATTTCCAAAACTCAAAGTTATTATTTCAGGTAAATTAAATATAAAGTAATGTTATATTTTTAATTATTTTCTAATTAGAATAATTGCTTTTTTTTAAGTTATCTATTAAACTTATTGCACGCCTCATAAGCGAAGCGTTGAGGTTGTGCTCTACTCTCGACATTTCAAAAAAAGTAGTTTTCTCGAAACTGAAATTGATTTTTTGTTATTTATATCGCACTTACAGATTAATATGAGTATACTTATATCAAGTCAAATAATTTGTCAGGCACATAAAATATATTTCAATAACAATTTTTTTGTTTAACATAGTAAATAATAACATTTAACATAATTTTTTCTGGACGTCCGTGTATGGATGAGTGTATGTGGCAGGGAAATTGGTCGAAAAAATAATCGTACCGGAATAATTTTTTTTTTATTATCTAAAGTAACACACGAAGGATTTCCCTAATTAATATGAGCGTTCAATTCACTGTCGTTAAATTATTATTTATAAAAAACTAATATATAACTGTGGATTTTTTTGTATATCTATCTATACATTTTATTATAGTATTTTTTTTTCCTCACCTTAGAGTTATGACGCCACTAAACCATAGCAGAGTTTTGTTTTTTATTATTTTGCTTTTTATCTTTTATTTTAATCAATTTATATGACTGTGGATTTTTTTGTATTTCTATCTATACATTTTATTATAGTATTTTTTTTCCTCACCTTAGAGTTATGGCGCCACTAAACCATAGCAGAGTTTTCTGTTTTTTATTATTTTGCTTTTTATATTTTATTTTAATCAATTTTATTTTAAAAAATGAGATTATGAGGCGTGCACTTTTGAATTTTCCAAACTTTTTTTATATTTATAAACATGAAAAAAAATTGTCAGATAAATAAAACTGTTTTTATAAAATTGAAATAATTATGAAAATTAATTTAGCAGATATTTAATAATTTTAAGAATTTCGGTGACAAATAAATTATTGCAAAAAAAATCTAAATAAAATTATAAATGCAATTTGAACAAGTTTGTTTGTTAAAAAAAATAAAATATGATCAAGTGATAGCTATAACTTTAATGTCATAATAATGAAATATTTCAAACAAAAGCCATGGTGTCTTCATTACAGCAGCAAAACTTTATAACAAAAAGATTTTTCAACACACAAGTATTGAATTGTAACTCTGACTAACTAAACAATAATTATTTTCCATTTTACAGGTTTCACATTACGTTCAAAGACCCCAGTAAGTTTCACAGACGATAACGAACCGTCAAATTAAAATTAATTGACCATCAGAATTATCAAAAGTGAAAATCTTATAAGGCGCAATTATTTTAAAAGTATTAATGAATAAACTCTACATAATTGAATGTCAGCAATTATGTATATAAAATCTCAGATGGTGGATAACAAAATTGATTATTTTTTCTACCCTCATGACAAGCTAAATTATGTCATTAGAAATAATTTCACACCTATATCTAGAATTCATGACATTTCAATAATTTAATAATTAAAGGACCATTGATTGACAAGTATTCACCTATTTACTTTTTAAGAATCAATCATGATCATGACATATGACTTATATTTGGGTTTCCTCGTCGCTTTTGAGCTGGTGTAGGATAATATGTTGTATTACTCATTTCTTTACTCGTGTTCGTGCTATCGCGAGCGGCTGGACAATATAATGGCTTACACAAACTCGACAGTTCAAACTTAACTCCGGTGATTCGAAGTCGAAGGTGCATGTTCTGAAATAAGCTTATTTTTTTTAACTTCAAAAATGGATTTTAAAATTTTAATCCTCACTTTTTTGTTCACTTGTAAGTTTTTATTTATTTTATCATTTTTATCAAAATTAAATTTAAAAAAAAACCTTTTTAATTATTTTATTTCTTCACAGCTAAGATTAAAAATTATTTTAATAAAAATTTTTTTAATTAATTTAAAACAAAAAAAAAGTTAGTTAAAATTCAAATTATTGAAAATAATTAAATTATTTCTAAATGCAGTAAAAATGCATAAAATATAATTGATCATTACAAATATTAAGTAACATGTTACTGAGCTATTAAAAAAATATTTAAGTGTCAATTAAAAACGTCCTTAGATTGCCAATAAAATATTTTATCTATTTTTAATGTGAAAACTTTTGTAATAAATTTTATTGCAAGTAGCTTCTTTTTTTTTTTTTTTTAATTTCTTACTCTGCATATTTTTTTATTTATTAAAATTTAATTCTAGAGCAAGTGCTCCCTAAAGAAGATCATAATTAAGTATATAATGAGTACATATTAAATAAATGTAATATTAATTATATTTTTAAGAAGAAACTGACTTTAGTGTTCTAAATTTATAATAAAGAATTTCAATAATAATACTTACGCATTTATTTGCTCTTATTATTATATTTTTAAAACAATAAATATGTTAATTTTATTTGAATAATATTTCTTCTTTAAAAGAAATTTTAATATTCTGTAAAAATAAAACAATTCATTGAATTTTACCAAAATTTTTTTACATTCTGCATTTATAAGTATTCATAAAGAATGCACCTAATATATAAAATAAAACTCGCTCTTGCCTACCTGAAAGCATCCGGCACAATAGTAAAGAAAAATTTCTGCAAAATAAGATAGAGAAAAATTAGCTGTCATAAGATAAATGGTCTAGCTGCTGATCCCAATAAAGAAAAAAAAAATAAAAATAACTGGATATTTTTATAAAAATCAAAGAAAGTTAGCACCAGTGACTAGACCGTTAGGTCCGATCTCTTGCGTGAAGAAAGTCACGTCAAGTAAAAAGAAGCATTCATTTATTTATCTTTCAAATAAGATAATCTATTATACTCTGCGTGCATCGCTCATCCTAATATATTTTTTATGCTTCCGGTAGCGTCACGATATGATGCATGCAAAGTAGAAAAATACAATGAAAGGAAAAGTAATTACGCCAAAATCGTGATAAAACTGTTAATAATAAGCGGTCATACATGTTATATCATAATTTCAGTCGCTTTTTAGTTATTGGATAATAATTGTAATAAGAATAAGGATTTATTTATTTATTGTTAAATAATTTATATAAATACTTGAAATATCTTGTTACTGTAATTGTTTACGCACTGAGCAAAATTTTTTTTTTATTTGATATCATTGAAGGTATTATGTGTCTCGAATAAATTAATCTACTTGATACATCCGCCTTTATAATCATTTCTAAGAATTTAATAATATTTAATAAATTAATTGCGAAATTTAATATCTAAATTTTAATAATTAATTAATCTAAATAATTAATTTTTTTATTAATTAATCTAAATAATTAATTTTTTTGTATTCAAAATTTAATTGATTATTTTTTAGTAAAAAAATTTAAATAAATAATTTTTATTCAAAAATGACCTTTAGAATAAAAACCGGGCTTGTTTCTTTTAATTTTGTGACATATTTAAATGAAGAAGAAATTTATTTTATTTATTTATCAATAAATAAAAATAAACGCTTAATTTGTCATACTTTTTTTTGTAACAAATAAAAGTAGATTATTTCTTTTGTTTTATTATTAAAAAAAAAAAGAAATTTATCATGACTCAGACTTTCTGGTCTAAAGTTTTTACCGAACATTCACTTCCTTTAATTTTATTCCCACTAAAATAGGAAAAATACGCAAAGTTGAATCACTTGTAATAAATTTAAATAATTTAATTCCTACTCTAATAAAATTAAATACTAAAAAAAATTTATTTCACACTTGGAAATTTTTTTGAGCGTTAAAAAAATTATGAATAATTACGGGTAATTATCAATGATTAAAAAAATAAATTATATGATCATTACCATTACAATAATAATTATTATGACATGTTATTATAAGACTGCGCTCAATAATTCATATCAATAATTGACATGACACAAATCTGTGCAATATCTTCTTTAAGTTCATTTTTATTTTTAATTAATTTTATTGATTAATTTTTATTAAAAAAAAAATCTTTTTTGTCTTGAGATAGAATTGATATTAACAAACTGCGTATTGAAATTAAAATATAACATTACAAGCCGGTATTACATAATTAAAGGTTTAAATTTCACATAACTATCTCAATAGTAATTTTATATAAATATGATATATATTTATTTATGTAATATAGTGAGTATTTTTTTTTTTAAATAAATATTTATTGTTTTTTCATTAATTATTTAATTGAAGATATCAAGCGCCATGTATTTTATTAGATTAAATTAATTTATTTATAAGTACACGTTTTCTTCATTATCCTTGACAATAATGGGGCAGGATAACTCGTAACAATAAAATTTCATATTATTCTGGAGTCTTTTGCCAAGTAGGTGAAGGATAATGTCTTCAATTGCTATATAAATACAAATACATAAATAAATATTAAAAAAAAAAATACGTGTGAAAAAATGAAATATTTTTAAAAAATTAATATTTATTATAAAAATTTAGAATAAATTTTAAAATATTAATACATAAATAAATATAAAAAAAAATATGTGAGAAGAAATGCAATATTTAAAAAAAAATTAATATTTATTGTAAAAATTTAGAACAAATTTTAAAATATAAATATTTTAAAAAAATATGTGTGAAGAAATGCAATATTTAAAAAAAAAGATGAATATTTATTGTAAAAATTTAGAATAAATTTTTATTAAAATTTTAAAATATAAATACTAATAAATATATGTATGAAGAAATGCAATATTTAAAAAAAAAATGAATATTTATTGTAAAAATTTATAATAAATTTTAATAAATGGTATAATGTGTCAAAACAAATTAATTTATCAGGTAAAATTAGTGAGTAAAAAAAACGAAACGGAAATGTCAGTTAACACATAAAATATATCAAAGATTGCAAGGAAGATTATCAACTATAGATCAAAAAAAAAAAAAAAAAAAAAACAATGAAAATACCAACGGATCTTACGCAGCGTTAAAGTTCTCACGGTATCTCAATAAAATAATTTTTTTTTCTTCTTTTAAATTGGCGTGACATTTACGTTAACAGTACAATAAATAGCAAATATATTTGCGGTAGATATCAATTTATATCTATATAAATATAATAAATATAATGAGTATGATAACGTTATTTTATTTGAAGGTCGGGAACTTGCATGTAGACTTACTAATTATTGAGCCTATTATATTTTTTGTATGTGCATCTACTTATGGACATTCAAGTGATAAGTTACTTTGTTTTCAGTACTGTCATATTGTTGGTGATGAATAAGACAGCTACTTCAGTATTTTATTTCATGGCAATAATAAAAAAAAAACAAAGTTGAATTATTGAATCAATAATTTAAAAATGAAGAAATAAATTTTTGTGTATTTTTATTTTTGTTTGATAATTGTTTTTTTTTTTTTTCAGGCAAAATTTCTGGAGGTCAAGAATTTACTTATGAAGGCATTCATGGTACTTTAATTTATTTTTTACTGTAGTTTATTTCTTCTTTTTTTTTTTTTAAATGAAGAAATAAAAACTAAATAAAATAATTAAATGTTTTTAGGACCACAATATTGGACAAAAGATTACGGAACATGTACAGGTAAACATCAATCACCGATTAACATTGAAGAACATGAAGTCGAGGACGTTAGTTTTCCTTCAATAAAATTTGTGGGCCTTCAAAATCCTCAAGTAGTTACATTAACTAATAATGGACATACAGGTAATTTATTAATTTTTACTAATAAATTTTATTAATAAATTTATTAACAAATTTTGCTAATAAATTTATTAACAAACTTTATTGATAAATTTTATATACAAAATTTATTAATTAGTTTTTATAAAAAGTTTTTGGAATTACTGAAGCACAAATTTAATAGTTATCTCTAGATTTTTTTTAAATGAAGAAAAAAAAATTGCAAGATCTAATCATTCAATAAAAGACTTATCAAAGCCAATTGTCAATTGAAGATCAAGAAGAAAAAATAAATATGTTTTATATTTCAGTGGCGATAACATTCGACGATCCAGAAGCCATAAAAATCTACGGAGGTCCTTTGGATACTTATCCGTATATCTTCAAGCAAATGCACTTCCACTGGGGCTCTGATGACAAGGAAGGCTCTGAAGATCGTATAAATAACATTGCGTATGCCATGGAGCTCCATGCGGTGTTTTATAAAAAATCTTACGGATCCATGGAAGCTGCGATGCATTATGCTGATGGTCTTGCAGTTTTAGCTTACTTTGTTGAAGTAAATTTTAAAATTTCCTTAATTTTTGCTAGCAATAAATTTATGAATAAATTAATAAATTTATAATCTTCAATTATTTTTTTTTTTTTAATTAATTAGGTTGACAATACTGAATTTAATCCAGTGTATGAACCACTATTAGCAGCCTTTCCAATGATTGAAGAAGTCAACACCAATGTTACATTGAACGGTCCAATAAATCCTGAAAAATTATTATTACCTGGTGAAATAATTGTCTCAGATTATTATACGTACCATGGATCTTTAACTACTCCGCCTTGCTCGGAGGTGGTAATTTGGATTGACTTTAAAGATCCATTCCGAATGAGTCATGAGCAAGTAAGTGATCATACACCAATTTTTTCTTCAATGTAATTTATATAATTTATAATTAATTAAAAAATAATTTTTTTTTTAAAGATTGAGGCCTTTAGAAGTATTAAAACATTTGATAATCAAAAACTTACTCACAATTTCCGGCCAGTTCAAAAATTAGAGGACAGAAAAATTTTTAGAAATGTTATTGTGAGTGACTTGTTCAATTCTGGAGATATTAAGACGATTTCATCGTCCCTATCAATCACTTTCGCCGCTGTATTGTTAACCATTCCACCGGAACTGTGGTTCGCATTCTTCGGGCTTTAAATCATAACTTTTAGTATAAATTATTTCTATGATTGGATAAAATTTAATACCTTAAAAAATAATTATTTATTAATATTTAAATGAGTAAGAACATGACTTATAAATATTAGAGAAGAATAGTGTAGAAGTATGAACAAGTAAACTTTGAATGTGATAACTAAGAATAATTTATTGCCTAATTAATTATTTTAAAATTAATATGTATACCTAGAAACTCCGTTCTTTACAAAAATAATTCTTCCTCAGTATTGTGGTCCTAAAAAATTTTATTATTCAACTTTTTTTTTTAAGTCAACAGCACTGTACTTTTATGCTCAGTCAAATCTTATTTATTAAAATACAATGTTAATTAATTAACAAGCTTGTAAAGAAGAAATAAAACTTATAGTTTTTAATTTTTATTGTATTAATCAAATAAGTCAATAAAGTATGATTTAAAAATTATACAGAATAATAATTTTGGTAATGTAAACATTAATATTTATATATTTATTTATACTATGGTATAATTTTTTTAAATTATTGAGACACTATAATCAAAGTAAAAGACCCAATTAGTGACATTTTTTCTTTCAATGAAAAAATATTTTATTTGGAATAAAATTAAAAAATTTTTTTTATCTAAAGGTTTTAAAAATTATAAATAATATATCCATTATTGAAATTAATGATTTAATTAATTTAATAAGTACTAAAATCAAAGAAAGTGTCAGTAATTGGGTCTTTTACCCTATATAAGGGTAAAAGACCCAGTTATTGACACTGACCTAGTCATTTGACACTTTCAATTTTATTCTAATAAAAAAAAATAAAATGTTTTCAAAAAATCAATCATCTTAAAATTTATAATTAAAAAATTATATTTATTAAATTATTAGAGTTGATTTTTTTTTTTTTTTTTTTAAAATAAAATTGCAAGTGTCAATAACTAGGCCAGTCTCAATAATTAAGTCTTTTACCTTAATCGCCTTAATAAATAAATATTTGCCTTGTTTTTAATTACTTATTTGATATGTATACTATAAAACAACTTATCACCTTAATAGTTTTAAGTTCACTGAACAATTTGTCTTTCTTTATAAGAAATATTGAATATTTGGTACAATTAATTGTTTATTTTATTTTATAAAGAACAATAAAGCACAGAACGATAAAATAAATTACAAAGGCTAGTATAACGGTCTAATACTTTTGATTAATTTTAAATTGAAAAAATTTTAATAGAATTATTTTAATTTTTAATTCAATAATATTAATTGTCATAATAATCACTTATTTATGAAATAGTACTGAAGACACTTAAATAGAATTTTTGACAATAATTTTATAATTCTAAATTCGATGTTTAGAAATAAGAAAAATATTTTTATTTTTATTAATAACAAACAACTTCAAAACCAATTGAATTTTTACTCTAAGCTTATTTTCTTTATAAGAAATTAAACTAATATAGTGAAAATCAAAAACATTTTATAAATATATATTCTTCACTTTGACACCGGTGAAAAAAAATAATTTTTAAAAAAATAAAACGTTATACGCTTTGTATCCAGTCTAGACTTTCTTTTTTTCACTTAATATTTTAATTTAAGCTTTGAAAAATCTCACAACTCTTACAACATATTGACGACAAATTGGACACTCATTCATTTGCTTGCCACAGTTTATACAACAAGCCATATGCCCGCATTCTAATATTACACATTCAATAGGTGAATCCCAACAAATTTTACATAAGCTTTCATCATAAAGACCCTCTGCACTTAAATCTGTAAAATAATTGCAATTAAATATTTTAATAATTTACATATTAATGAATTAGATATTAGATACTACCTTCTCTCGATCGCTTATGAGCATCCCAAAGTCTAGAAGCTCTGTCAAGAAGTTCAGATCTTTCGAGGCAACCTTTGAAATCAACTCGATTTGATCTGAGGAGATCTTTTAACTGCTTGACATTAAGATATTCTAAATCTGATCTTTCCATTATGTCAGATAGCTTCACGTTACCTGTCCACTAATCAAGATAATAAAAAATTAATTAAAAAAATTATCATTAAAATTTTACATCAGGTTTTGACGTAAAAAAAAAAAATTCTTTTTATCAAAATGAGCAATTTTATAATAATAAATAAATTTGTTGTAAATTTTAAACAATTATATTTTTTAACTGAAGAAATCAAAATTTTTATCAAATTAATTTTTTTTTTAAAAAAAAAATTTTTTAGATTTGGAGAAAAATAATTTTGGGTTAAAATATGCAAATTGTTTTTTTTTTCTAAATCAAAAAAAAAATGAAAAATTTGTATTTCTTCAGCTGAGAAATAGAATTGTTTAAAATTTCCAAAAATTAATTTTTTATCATAAAAATGCTCATTTTTTTGAAGAAAACTTTTTTTCTCAGTGTAAAAATAATTATAAAAATAATAATTTTTATTACCGAAGGAAGCTCATTAAATTCAGACGGATCACTACTCTTAGAACTCTCTGGAGAGTTTTCTTCTTCTTGAATAACTATTTCTGGATCGACTTCTGGCTGTACTTGCTCAAGATCTTGCTCTTGCTCTTGTTCTGTTATTAAAGGTTCAGGACCTTGTGACGGACTAATATCCTCTTCGGATGAAATTTCTTCTATATCTACATTATGATTTCTAGGCGGAAAAAATGGCTCGTGCTCAGATTGCGGACTTTCAACTGTTTGCCTTACATTTATTGGAGGGCTTCTAGATCGTCTTGGTGGAGAACCAGGTGGTGTACTTTGTCTTTCCTGCGGCCTGTGATAAAATACATTTAAAAACGTGTTAATTAAATAATTAATCACCTCAATATTTTTTTAAAAACGTTTCTATTTAATTATTGCTACCTTAATGGCTGAGAAACATTATTTGTTAATAATTCGTTGTCTATTTGACTTTCTCCGTTGGCATATCGCATTAAAATATTGACTAAATCTTCTTTTTCTGCAGATCAATTATTGAATTAATTATAAACACAATTTTTTTATTTTTTTTCAATAATAAACTAAATCTAGAAAATTATTTATTAAAAATTGTATTCATCATTTTTTTAGATCTAATTTAATTGTTAAAAATGATCATAAAAATTAATTTAGTAGATATTTGATTATTTTTTTAATAAATAAAAAATGATGATAATTAATTTGGCAGATATTTAATACTTTTTAGAACTTTTGTTGGTAAAAAAAAATAAGAAAAAAAAAATTGACATGTAGAAATTTAAAAAAATTAAAAATGCAATTTTTTGAAAATAAATTTTTAGAATTAATTTAATTGTTAAATAAAATTAAAAATTGGTCAAGTGACAACTAATTTTAATGCCATTAAAATATGGCAAAAAAAATGAGAAAAAAAAATTCACATGAAAAAATTTTAAAAAATTATAAATGGAATTTTTTAAAAATAATTTTATTAAACAAAATTTATTTGTTAAATAAAATTAAAAAATTATCAAGTGACTGTTAAGTTTAATTCCATAAAATTATCAGATGTCTCTTGATTTTAGTATCATAAAATTTAAGATTGTTAACTAAAAATAATAAAATATTGAATTCTCACCTACGCATCCTCTGAGCGATACTTTTTTTGCCATAAGATATTGCTTGAGATCTTTTGATTTCATTGTCAATACTTGAGATTTAATAAGTGGTCTTCTGGACAACATACTACAATTATCACAACTTAAAACTCTGTCTCCTCTTCTAATCACACAATCTGTACAAAAAAATCTCAAACAATCCTTGCATTGTTTCTGTAATAAAAAATTATAAAAATTAATTTAGCAAACATTTTATATTTTTAAAAATTAAAAAAAAAAAAAATTGACTTGAAGAAATTTAAAAAAATTACAAATGCAATTTTTTTAAAATAATTTTTTAGAACGAATTTATTTGTTAAAAAATAATTAAGTGACTGCTGACTTTAATGTCATTTAAGTTTTATTTTTTACAATCAACTTGACTCTTTAAAAGTAATTAAAAGAAATAACTAAAAAGTGTAAAAAATAAAAAATTACTTACTTTTCTTTTAAATAATGTGAATTTAGTTGAGCAGGCTTCACAAGCCATGTCGTCAAATATTTTATTTAAATTATTAATACTATTTAGAATAGTTTTATAGGTTATGTCATTATCCATTCACACTGCGTGACGTTTTCCTCAGTTTTTATTTTATCAATACTGAAATGTAAACATATGACTGTTAATGTTTTTATCTTTAAAAAAAATTATTTCTTGAACATTATTGTGGTTTATATAATTAGTAATTATAATCAACATTAACAAAGAAAATATTTTAGAGTTACAATAATATTTTATACATAATTTTCTACTTACAATAATTATTTCACTTATAATTGTAAGTAAAAAAAAAGTGCTTGTGTCACAGTTGTATTTATGTAATTTTTTATCAAATTTTAATTAAGAAACGCAAACACTTTCATTTCCTAACTTCACAAAATACTAAAGTTTTATTTTGTATGTTTACTAAATATGCAAATGAGAGATGGTTGATATTATCTGACGGTTTAGATAATAATTTAGCTATTCAGAAATCTTACGACAGTCTTGCGTGATTATTACTCTGAAATTGAAGTTGAATCAATGTCAAAATAGATATTGTGTTGTTGAGGGTACTGAATTATCGATGAGACAATTATAATTTTTTTGTTACATATATAGATTTACTTAAATGACAATGTATTAAATTTTTGGCTATCTTCATTATCTTCTTTTTTAGGTTTGAACTTTGAACATTTTTTTAATGATTCATTTTTTACTTGAATTTTATTTGAATAATTATTGATATATTACTTTACAGTCGCTAAAATCAAGTAAATAAATTAATTATTTATATTTTGCATACAATTAAGTTATTAATTTACTTACGAAGCTATATAAGTATATTTTAATAACAGATAATAAATATAAAGAGTGATGTGATTGACAGCTTTTAGAAAATAAATATTATATCAACTTTTTAATTAGTCAAAAAAAAAAAAAAAAATTTTTTTTGCTAATAAAAAAAGATACTGAAATTTTAATATTAAAGTTAGCTGACATTTTTAATTTTTTTTTGGGTTGCAGTCAACTAGTCAGACTGACAACATTATTCCGAATTAATAAATTACTAGAACTTAGAAAGTAAATATTAAATGTAATTTAAAATAATCAATTCAACAAAATTTTAAAATTCCGAAAAATATAATCTTAAATAAAGAAAAAACTAAAGCTATATTAATAGAATCTTTCAAAGTCACCAAGTCTCAATAAATTAAAAAACATAACAACGAAAATTTGTACGCCAAAATGAATGAACACTCATTTAGCCGAAAAATGTAAATAATTTTATATTTAGATTAGAAATTTTTTTTAACTAATTATTTTAATTAATTTAATTTTAATTTACAAGCATGTATGGGAAACACTCAAATTTCATGCTTGTAAAGGTGGACCATCTAAGAAAAATTTCCAATTTTTTGGATGAGTAATTTTCGGCCGAATCATTATTCGGATAGATGGGTATTCGGGTTAATATACGTCAGAACGAACCTTTTTCGAAATCAAATTAATTTCAACTCTTGAGGAATATAAGATTTATATTTACTTATATTCGATAACCCGGTGTATTATAATTTACAAGATTGTTTTTCGGCTGGTATTCTATTTAAGTTAATGTATTTTATAAAATTTGAATGTAGTGGAATTGCAAATTTTCTAGAGTTTTATTAATTCGGAATGTTGTCAATCTGACTGATTGACCGCAACCCTTTTTTTTTTTTATTAAATTTGAACTAAATAATATTTTTTAAAAATTGCGCTTATATTTTTTCAAGTTTACCCTCATTTAAAATGTGATGTTAAAATTAAAAACAGTTGTTTTTAATTTTAACATCACCCTAGTTAGAAAAAAAAATTCAAAAGTTTTTTTTTTAATTGCACTTACGGTTTTTCAAATTTTTCACAGATGAATATTTAAAAAAAAATTTTTTTGAAATGATTTTACCAATTCTAAAAATTTTTAAATGCCGGCTAACTTTATTGTCATTTAAATTTTGTTGTATTTAAATGTAGAAATAATTTCTAATTCCTTTTTTTTTTTAATCAATTAAGCTGACTATCAACAACAGTGACCTTTTAATTGTTTCAGATATTTACAGAATAATTTTATAATATATTTACACAAAAGAAGTTTATAACTTATGATTATCTTGAACCATTGTTAAAAACTGGTCATTGTTTTAAATTTAAAAGCCTGAAGAGTTACGCGCAAAATCATTAGCAGAAAATTTTGTTAATTATCATAATTTAATTTAAGCATTCGACTTAATAACTACACACCCAGTGTCACAAAAAAAAACTGTTGACTTTTTGGTAAATTTTATTTAACAAGAAGTCAAAAGTTAATAATTGTCAATTTAAATTTAATAAAATGTACCAAAAAAAAATTGTTGTGCTGCTTGAGTCATTAATCCCAGACTCCTAAAGTGTCCCAAGCGGCACAGAAATTTTTTTGGTAATCTTTTGTTGAATTTAAATTGACAATTATTAATTTTTGACTTCTTGTTAAATAAAATTTACCAAAAAGCCAACAGTTTTTTATGTGGCGCTTGAAGAGCAGTAATTTGACCATTTTTTATTAACAAACAAATTTATTCAGAAAAATAATTAAAAAAAAAAATTGAATTTTTAATTTTTTTTAATTTTTACATGTCAATTTTCTTTTTTCCTTTTTTTTTTCCATAATTTGACTCCAAAATTATTAAATATCTGCTAGATTAAGATAATTGAATTATGTTAATTATTTATATAATCCAATAAAAAATAGAGACTTGAATAGATTTTCTAGATTGTAAAATTTTAAGAAAATTTTTCTAACATATAAATTAATAAAATAATTATTTAATTATTATATTTTACAAATGTATTTATTTTTTCTAGATTAAGTTGATAGAATTGCGCTCAGTTATAGTGTTCATTTCAATGACCTAACTTTATCGATTGAAAACTAAAAATAGATTTTTATTATAAGTTCAATAAAGAATTTTTTTTTTATTAAAAAAAAAATCTGTTTTATTACATGTTTATATTTAATAAATTTATTACAGGCTTATATTTAATAAATTTTATTCTATTTATTAAATTTAAATAAAAATTGCAAGTAGATAAATTTTAATATGTAAATACTATAGGGCCAGTTTTTCAATCCAGGATAAAATTTTATCCAATGATAAAATATATCTATATATTTCATATATATAAATATACTGGCAATAATAATTTTATCCTGGATAAAATTTTATCTTGGATTGAAAAACTGACCCTAAATATCGTTAAAGTCATAAATTACAATTTTAAATATAATTTGTTTTCAACAAATAAAAACATTTTATTTTTTTATGACTTATAGATAAGAAAAAAAAATTTTTTTACGACTAAATAATAACATAATTTTATCATTGTAAGTAAAGGAAATGTTAAAAGTCGATCAACAGGTCATTAATAAATCATGATTCACATTTGTATAGAAAACCGGTAGTTATGACGACGACACGAATATCTTCAGCCAATAGAGGTGAACCACATCAAGTAAACGTCACTCTTAACCAATGAAATTCTTCGAAATCTACCAGAATGTTCGTTGATCCCACTCCGAGGGTAAATATTCTGCAGTACGGTCGAGTTATTGCATCAGGCATCAGGTATAGAGAGAAGAACATAACAGAAGAGTCAAATAAAGGAAACATTTGATGATTAAGCTCCAAAGTGTTTGGTTATTAAATAATTTTAATAAATTTTCTTCAATTACGCAATAAAGTTTGAAGATAATATTGCAGTGATATTACACAATCAATAAGTGAGATAATTTTTATTGCTCTAATAGTTTATTGATAAATCTATGGCATATTATGATTTCGCCAAAAAGTGTCATCATCACGTTGCCTAAAGGGCTCCAAAAATCACCAGTGATTAGCCCGGTGCGTAATATTATTAAGCCGACTGGAAATTTAAATTTTACGACTTCTATTCTCGCCACAAAGTCCAAGGTTGACGCGAAAAACATGCAGAAAATTCAACACGATTGTTATGGTGATATCCAGGGTGAGCTGATGAAAACAGAAATGTGGCTGAGAGGAAAAAAACGGAGGCTTGATCATCTTTCATGGGAAGAAAAACTCCAAAGAAAGTAAGTAGGAGTAGTATGTAACATATGTTACCTAAGTTTATTTTTCATATATTCATATATATAATATATATGAATATATGAAATATATAAAAAATTGATGTGGGTACTCAAATGAAAGGTCTTGATGAGTGGAACATCAAAATGAGCTTATATCTTTAAAAATGTCAATAGTTCACGAGATACAAGGTCATTTCTTAATTAAGTTAAATTGCACTGTACTTTCTTAACTATTGACGTTTCAAAGATCCAATAATTAATAATTAATTTTTTTTTTTAAACCAAGAAAACTGAAGAACCGAGTTGCTGCCCAAACATCCAGAGACCGTAAAAAAGCAAAGCTTGATGAGCTAGAAGAAACAGTAAGAACTTTGGTAGAAAAAAATGAACTAATCGCAGAAGAGTGTGACAGTCTGAGAGCGCAAAACGAAGCATTACTTGCGGAGAATCAAAGGCTGAAGGAAGGAGATAAAAGCGTTAATAAAACTGATTCAGATCGGTATTGCTCAATGTGCATGGGTCGTGTCGGTTGTGTTGCACCCGCGCTGGGATCAGCTGTATCCCCCATTAACCCTCTGCCGCAGGGTGGGGCAACTCAACTGGCACCGTCCCTAACACCGTCAGCAAGTGCGGAAATTCTGTTGAAGATATTGACGCTTTACCTCCTCTGGAGGAACTCTTTGCCGACATCCAAAGTGATGGCTATGTCGAACGACTCGAAGAACTTGCAGAAAGTCTTCTGCGAGAAGTTACCTCTGGCGTGGAAGCTCATGCTCAGAGACCAAATGAACAGGTGAGATTATTTCCTTAAAAATCTTATTTTTATTAATATTTACTACCAATATATAAATAAATAAAATTTTGCTTTATTTGATAATGACCATTGTTAAATTGCACTGTAATTTTTTAACTATTGACATTTTTAAAGATATAAGCTCATCCCGATGTTACACTCATCAAGAGCTTTCATTTGAGTACCCACATGCATTTTTGATATATTTTTCATATAATATACATATATATAATATATATAAATATATAAAAAATTTATGTGGGTACTCAAATGAAAGGTCTTGAAGAGTGTAACATCGTGATGAGCTTATATCTTTAAAAATGTCAATAGTTCACAAGATATTTGTTAAATTGCACTGTACTTTCTTAAATATTGACATTTTTAAAGATATAAGCTCATACCGATGTTACACAAATATCGTTAAAGTCATAAATTACAATTTTAAATATAATTTGTTTTCAACAAATAAAAACATTTTATTTTTTTATGACTTATAGATAAGAAAAAAAAATTTTTTTACGACTAAATAATAACATAATTTTATCATTGTAAGTAAAGGAAATGTTAAAAGTCGATCAACAGGTCATTAATAAATCATGATTCACATTTGTATAGAAAACCGGTAGTTATGACGACGACACGAATATCTTCAGCCAATAGAGGTGAACCACATCAAGTAAACGTCACTCTTAACCAATGAAATTCTTCGAAATCTACCAGAATGTTCGTTGATCCCACTCCGAGGGTAAATATTCTGCAGTACGGTCGAGTTATTGCATCAGGCATCAGGTATAGAGAGAAGAACATAACAGAAGAGTCAAATAAAGGAAACATTTGATGATTAAGCTCCAAAGTGTTTGGTTATTAAATAATTTTAATAAATTTTCTTCAATTACGCAATAAAGTTTGAAGATAATATTGCAGTGATATTACACAATCAATAAGTGAGATAATTTTTATTGCTCTAATAGTTTATTGATAAATCTATGGCATATTATGATTTCGCCAAAAAGTGTCATCATCACGTTGCCTAAAGGGCTCCAAAAATCACCAGTGATTAGCCCGGTGCGTAATATTATTAAGCCGACTGGAAATTTAAATTTTACGACTTCTATTCTCGCCACAAAGTCCAAGGTTGACGCGAAAAACATGCAGAAAATTCAACACGATTGTTATGGTGATATCCAGGGTGAGCTGATGAAAACAGAAATGTGGCTGAGAGGAAAAAAACGGAGGCTTGATCATCTTTCATGGGAAGAAAAACTCCAAAGAAAGTAAGTAGGAGTAGTATGTAACATATGTTACCTAAGTTATGATCCTGAAGTTAGCTGACAGCTGTCAATTTAAAAAAAAAAAAATTCAATTACATTAAAAAGAATACTTTAAAAAAATTTTTTTAATTTTGACACGTGGAATTTTTTATTATAATTTAATTGACATAAAACTAGCAACCTTGGAGTCACTATGTGACTACCGTTACTTGTGAACTGTAAAGAAATAAAATTTTGCTTTATTAAATAATGACTTTTGTTAAATAGCACTGTACTTTTTTAACTATTGATGTTTTTAAAAATATAAGCTCATCCTGACGTTCCACTCATCGAGAGCTTTCATTTGAGTACCCATATACATTTTTGATATATTTTTCATATTTACATATATATAATATATATAAATATATAAAATATATGAAAAATTGATGTGGGTACTCAAATGAAAGGTCTTGATGAATGGAACATCAAGATAAGCTTATATCTTTAAAAATGTCAATAGTTCACAAGATATAAGGTCATTTCTTAAATATGTTAAATTGCACTGTGTTAACTATTGACATTTTTAAAGATATAAGCTCATCCCGA
>CAJNRD030001119.1:7002604-7013989 GCA_905319865.3 Cotesia congregata
TAACATCGGGGTGAGCTTATATCTTTAAAAATGTCATTTGTTGACAAGATACAAGGTAATTTTTTAATCATTGAAATTTTTTAAGATATAAACTCATTTTAATATTAAGCTCTTCGAGAGCTTTCATTTGAGTACCCACATACATTTTCATATATTTTTCACGTATACATATATATAATATATATAAATATATAAAAAATTTATGTGGGTACTCAAATGAAAGGTCTTGAAGAGTGTAACATCGTGATGAACTTATATCTTTAAAAATGTCAATAGTTCACAAGATATTTGTTAAATTGCACATGTAATTTCTTAACAATTGATATTTTTAAATATATAAGCTCATCCTGATGTTCCACTCATCAAGGGCTTTCATTTGAGTACCCACATGCATTTTCATATATTTTTCATATATTCATATATATAAATATATGAAATATATGAAAAATTGATGTGGGTACTCAAATGAAAGGTCTTGATAAGTATAACATCGGGATGAGCTTATATCTTTAAAAGTGTTAATGCTTCACGAGATACAAGGTCATTTCTTAATTATCTATCTAGAGATAGAGTATTTTAATAATATAGATTCATGAGAAATTTAGTTTATTTTTTATTTATCTGTCGTCAGGTCACCATCAAGAAAGATACCTTTGAAGAATCTGATGATCCAAAAAAAATGGTGGGGCCGGCATCAAAAAATGTGGAAGCCAGTCCAATCTGTAGTAGCTTAAATCTATATCCCAAAGAGTCAAACCCTTTCCCCGCTCAATATGTTGATAAATCATCAATATCAGAATTATTCAAACGTGAAGTTAAAATCAAGCAAGAACCCATCAGCGATGTCGACACTGTTTATGGGACCTACGATGAGGCTACTAATTGTATAACTATCATTTATCCTGGAGAAGATGAGGGTATCAGAATAGATGAATGTGTCCAAGAAGTCGGCAGTGATGAATCCGCTAATTTAACGCCTAATTATTATAACAATGTTTCACCTGCTTACTCAATAGCAGACTCTATGTCACCCTCTAGCATGCATTCTGATGATTCTGATGCTAATTCTGTATGCTATAAAATTAAATCTAATATATCCAATTGTGGATACGAATCTCATGATTTTGCGCAAGCTGAAAGGCATACTGACACTGCAGCACTCACAGATTTATGGCACGAAAGTTTTTCGGAATTATTTCCTAGTCTTGTTTAATTATTTAATTAAATTTATCTATTTTTTAAATGATAATTAAGTTAGCCGACATCTAAAAATTTTTATAAATTTTTTTTTTCATTAAAAGAATCATTACAAAAAAATAAAAAAAAAATTTCAATTGTAAAAAACTTTAAAAACTGCAATTGCAATTTTTCAAAAATATTTTTTAGTTGTAATTTAATGAGAGAAAAAAAAGCAAAAATTTTTTAGAATAATACTAAAATTAGCCGACGTTTTTAATTTTTTGATTTTTTTTTTTAATAATTAAATTAGAACAAAAAAATATTTTTTAAAAATTGCACTTGCAGTTTTTAAAGTTTTTTACAATTGAAATTTTTTTTTTATTTTTTTGTAATGATTATTTTAATGAAAAAAAATTTAAAAAATTTTTAAATGTCGGCTAAATTAATTTTCATTTTTTTAGATATAAGTGTTCACTAAAATTTTTTTATTGTACTCTGTAAATGTAAATATATAATTATATTTAATATATATTTTTATACTTACTTAAATTAATTTAAAAATAAAATTTATGTCATCACAATAATTGTTTCTGTCGAGTACATTTTTTGAAGATCAAATTTCGTGTTCAAAAAATGTTTTAAATTTTATTAAGAATTTTTTTCTTAACAATATTCGATTATAAAATAATCGTTTAAAGTGCGCACTTTGAATCAAATTTTTTTCATACAATTTCATCGTGTAAGTGTCTCATCTATAATTTGACTTTATGTTATAAGAAATAATTGTATTAATTAATTTATAAACAATTGAAGTGGTAAAAGCATTTTGTAATGTATTGTAATTAAAAATAATTTATTAATAAACTCTAAGATTGTGTCTATTATTATATATTGCCTTTATTGTAATTAAATTTTTTATTAGATAAGATTTCCATCGATAGAATACAAGGTATATTTTATTGACCCTTTTTAGTTTTTTTTAATTAGTCTATTGATTAGTTAATGATAGGAATATTAATACTGTATTAATAGAACCATGTATTAATATTTAATTAATATCAATTTAACTAATTGAATAATCAAATATTTATGAAAAACATAAAAAAATTCCGTGACAATTGTCAAACAAAAATAATGTCAGTTTTTATAATTATCTGTACATATATAAATATAACAATTGTAAAATTATATATAGAAAAGTATTTTTAATCATTTTTAATTACTATTTAAATTATAAAAGTTAGTTATTATTATATATCTAGATCAAAAGATAAAATTTTATAAATTTTATAAAATAACAACGATCTGTTAATAGAAGACATTAGTGTTTTGTTTTTAATTATTTTAAAATTTGGAATCGGTATACAAAATTTTGAGCTGTAAATTTATAATAATAAAATTAGCTGACGTTTTTAATTATTTCATTTTTATTAAATTTGAACAAAAAAATATTTTCAAAAATTGCATTTCAAGTTTTTTACAAATGTAATTTTTTTTTTATTTTTTTTTGTAAAAAACTTGAAAAACTATAAGTGCAATTTTTAAAAAATATTTTTTAATTTTAATTTAATAAATAAAAAATAAAAAATTAAAAACGCCGACTATTTTAGTACTATAAATTTTTAATCAATTACTTTAATTGCGTTGCCGCAATTTTTTTTATGACTTTTTTAAATCAGTTAAACATATTTAATCATAAAAAATAAATTCTATAAGTCACATAACTATTTTAAAATTATCAGAAGTTTAAACTTTCGAGTACTTATTTGCATGAATATTATTCTAATGCAAAATAAAAAATTTTGTTAAATTAATTGATAACTTTTAATTAATTAAATATTTGAATAATATTTTTTTTTTATCCTTCTATTATAAAATAATTAGAATAATAATTAACCAAAAAGCTTTTCAAAGCAACCATGACAATAAGGTTTATCATTTTGTTCTTTGAAAGTCCCTTTATTGAGTTGCTTAAGGCAAAAGGCGCAAACAAAATGTTCCGGATGAAATTTACGAAACATTGCAGTAATACAACGCCCTGAAAAATAAATAAAAAGAGATTATTTATGAACTTATAATAAAAAAGTGTATGCAAGATATTAGATAAATAGTCATATTAAATACCAGTAATCGGTTTATGACAACCAGCGCAAAGAGACCCACATGTCAGTTTTTATAATTATCTGTACATATATAAATATAACAATTGTAAAATTATATATAGAAAAGTATTTTTAATCATTTTTAATTACTATTTAAATTATAAAAGTTAGTTATTATTATATATCTAGATCAAAAGATAAAATTTTATAAATTTTATAAAATAACAACGATCTGTTAATAGAAGACATTAGTGTTTTGTTTTTAATTATTTTAAAATTTGGAATCGGTATACAAAATTTTGAGCTGTAAATTTATAATAATAAAATTAGCTGACGTTTTTAATTATTTCATTTTTATTAAATTTGAACAAAAAAATATTTTCAAAAATTGCATTTCAAGTTTTTTACAAATGTAATTTTTTTTTTATTTTTTTTTGTAAAAAACTTGAAAAACTATAAGTGCAATTTTTAAAAAATATTTTTTAATTTTAATTTAATAAATAAAAAATAAAAAATTAAAAACGCCGACTATTTTAGTACTATAAATTTTTAATCAATTACTTTAATTGCGTTGCCGCAATTTTTTTTATGACTTTTTTAAATCAGTTAAACATATTTAATCATAAAAAATAAATTCTATAAGTCACATAACTATTTTAAAATTATCAGAAGTTTAAACTTTCGAGTACTTATTTGCATGAATATTATTCTAATGCAAAATAAAAAATTTTGTTAAATTAATTGATAACTTTTAATTAATTAAATATTTGAATAATATTTTTTTTTTATCCTTCTATTATAAAATAATTAGAATAATAATTAACCAAAAAGCTTTTCAAAGCAACCATGACAATAAGGTTTATCATTTTGTTCTTTGAAAGTCCCTTTATTGAGTTGCTTAAGGCAAAAGGCGCAAACAAAATGTTCCGGATGAAATTTACGAAACATTGCAGTAATACAACGCCCTGAAAAATAAATAAAAAGAGATTATTTATGAACTTATAATAAAAAAGTGTATGCAAGATATTAGATAAATAGTCATATTAAATACCAGTAATCGGTTTATGACAACCAGCGCAAAGAGACCCACGCTTTGCATGATAATGTGTTTCGCAATATGGCAAACCCTCATGGTCAAAGAAAGAACCGCCTTGGAATTTTTGTCGACAGTCCTGCAATTGATATTTACAAGTTGAATTATTAAAATAGCCAGATAAATATTTAACGAATCATTATTATCTATTTTGATTTCTGCGAATGGCAAAACAATGTGTTTGCCAAAAATTTCTCCAAGGCGCTGAGACATAAAGCATCATTAAGACGAGATTGAGTGAATCTCTTTAAACAACAGCTGAATTATAATTTATTGTCCTAAATGAATGTTTACGGAAATAGCGTAGTTTCTTTTAATTATTATTGCTATTTATGTAATAAATACTGATAAAAATATTAGGTAATTATTTACAAGTGGGGTCAAACGTATTTTTGACCATATTTAGGTAAAAAATTAACATTTTCAAATTTTTTTTTTTTTGATTCTGCTTGTTTTTACGGCGCATTTCAAAAGTTGGAAAAAATTTTGGCTCTCATGTTTTTGGATGAAATTTCTATTTTATCTTTTTTTGATATATATTTGTTTGAAAAGTATATAAAAAAACGAAACGAATAAAAAAAAAAAATTTGAATACAATTTTTTTTTATTTTTTTGAAAATTTATTAAAATTGTGGTAATTAACTTTTTTTTTTTAAATTGTTCATTTTTTATCTTTTTTTCAAAGAAATTTCTATTTTATCTTTTTTTGATATATATTTGTTTGAAAAAGTATATAAAAAAACGAACAATTAAAAAAAAAAAAATTTGAATACAATTTTTTTTTATTTTTTTGAAAATTTATTAAAATTGTGGTAATTAACTTTTTTTTTTTAAATTGTTCATTTTTTATCTATTTTTCAAAAAAAAAAAAATAAATCGGTTCTCATATTTTTGGATAAGATTTTTGTCTTATTTTATTTTTTTTTTTGATACATATTTTTTTTTAATTCATAAAAAAACGAACAATTTAAAAAAAATTTAAATAACACAATTTTTTTTTTATTTTATAAATTTTGTGCAAAATTTTTAAAATTGTGATATTCAATTTTTTTTTAATTGTTTATTTTTTTAAGTATTTTTCAAAAAAAAATATATCAAAATTAAAAAAAAAAAATTTCGTTCAAAAAAACGAAAATAAAAATAGTAGACCCTACTTGTAAATAATTACCAAATATTATCAAAATTACATTCTACTTTACACAATACATACACAAATCAAAATTTTTTCAAGGTCGGTATCTAGGTCATTATACTCTTTCAACACTTAGACCTTGACCCCGAAATAAAAACCAAACAATTCAACAAAGACCGCGGGTATATAAACCACGCGTGCTTGTGTATGTGTGTGTTTATTTTGTTTTGTTTTTTTTTAATTTTTTTTTTTTTTTTTTTTTACAATATTTATTTAACATGAGACAAATCTTATCAAGATTACGTACAATCTACATAGAAAAAATAGAGAAAAATGCAACAAGAGAAAAAAAAAATTTTTTCTCTTCTTGCAAAATAATCTTTGACAACCTCTATAAATTTTGATTTGTGTATATTGTGTATTGTAATATGTAAATAATTATTTTCTTCAAAAAATGACTTATCATCATAATTTTGCTTATCTAAAATATTTTAGGGCTTGTGGGCTCCACATGGTTGGAGCCCGAGGGCATGTGGGATTTCAAAGCAAGATGATAAAATCATTAAAATTAAGGCATGAAAAAGTATCATTCATTAAGCTTCCTCTTCTTCTTCTTCTTCATCAACTCCAACGCATTTGGGACATACTGGTTTTCCTTCCATCGCATAAAATGATTTACCTGACACAGCTTTTTTGCAGTCCTATAATTTAATTTACATTAAAAATATTATTTCAGCCTAATTAATTAATCCCTAAGGCGAAAAAATTGGCATTTTTTCTTTGTTCAAATTTGAGATTAAACATATAAATAGTCGTTTAAATAACTGCGAAAGTTCTGGCCCTGATTAATAATCACCTAATTAAAATCCTAGGCATCTAATTGCTGGAAAAAATTTTTTATAAATAAATATATTATTAAAAAAAAATATGTACCCTGCAAACGAAGCAGTCAGGATGCCACTGACTATTAAGCGCTGAGATATAATTTTCCATTATTGCACGATTGCATCCTCCGCATTTAGGAGCGAACATGTCAAAGTAATCCTCACGGCAATAAGGTTTGCCATCACGTTCATGAAATCCATCCTCACCAAATTGCTTGCCGCACTGAGCACAAAAGAAGTGCTCTGTATGCCAAGTCTTCTCTAACGCAGTCACGCATTTCTGAAATAAATAATTAAATTAGTCCTAAAATTAAAAAAAATTTTTTTTAAATTGATCTAATAAAATTCCAGAGTCTCACATCCAAAATTGGTCCATTGCAGTAAGCACAACGAGGTGAGAATAAATTGTGGTAATCATTCTCGCAGTAAGGATGACCTTCTCGTTCAAAAAAGTTGCGAGTTCCAAGTTCCTCACGGCAATGAGTGCAGGTAAAATGTTCCGGATGCCACGTTTTACCTAGAGCAGTGATTACCTGCCCGACAATAGGCTTCTCGCAAGCACTGCAGCATCCTTTCTGGGTTGTATTGATACCTTGACGACTCATATCTGCCTGGAGATTACCAAGCATAGAATCCAACTGGTTTTGCTTTATGTGGGTTGTTGTCAATGTATGACTGCTCTCGCCTTGCTGCGGTTGATACTGGTGTGACGAGTGGGTTTCAGAAAAATGAATCCTAGTTTGTGCTGCTGATCCACCAGTTTCCGTAGGTAACGGACTTGAAGCACTCTTAGTCGCCTTGTTCGGCTTTGCGTAGGGAGAGTCTGTCACTGTTTGATGCTGATGGGTACTACCATTTATCTAAAAGTCAAAAAATGTTTGATAATATTTTTAAAATTAAACAAAAAAAATAAATTGATTAAATAATAAAAAAAATATCCGAAAAATCTTTAGTCTTTGAAATAAATAAATTATTTTGGATAGTTCTAGAGGAAAGTTCTAAACACCTTAGGCTCCTAGTAAGCTTGCAAGACTGACTGAAAAGCTCTCGAGATTGAGTCTCTTGAGGTTCTCAACCCCACTCCAAACCAGAGGAGATTGCTAAGACGAAGGCGATGAAAAAAGAGATGGAAACAGAATGACAGTGGATAATTTTCATTTGCCAACGAAATGGAGGAATACTGACGCTATTTCGGTAACCTAGCCGTCCAAGAATGGGCAGGCTACCTACGTAACTGTTTTTCGTCGATACATATGGCAGCAGTTAGTAGTTGTTAAGTTAGTCCCTTCGGATATTTTTGATTTTAAAAGCTTTTTTTATGATCAATTCAAATTTACCTTGAATTCTGAAAGAGAGGCCATCAGATCGTCAAGCTCTTTCGTTGCATTGCTAGCAGTATGACCGTTCAAATAGCCACTGGATCGCTCCAGTACATTTTGACGACCTAGGTGACTTTCATACACTGGGTGCACTTCGGTAGATGTTTCTTGAATCGTTACTTTTACTCTTCCTTCATGACCGTAATCTCTATCATTTAAAAATTATTTAATTAATTTTTTAAATAATTAATTAATTAGTTTTTAATATGTATATATTCTAAGTTATCAGACTTTGACACGATCTGGATATTATTTTACTCTAGTAATTTTTTTTTTATTTTAATTATTGTTACCAAAGATTGTATAAAGTTATTATTATTAAAAAAAAATGTTTCTATTGTATGACTGATGTATCTATTGATATGTTGCTATAAAAGCTTCCTTATGAGCAATTTATAAATTGAAAAAAAAAAAAAATTGTAATTTTAAAATTAATTAAAAAATTTTTATTATTGAATTTTAAAATAAAATTACCCGTTAGGTACTGCGGTGTTTAATTCTTCCAACAGAGCATCCACAGTTGGACGTGATGTTGATAAGCTGCTTGGTGACCTCATCATTGGACTTGTTTCATTGTTCAATGCTCCAGTTGATGATCTTGTGTCTATAGATTAAAAATTAAATATATTGAAATCAAGTTAATCAGACCAAAATTTTTGTTATTTTATGTTGATTTTTTTATTTTATTAAAAATTAATTAAGGCTTGGTGATCAATGACGAAAATAGATTTTTAAAAAATATGTCAATTTAAATAGTTTACAAGTATTTATATTAATAGATGTAGATATTTGAAGCAACCGAGTGGCAACTTGCCAGAATTTATTAAGTTTTAAGAAAATTTAATATATAAAAAATTTTTGAAAAATTTCAAATAAATATCGATACTAACCGCGTTCTATAGAATAAGAATTGTAGCGAGCATTACTTAAGTCTTGAAGTAATGTGTCTAATTCAGAAAGATTGTTATTCAAAGATGGCATTTTTCCTGATGGCTGATAAGATCCTGAAGTTTTTACTTCCTCTATTATTTCCCGATTTTGGTAAGTCGGCTGAAAAATAATAAAAATTTATTAATAAATATTAGAATATACAATAAAATTTGATAACTGCATATTTATTTTGGCTTTTAAAAACAATTTTGTGTAAGTCTGCCAAAATATTACATTATTATGCGAAATGTATGATGATGATGATGATGCCACGTCTTTGAAAATGTTTCATTAACAGTTACATCATGAAGTAATAGACACTTAAAAATAATTAATACACATCAGCAACTTGTAATTACTTTAATTTATTTTTGTAACTATTTATTTTATGTAACACGTTATTAAAAATTTTTATTTTAATTTTAATTATTTTTCTTATGAAAATTTTCTTTTTAGAAAATATAAATTAAATTAATAAGTGTACTTTTTTCATAAATAATGATAAAAAATGTATCATTATGTTTGTTTATTAAAAAATGTAAATAATGAAAAAAATTAAATTTCAATAAAAAAATTTTACCCACGGTTTAAAATGTCTTTTTTTCCTTTATGTCCAATTTAATGTTATTTGTTGTTTTATGTTATTTTAAAGAAAATTTCAAATTTAATTAAACAAATTAAGACTTAGCTCTAATTTTTTAAAACAAATTAATTTACAATTTTTTTGATAGCCTGTGAAGTTAATCTGATATTATTTTTTTGCTGTTCTTCAAAAATTTATTGATATAAAAAAATCGATTTTTTTTAAACCTAAAGCAACTTGTAATTACTTTAATTTATTTTTATAACAATCTATTTTATGTAACATGTTATTAAAATTTATTTTTTTTTTTAAATTGTGGCTAAGAAAATTTTCTTTTTAGAAAAAATAAATTAAATTAATAAGATTCATCATTATTTTTTTTAATAAAAATTTTCCTTTATGTGTAATTTATTGTTTTATATTATTTAAAAAAAAATTACAAATTTAATTAAAAAAATTAAGACAGCTCTAATTTTTTTAAATAAAATAACTAACAATTTTTTTGCTAGTCTGTAAAGTTAGTTTGATATTTTTTGTTAATTCTCAAAAATTTATTGATATTTTCTTCATAAAAAAATTAATTTTTTTTTTAGACTTAAGAAAATATATCTGAATAATTTAGCAATTGTAAAATCAAAACTCTTAATTTTAAAAATTCTTATCTATTATAAAATAAAAAAAATGATGATCCAATGTGTAAAATATTATTGATCTAAATCCGTAAGATAGCTATAACGAAAACTGGGTTAAAACAAAAATATCTAAAAGCAAACTACATAAAAATATAACGGTGATATCAATATAGTTTTGGAGGAAAATTTATTACTGTTAGTTATACTTGTATATATAACACGTTTATTACAAGTTGCAGATATTTATGAATAGATTATTTTTTATGTAACTGAAAGATTATTTGACCCAATAATACAGCTCTATGACTAGATTTTTTTGTCTTGCTTTTAAACATTAAATTATTAAAGATTATAAATAACTTTATTTATAAATATACAGCCAGAGTCTTGAAATTATAAAAAACCTAATGAACTCATGAATATTATACTTGATTCTATTTTCATTTTATTTAATGATCTTTACAGGTGTTTTCGTGTTAGTAAACAAGCATAACAACACTTAAGAAAATAAATGACAAATAGACATACTAGAAAAATAAAAATTATACTATTTTAGGAGCATCTAGTTAATTTTATGGTTGGAACTTATTCAACTAGTTGTTTGGAATATTTACAAATTATCATCTTCACAAATATTAATATCTATAATTTTATTCTTCTGTCTATTTATGAAAAATTTATTTTTAAGATTTATTAATTTAATTAATTAATTAAAATTTATTAATTATCCATGACAATTATTAAAAAAGTTTATAACGAGTTTAAATTTTTACTAAATTATCTATAATATAAAAAGAAGACAATTTAAGTCTACTAAATTCATAATTTCTTCTTTATAATAAAATCAGAAAAAATCAAATATAGTTTCTTTTTTTTATAAAATACAATATTCAATAAATGAATTTTTTTACTTACCGATTGCGGAGGTAGTGGCGACGTCCGATTGTCATAAGATCGATAAATATTTTGTGGGTGAGTTCGGCTGCCATTCAACGATCCATATCCTGGAGTTGATCTATTATTTAAATGGTGATTTCCATCCGGCGATACCGTATTTTGTAAATCAGCTAGCAATGCATCTGTAAAAAAAAAAAATTAATATGTATAAGAATAATTATTCAGTAAAAAATAAAAGTATAAATTTTTCAATAAATTAAAAAATATTGGAATTATAATTTTTAGTTGATATTTCATCAACGTAATGTTGGGGTGAGCTTATATCTTTAAAAACGTCAATAGTTAAAAAAGTACAGTGCAACTTAATATAATTAAGAAATTACCTTGTATCTTGTGAACTATTGATATTTTTATAGATATAAGCTCATTCTGATGTTACATTCATCAAGAGCTTTAATTTGAGTACCCACATCAATTTTTCATATATTTATATATATCATATATATGTATATATGAAAAATATATGAAAATGCATAGTGGGTACTCAATGAAAGTTCTTGATGAGTAGAACATC
>CAJNRD030001119.1:7014534-7036182 GCA_905319865.3 Cotesia congregata
ATATATATATAATATATATAAATATATGAAAAAATGATGTTGGTACTCAAATGAAAGGTCTCGATGAGTGTAATTTCGGGATGAGCTTATATCTTTAAAAATGTCAATAGTTAAGAAAGTACAGCGCAATTTAACATAATTAAGAAATGACCTTGTATCTTGTGAACTATTGACATTTTTATAAATATAAGCTCATTCGGATGTTACACTCATCAAGACCTTTCATTTGAGTACCCACATCAATTTTTCATACATTTATATATATTAGATATATCTATATATGAAAAATATATGAAAATGCATGTGGGTACTCCAATGAAAGTTCTTGATGAGTATAACATCGGGATGAGCTTATATCTTTAAAAACGTCAATGGTTAAAAAAATACAGTGCAATTTAACCAAAGTCATTATTTAATAAAGCAAAATTTTATTCATTTATAGGTCACAAATTATAATTAAAATAATAAATTCATTGATATTAATAAAACAATTTAATTAATTTTCCTGCAAGAAATAAAAAAAATTTTAATAAGTAAAAATAACAAACAAGAATTTCTTCTTGTCCTTGGTACCGTTGATTGATTTTTGACATACGTCATTCTTCACTATCATCAAACTACACACCGCAGTAATTTAAATTGATAAGAAATTTAAAAAGCTGGCATATTTTAATTGAGGTCTCATATTTTCTCTCAAGATTTTACTTACTTATATGTTGCTCCAATGGCTTGTGTCTTTGAATTGTCGCCAAGCGATTACAACTGATAGGAAATACTGGCGACACTGGCCTCGAAAGATTCATTTTATTTCTTTTATATAATATTTTAATAAAAAATTACTTTAATTAAATATCAATAATATCAAAAAATTATAAATATTCTATCAAAAATACATCAAAAAATTTTTTTCTTAAAAAATTATAAAATATTTCAAGAAGATATACAAATTAATTACTTCAATTTTTTATAAACTTTTTATTAATATTAATATTATAAATTTTTATGCTTGATGTAATAAACATAAGTTGAGTTACGCGTTGTGAAAATAACGGCGAGCCGAAACCAAAAATAAATCACAATTTAGATCAAAAGTTTAATAATAATAATACATAATTTTATTTAATATTAATTTTTTTCAATTTTTAAATAAATTTCATCTAAAAAAAAAAAAAAATTTAATAAAATAAATTTTATTGAATAAACTCAAACTTGATTTGTCAATCGAAACTTTTACACGTTCCAACAAAAATAAATGTATCCTTTATTTATAAACACGTGTCACAAGTAACAACATTTAGCGTTTCCACGTGAGAGAGACAACAAAGATAGTTAATAAGATCTTATGTCTGGTAAGACTCAAGAAGGAAAACTAAAATCACAAGGAGCTTCTATTAAATCAGAACGCGTACTTGGATTATGTCTTTCTTACTGAACTTACTGTACATTAAGTATAGCCGAAAGAATATAATCTTGGCCAAGGTGTGCCTAGCATCTCTTTTCTCACTTGTTCATACAAACAAAAATAATATCTTCCGTCTTACTTCTAACGCAATACTAAAAATAATACTAAAGTTAGCCGACATTTTTAATTTATTAAATTAAAACTAAAAAATATTTTTAAAAAATTGAACTGATAGATTTTTAAGTTTTTTACAAATAAAAAATTAAAAAAAATTTTTTTTTCAATAAAAAACAATTTTTATAATTTATTTTATTGAAAAATTATTTTTAAAAAAATTTATTAAGTAGAAGATTATAAAAATAAAAGTGCAATTTATTTAAAATATTTTTTTAGTTCTAATTTATTTAATAAAAAAATATTAAAATTATTTAAACATAAATTACACGATTAATAACCGATAAATGACAGCGCCTCGATGCGAATTGGAGTATAATGTTACGCAATAAGTAATATTGAAAATGGTTTATAATATAAAAGTTGCTGAAGCTATAGTGGGAGCGCCAAGATATAATATTATATCAACAGAAATAAAATGTTAAGAACTGCGTGGGAGTACAGTGTGTGTCGTAGGAGAATTTTTCATATATAACTAATCTTCCAAACCTCATATGGATCCAGACCTCGAACAGACGTATTATCAAGGACTTTAATAAACTCCAATATTCGTTTTTATTAAATGGTTAAATTACTGGCCCTGACGTAATGATAAATTATTTTAAAATATTTATCTGGATAAAAATAGCGCGGTGATAATAAATAATAATGAAAAAAAAATTAACATACTTATGGATGACATTTTGATTACTATATAAGTGCATAAAGATAATAAAAATTAATTGATCTTAATTATACAAAAAATTAACAGAGTAAATTAAAATGTTTGGTGTAAATTTTTAATTTTTAAATTATAATTATAATTATAATTAAATGGTAGTCAAGAATATTTTTTTTTTTATTTTTATTATGTATTAATTATTTTTATTTTTTTTTTTAAACAATTTAAAAAAAAAAATTTAACTTTAAAAGTAAAAAATTGTAATTTTTTACAAAATAAATTAAAATTAAAAACTGTTGAGTTGGTTAATTTTTTTTATAAATTAATAAGTCAATAAACTTGAAGGAATTTGAAATGAAATATTTGATTCAAGCTTCTATTCGTATAGTGAAGATGATATATTTATTTGTAATAAAAACTTACTTAGATATAAATTCAGTACGTTGAACTTTTTACGTTTTATTGAAAGAAATTTATTTTTACTACGTATCCAAATTATTTTTTACTTCTATTTGTAATTGAATATTTAAAGAACTTAATGTATACTACTATAAGATCCGTAAAAAAAATTTGATAGCTGTATCGCACTTTATTGTAAGAGAGAAACTGTTGTAATACTTAGTTTCTATCCGATACTTCTAATTTACATAAAAAACGATATCTGATGACGCATTAAATGTGGTAATTTTATAGTCTAACTATTTTTGTAAATTTTATTATAAAAAACCAGAATTCTTATTCATAAAACCACAGATTTCCTGTATAGTAATAAAAACCATTTCCGGGCAAATGGTAAAACATTTTTTATTAAATAACTATAAAGTGTAGTTCAGCATCTATCACTTTATAGGCCAGTCAAATTAATACGGATTGACTATACAAATTTCTATTAAATCAGACGTGGGTGCAAATTTGAGGAAAGGTTTATATATTTAGTGTTTTTTTATCCTTTTGTTTTTGAAACCACACAGGAAAAAAAAAGGAAAAATTATATTACAAATAATAATAAATGTCGCTTCAAATTTAAAACTGGAATAATATTAAATTTAAAACTGTGAAAAGTAATGTTAAAACTTGAATTTATAAAAATTTTATTTCAAACTGTAATTTTTCTAGTTTTAAATTATTATTTATAATGTAATTTTTCCCTTTTTATTTTTTTTCTGTGTAATCCATTAAAGTTTAAGTCTAATCGACGTAGTTATAATTAATACAATTGTTCTTAATTTGTTAATTTAATTCCAGCATTTAATTAATTTAATAGCATCGATTAAATTCCTATACTTTTTTTGTATTATTATTTTTAATTGACTGCAATACCGCAAAAAATTATTAAAGAAAAAAAATTTATCAATTTTTTTGTAGTTAATTCTATAACTAAAAAAATTTTATTAATTCCTTAGTAAAAAATTAAAAGAAAATTTTTTTTTCTTATTTTGACTAAGGTAAAGTCCCCAGTAGTTGAACAGGTTTCAAAATAAAACGTATTTGACCCTACTTTTAATAGATAAAGATGTAATTATTAGTTCAAATTAGTGATTTTCATGAAAATATAAACAATTTTGAATTGATTGAAGTGCAAAATAACGCAAATAATTGAATATTTATAATTTGACAACGTTTTTAAAATAGACTATGAAAGGAGTAGTAGTTGAACAATCAATTCTGACAAGCCGCAGTAATTGACCACTCCGGGAGCAGTAGTTGAACTAATAAAATATATGGCAATAGGCACACCAAAAATTTTTAACGTTTTATTGAAATATTCAAAGATTTATAACATATTATTGAATAATATAAAAAATAATACTGTGGATATTTAATATGTTCATTTAAAAATGAGAAACATTTGTATTTGATTTTTTAATTACATTTTTTATGAATGGCAAAGTAAATTTTCAATTATAAATCAAAAAAACTCAATTCAAAACGTTCAATAATTTTTAACTATACTAATTTTTAGTTATAAAACTTATTTAATTTGCAGTAATTAATACAAATCACAATACTGATCACTAGTCTATAAACCTATTAAAGGTTAGAGTGCTGTTAAAATTATATGGTCCCAGCTTGTTCAAGTTCTGGGTACCGCTTTGAAAATTGGGAGGTATAGTTGAACGCTAAAATTTAATATTAGAATTATAACTTATGTCTTTTCAAAAAATATGTATTATTTAGAAAAGACTATTTCATTAGGTGGTACAATTTTTTTCCACTTAAAATGATGATATACCGCTTTTTTTACTGATTGTTCGGTTTACGGTTTAGTACCTTTTTCATGAAAAAAATAGCATCTCTCGGTTATTCTCGACATGTCAACTTTAAAGTTAACAAAAATGTAATTGTTTTGATTTATAATTGAAAAAACTTACCAAAATCAATTACTGTATCATTGAATAATTATAACATGTGCATATTACTCATAATATACATACAGATTTTATATTACAACAATTCTAAAAGTCTGTTCAACTACTGGTCCCATTTTTATAAGTTTTCAAGTACTGGGTACTTTACCTTAAAATTATGAAGTCTAAAATCTAATTTAACTTCCAAAAATCCAAATTTTCAACAGAAATTTGAATATTTGCGTGTCGAGTAAAAATTTTCAATAAATTTATAGGAGCAAATAATTATTTTTATAAAAAATTAACAGGAAAAATTAAAGTTGTTATTAATTAAAAAATAAAATAATAAATCATAAAAGCTCTGAATGACACATGGCCCGAGAATAGATATATGGTCGCCTAGCGCCATCCATAAATATGCATTTGAACGTGTGTTTAGCTTGAGACACTACCGGGTCTCTAAATGCACCCAAATAAATTGTGGTAGTCGCTAAATTTTGTGTTACAATTAACCAAACTAAATAAAAGTGTTCGTCAGATATTATTCTTCCTAGTGACATCATTAAAGTCATAATTATTGTAGCGATTAACTTTAAATAACATCTGCAGTCTTTTTTTCAATAAATTTCCTAGTAAAAAAATTTAGAAAATTATTTAATAATCTTTTGAAGAAAATTAAAAAAAAAAAACAAATTTAAAAAACGTAAAGGGATAATCGCGTGCTTATCTTAGAATGCTGAGAACGTTTTATGAATAGAAAAAAAAGGAAGAATAAAAAACATAGCTGTTGAGTAACTTCTTGAATGCCGTCATGCAGATATTTATACACAGAATAGCTTTAACATCGACCTTAATTTATATTCTTTAATGTTAACAGTTCTTACACTGTCTCTTAACTAAATGCATACGTAGAAGATTTAAAAAACACAAACTATCAGTCGAATTTTAATTTAAATTATCTCATCAGATAATTATCAATTTACAATTTTTTAAACACACATTAATTAATATAAATATTTTCATTGTTTGTTTTTTCAAGTTTTTACAAGTGCAAATTTTCTTCAGCTAATTTAATTAATGAAAATAAATCAAGCAGATATTTAATAACTTTTAGAATTTTTTTTTATCAAATTAATTATGGCAAAAAAAAATAATACTAAAGTTAGCCGACGTTTTAAATTTTTTGAATATTTTTTATTTATTAAATTAGAACTGAAAAATATTTTCTTAAAAATTGCACTTATAGTTTTTAAAGTTTTTTACAAGTGCAATTTTGTTTTTATTTTTTTGTAATGATTTTTTCAATAAAAAAACAATTCTAAAAATTTTTAAATGTCGGCTAACTTAATTTTCATAAAAAAAAATAAGAAAAAAAAATTGGCATGTAGAAATTTAAAAATGCAATTTTTTTAAAAATAATTTTTTGGAGCCAATTTCTTTGTTGAAAAAAATTAAAAAATTCTCTAGTGACTGCTAACTTTACTGTCATATTTAACTATCATTAATTTAATAAAAAATTTGTTTTTTATAAAAAAATTTCTAAAACTCACATCCTGGAGCTTCAGCATCTCTGCCTCTTCTTAAAGTTATTCTGTAAGGTCTGTAAGTTGGCCCATAATTTGCTTTTTCATACATGGTTCTATCCATAATTATAACTTAATTTAAAAAAACAATTTTTGTCACAATTTTTAAAATTACAAACAAAACTCAGCCAGTTAAACTTTTCACTGCTTGAATAGTATTATCAAGTGTTTGCATCCATAATCGATTTAGATGGTTTTATTTTAAGAAGAATATAAACAAAAATAAACTTAACAAGCTTTAAATAGACGCTGTTATTCACTTATATCTTCACGTACTCCGATATGATTTTATGTAATGAGTAATGAGAATACTCAGGACTTTACCGCTCCACTGATCATGTCATTGAAGTAATGAAAAATTAGTTAATGATTCCTGTAAATACAGTAAAGATAAGACAGATTTGCTATCTGCAAATAAAAATCCAATAAACTGACAACTAAACAGAAAGTAGAGTAAAATGATAACGGTGAACACTGAGAAGGACTTGAGCCTTTTAACTAAAGGCACTTGTTGAATTTTAAAACAAATCACACATAAACGGCATTGCTCGACAGATAAAAAGAAAGTGTTTTAAGTTAAGAGACTCAACTTATATTACGACTCGTTCGTCGCGCGACACTATAAGTGGAACGTTATTTTCTCTACGAGAAATAACAACTGCTATATATATACATATATACGTTGAGATGCTTCAGTAATACTATCTCAGAACATGGGTGTTTGACCCACGACAAACGAGAAAACTTAACATGATGGAATTTTAAGTTTTAGTTTAGAAGATAATTACAGTTGAAACTTATTGTAAAAATTAAGAGTTTTTTACTGTAAGTTCTAAACAAGTTTTTAAGTAATTATTGTTTTATTTTTATTTCATTAAGGGCTTCCTTAAGCAGCTGTTCCTACTTTTTGCGTTCAAATGTCACGGCCGTAATTTAAATAATTAATTTAAAAAAATTTACAGCTTATCAAAAAGGCCAACATTATAAAATGTTGCTTCAGCATAAATTAATATGAATTTTTAATTACAAAATATTTAATGAAAATTAAGTTAGCCGACATTTGAAAATTTTTAGAATTTTTTTTTATTACAAAAAAATTTTTAAAAAAATTTCACTTGTAAAAAACCTCAAAGACTGCAGGTGAAATTTTTTTCTGTTTTAATTTAATTATTAAAAAAAATCAAATAATTATAAATGTCGGCTAACTTTAGTACCATAAATATTAAACCAGTGTTTTGATCTCTGAAAAATTGTTCAAAACTCCGAATTTAAAGATTTCAAATTTGTATGCTGACAACTATCAGTTTTTTTTTTTTTATTTTATAACAAATTAATTACAATAAAAAAAAAATACTTCTAAAAATTTTTACTAATAATTTTTTTTAATTTTCACATGTGGAATTTTTTTGTTTAATTTATTTTATAATAATTTAATTGTTATTAAATTCTAAAAAAATTTCTAATACCTACCTGTAGATTAGTGTCATAAATTTGTTGAATAAATTTTAATTAAAATTAAATTACGTGACATCTGAAAATTTTTATGATTTTTTTGTATTCAAAAAATTATTACAAAAAAATAAAAAAAAATTTCATTTGTAAAAAACTTAAAAAACTGTAAGTGCACTTTTTAAAATCAATATTTTTGTTCTAATTTAACTATTGAAAAAAAAAATTAAAAACGTCGGCTAGTATTATTAAATTTTGTGTAATTACTGATTAATAACTTGTAGAAGAATTTTTTTCAATCAACTTGCCTTTTTTTTTAATCTTAAATTTTAATAAAGTATGAAAATTAATTTAACGTATATTTAATAATTTTAAAAATTTTATTGCTAATAAATTCTGGCAAAAAAAAATTAGAAAAAAAAAATTGACATGTAGAAATTTTAAAAAATAAAAAATGCAATTTTTTTAAAATAATTTTTTGGAGCAAATTTTTTTGATAAATAAAATTAACAAATTGTTAAGTGACTGCTAACTTAAATGTCATTAAAAAAAGTTGTTTTGTTTTTTTAAAAAGCGATGAAAATTAATTTAGTACATATTTAAGAATTTTATAACAAATAAATTATGGTAAAAAAAATAAAATTGACATGTAGAAATTTTAAAAAATAAATAATGCAATTTTTTAAAAATAATTTTTTGGAACTAATTTTTTTGTTAGTAAAATTAAAAAATTGTCAAATATAATTGCTAACTTTAATGTTATTCAAGAGCGCTGAAGAATCTTGATATAAAAAATTACGTTTTTTAAATATTAATAAAAACATTCACTTTCTTTTTTCAGAATGTTTATAAGTATAAATTCCAACTACGTGATAAACACTGTCATCAATCAATGTTTAGTGTCAACAAAACAAATTTACTCTAATAAACGTAATCTTCTATTTTTAGACTCCGCGAGTCAGATTTAATATAATTATAACTTGAATTTCCCGCGATTTTATAGATCTTAAATAGGAAAAAATGCCATTTACTATTGCATTAATTATTTGTAATTGATCCTTAGGAACAAAAACTTACCAGGGAGAATTTTTACTAATTTATAAAAACATATTTTAAAAAATAAGTTGATATTAAATGGACAATATTGAATATTTAGCATAAGTCAAAATATTTCGAGGTTAAAAAATTATGAATAATTTGTTGGAAAAAAAATGAAAACTCACCGAGATCATCCATAGTGTTTTTAAAAATTATTATTCCACGATTAGCAGCAACTTGTTCCAGATATTTCACAGCATTGAGTCAGTTTTTGAAGCTTATAATTCACATGAAAAATTTTATAAAAGATAAAGTTATCGAAGGAATGTACAGAAACGTCAGGGAGGGACTGGATACTGGAGTTAACATGGTGGACTTGGTTTGCACAGTTCCAAGAATTAAAAACCTGTTTATAGAAAAAGTAATATTATTTCATAGTTGCTGATAATTAGCAATGTATTAATATTTATTTTGTTTAATTTTTTATTAACATTCATTTATTTACTAATAAATACCTTATTAATAATTAATAAATTCATTTTTTAAGAAAGACGGCAAATTTCATTGCGCATTTATTTTTACGCAGACGCGCAAGTATTAAAAATTAAAGCGGGAAATAAGAAATTCTTCTGGACTAACTTTTTTTTTCAATAAAATTAAATTATCATTAATTACGTTTTAATTTAAGTTAATTATTATCATAAAAATTTTTTATTATAATTAAATTAGCCGACACTCAACAATTTTTAATTTTTTTTTATTAATTAAAAATTAGAACTAAAAAACTATTTTTATAAAATTCCACGTATAATTTTTTACATTTTCTACATGTGAAAATTTTTGTTTTAATTTTTAAAGAATTATTTTTCAACAAAATAAATTATAAAAATTTTTAAATGTCGGCTAATTTAATTTTTATAAATTTTTTTTATTAATAAAATTATTACAAAAAAATTAAAAGAAAAAATTTCACATGTAAAAAACAAAAAACTACACTTGTAATTTTTTTAAATATTTTTTTATTTCTAATTCAATTAATAAAAATTTTTCGCTGTCGGTTAATTTTAGGTTCATTTTTACTTACTTACCATTTATTAACTTAATTTAAGTAAAAGTATTTTACTTCAATTATTACTTTACTTTAACTAACAAATAATTTAATTTTATTAAATTTAAGTTGTCATACTCTGGCTAACTTATCTTCTTAGAAATGACTTAAAAAAAAAAAATTACTAATAAAGTTTTTAAAAATATTTAAAAAAATTTTATTCATTAATTTTAAACTTGTTTATTCATAATAAAATATAGTTAAAAAATTGTAAATACATAATTAAATTTAAATACAGTCAAATAATCTTAATTATTTCAAATTTAATAATACAAATAAATGTAAGATATATAAAAACTATTTATTAAGTCGTAATGCAATAAGTCATCTTTAATTAAAAAAATTAACTTAACTTACAAAAGAAACTGACGTAAATTTATTTTTTTAAAGGACTTGGGTGTTTTTTTATCAAAAAAATTTTTTTTGTTTCTATTTTTTCTTTTCTATCTATTTTTCTCTTAATAGTAGAAGTATTTTGATCTGCAATTTTTGAAGAATCAACTATATAATCAGAAGAGCTTAAAATTATTTTTCAACAAAATAAATTATAAAAATTTTTAAATGTCGGCTAATTTAATTTTTATAAATTTTTTTTATTAATAAAATTATTACAAAAAAATTAAAAGAAAAAATTTCACATGTAAAAAACAAAAAACTACACTTGTAATTTTTTTAAATATTTTTTTATTTCTAATTCAATTAATAAAAATTTTTCGCTGTCGGTTAATTTTAGGTTCATTTTTACTTACTTACCATTTATTAACTTAATTTAAGTAAAAGTATTTTACTTCAATTATTACTTTACTTTAACTAACAAATAATTTAATTTTATTAAATTTAAGTTGTCATACTCTGGCTAACTTATCTTCTTAGAAATGACTTAAAAAAAAAAAATTACTAATAAAGTTTTTAAAAATATTTAAAAAAATTTTATTCATTAATTTTAAACTTGTTTATTCATAATAAAATATAGTTAAAAAATTGTAAATACATAATTAAATTTAAATACAGTCAAATAATCTTAATTATTTCAAATTTAATAATACAAATAAATGTAAGATATATAAAAACTATTTATTAAGTCGTAATGCAATAAGTCATCTTTAATTAAAAAAATTAACTTAACTTACAAAAGAAACTGACGTAAATTTATTTTTTTAAAGGACTTGGGTGTTTTTTTATCAAAAAAATTTTTTTTGTTTCTATTTTTTCTTTTCTATCTATTTTTCTCTTAATAGTAGAAGTATTTTGATCTGCAATTTTTGAAGAATCAACTATATAATCAGAAGAGCTTGGTAATCGATCAGCCTCAATTAAAGTTTTCAAATCTTCATTCCCAAGATATTTTAAAATGGCAGTGATACAATAAATTGGTAATTGAATATCTCCAAAAAAGTAATAATCATTTTTTCCATTAAATTCCAAGTCGTAATGAAGTAATAATTTATTTCTTTCAATTCCTCTCTTAAGACGATTTTTTATGATCCCATAATATAATTTAAATTTGCGTTTATAATCAAAATTTTCACCTAACAAAATTTTCGCAAATTTTGATAGCTGATTATCATCAAAAGTATAATCAGTTAAAATATCATAAAAAGAAATATTGTAGCCTTTAATCTTTTCATTTTTAATAACATTAAATTCCTCTTCACATTTCTGATGTAAATTTTTTGGAGCAAAATTAATATCAAGCTCCATATTAGCGTATTCTTCTTCTTCATACTCGATGTTCATATAGCCAATGATTAACTTGTAGTTTTCATGGCTTATATAAAGATTCATAGCTTCTAATTTTATTAAATACTCTTCAATATATTCTGCGATTTGAATATACTGATACAAGTCGTGGTGTTTTCTGAAGATAAAATTATTCGAATGATTTCTTTGATTAGAAAGCTCATAACGAAGTGAATCAATTCTATCGATGGCATAACTCAAAGCAGGTTTTTTTCTTTTGCATGTGATGTTGATGTTAGCACCTTCATTCAATAAAATCGGTACAATATCTTCATATCCATTTTGAACCGCGATGTGCAACGCTGATCTGCCAAACGAATCCACGCGGTCAATATCATCAACTTCTTTTAAAATTAATTCAACTATTTCTTTACTCCCGCTCCAAATAGCTTGGTGAAGTGGCGGTCTGACACATCGATCCGTGATTATCATTAATATTTCATCTTTTAAGCACTGCTTTATAATATCTATTTTTTTTTCAACAATTGCGTTGTAAAATATTTCTATGTTTTTATTTGCAGATAACGCAGCCATGATAGTATTCTTCTTGAAGATTACTTTAAATAATTTTATTTAAAATTATTTAACTCTGAAAAATAATTATTAAAAACTTAAAAATAATTATTCACACATATATACAATAAAATAAATGATACCAAAGTATAATAATAAAGTTAGCCGATATTGTCAATTTTTTGAGTTTTTTTTTTAATTATTAAATTAGAACTAAATAATATTTTTAAAAAATTGCACTTATAGTTTTTTAAAAATGAATTTTTTTTTTATTTTTTTGTAATAATTTTTTTAATAAAAAAAATTCTAAAAATTTTTAGCTGTCAGCTGTTAATTTTAAAAATTTTTATAACAAATCAATTATAATAAAAAAATGCTTCTAAAAATTTTCACTTGTAATTTTAATTAATTTTCACATGTGGAATTTTTAAATTAATTTTTTTTTTTTAAATAAATTATGGCAAGAAAATCAGAAAAAAAAATTGACATGTAGAAATTAAAAAAAATACAATTTTTTAAAAATAATTTTTTTTTAAAAATTTGTTTGTTAAAAAAAATTAAAAAATTCTCTAGTGACTGCTAACTTTAATGTCATAATTAAAATATATAAAATAAAATGTATAAAATAAAATATTCTTCATTAAACTTGCCTAGTTGTTACAATTAGCTCTTTAATGCATCACTTAAATCAATGAAGAAATTCTGAAAATATAGTCCTAATAATTAAGATGATTCATTTCACAGAATTCTACGTACTGTTACCGGATTATTTACATTTAATTACAAATGATACTAAAATTAGCCGACACCTAAAAATTTTTCAATTTTTTTATTAATTAATTAATTAAAATTAAATAGATATTTTAATTTAATTGAAATTATTGTTTTTTATGTTTTTTTAGATATAAAATTTTTTTTAAAGAATTTTTTTGATAAAGAAAATTCTAAAAATTTGTCAGCTGTCAGCTAACTTCAGTTTCATAATAACAGGCCTGAAATTAAATACAACATGATTTTTTGACGTCATACTTTAAAAAGATTCATTATTTCAAACTCAGTAATTCAGTAACAGTAAAAAAATGTTAATTGTAAAATAATTAAAATGTTCTTACTAGAATTTATAAATTTATTTTTTGGTTTAGCTTCAATAAAAAAAACATTGGACATATATAACCTTTGTTCGGGCTCGCGAAAACACTGCACTAGTAGTTGTGTGAAGCGTATTCATGCATTATGACAGCGCCACATAAATCCATACATTCACATGGCACTTTGTTTACTGATCACGTTATTTTTATTCAGCTTGAAAAATTTAATTTGCACACAGAATATTCTATAGCTTCACAAGTTGAAGAAATAATTTTTATTAAATATAAATTTATTTTATTTTTTCTAATATATTTATAATTAATTAATTTATAATTCTTCATTTAAAAATTCTTTTTCTAAACAGCTTTTCTAAAATGACATATTATTTTTACCTTAAACAATTAATAGTAATTATTATAAATTATTACAACAGTTTACAATAATAAAAAAAAAAAATAGTTTTATTTTACAATGTAAAAAATAATTTAAATTTTATTAATTATATTCAAAATTAAGTTTACCACGATGAAAAATTTCCGGCAGAAGATGTCAATTTTTTTTTCTTCTTAACTGGAGCATTTGACTCCACAACTCTAAAAAATAAAATGAAAAATTGATATAAAGATCGATTATATTAAAAATACAGATTTTATTTGATAAAAAAAAAAAAACTTACTCTGTTTCTTTAGCAATATTTATAAATTTTCCAACACCAGAATGATAAGCCTTTAAAACATTTTTTTGTTCTTTATTTTTGTTAATCGCTAATTTATTTTTAGCTTCTTGAGCAGCTTTTTCTAACTCAGCTGCTCTTTCAGCTGCTAATTGTTCATCAGCTTCTTGAAAAGGATCCACAAAAACGTTTGCGCGAAGAATTATAATATCTTCAATAGGTCGATCTTTATTATCAACTTCTATTTTTTCCATAGCATTTAAAGTATCCAAGCCACCAACAATTTTCCCAAAAACTGTATGCTTGCGATCTAAATGTCGACACGACCGGAAGGTTATAAAACTAAAAAAAAAATATATTTTTAGTATAACGAAACGATAAAGAAAATAATTAAAAGCTGTAAATAAAAAATTACAATTGTGATCCATTCGTATCTGGTCCGGAATTTGCCATAGAAAGAATACCTCTTCCCTGGTGAGTTAAATTTGGTTTAAATTCATCGGGAAAAGGTGCATCCCAAATAGATTTTCCGCCATTACCAGTGTTAGTAGGATCTCCACCTTGAATCTTTAAAAAAAAAAAATGAATTGTCTTAGATAAAATTTATACATCTTATCGAAGTTCTAATTAGCAGATTGTCTAACTCCATTTTAGAGAATCTTCCATTTGTACGAAAAAAACAATTGTTCGAAATTTATTATCATACTTAAAAAACTATTTAATATCTAATAAAGGTATAGTATTTTGGTTTGGATCATTCAAATAATTTATAATTGTTAATTACATTAATAATTGTTCATTACATTTTGTTTAATATTGTTTTAACACTATTGTATACGAATTTTGTATTTACTTTGGAGGGCCACAAGGAATTATGACTCCAAGGTCTTAATAAATAAATAATAATCATTACTCATTATTTCATCAATCATAAAGGAGAGCTTTATACCCGGTATCACTGATGATGATTCAAATCATTAAAATTAGTATTATCTGCAGTACTTTAAATTCAAATTTATATTTAAACTGAAGTCTAACTTTAAGCATTTAAAATTCAAATTCTTGTTAACATTGTTCTATTCATCATAATAAACATTCATTTTTAATCTCTTCAATACGTCTTTGGCGTGAATTACCACCTGATGTCATCAATGCACTTAGTATTGATACCTTCAAGACAAAAGCTTATAAATTCTTCCATGACCTTGAGCTCAAGGAGAGCCTGATACCTGGTACTATTGAGAAAAATTCAAGTTGTTAAAATTTGGTGTAATTCGCAGTGCATTAAATCTAACTTAATCGGGCACTTATATTTTTAAATTCCTTGTTACTCTTACTTCATTTCACTTTGACTGATTGTAATTAGTTGATTATCTTTTCTAATTTAAATACTGTTAATATGTTTATATAGACCTGTTTATACTCATACATGTACTTTATATTACTTATTTTTGTATTTTTGCCATTTGGCTGTTGCCTTGGTATTCAAATCGAATAAATAAATAAATAAATAAATAAAAATAATCCTAATACTGTTAAATATCTATATAGATTTGTTTATATTCTTATATGGACTTCTTACTCTTTTATTTTGTATCATTTGCCATTCGGCCATTGCCTTGAAATTTAAATTAAATAAATAAATCTATACTAATAAATGGAGAGCCGGTTTTTTTTTGTCCGGTTATACTGCGAAAACTATTGAATCGATCGGAATAATACTTATACCATAAGATGCAGCGTGTTTCAGAGAAGGTTTTAGTATATGACATGTTGGTGATTACTTATCCGGAAGCTATATTTTTTTGACTTAGAAATAATGAATTTTTATTGTAACTAAATTTATTCTATACGATTTTAATTTGTTTAAAATAAATGTTTTAATTCTATTGGTTATGTTAATATACTAGGCAGATTTCTTCAGTTATGAGACCTGCAATTTCTTTAACTGAAACTTTCAGTGCTCATTACAAATTTTTTTTTTTCATATCAATTATTATTCATTTTCGTAAGAAAAACCCGGGAATGTTATAATGATTTCACATTGAAAGTTACAATGAATATTAGCTAGAATAATTACATGAATAAAAGGTGCATGCCAATTCGATAGAATTGGGAATCTTTGCAAGTCAAAACAATACTCTAATTAAATTTCAAGTCTAGATCTAAAAATGCAATTCTATAAAGCGCCCAGCGGAGCGGGCGAGTAACAGCTAGTAAATAAATAAATAAATAAATTATTGCTACATCAAAATGTTAAAAAATCACCCTCTAAAAAATAAGGAGTTAGACCAATTGCTAATTAGACCGTCGTTATGATTGTTTTATATTTACCATAAAATTTCTTATCGATCGATGAAATTTAGTATTATCATAATAACCAGTTTGACAATGTTTAAGAAAATTTTCACAGGTTTTTGGTACTATATCGCAATGAAGTTCAAGATTAAGCGTGCCAAAATTCGTAACTAATCTCACATATCCTTTCTTTTTAACTCTCTCGTATCTAACTAAGTCATCAGCTATAATTGCTGCTTGATGAACTGTTTCTCTTGGCATAACTGTTGAAGTAAAACCTGCTGCTACTGCACCAGTTGAGTAATGAGCCTTGAATAAATAAAAAATATTATTAAATGTAAAAAAATTCATAAATTAAAAAATAACAAAGATTAATTTAATATCTTACCGCATTAAATTTATCAGCTGTGGCTTTTACAGTTTTTTCTTTTTGCTCAGGAGGTTTATAATCCCTCTCAAGCTCTGCCAATATATCACTTGTCTCTGCTGAGACTGTCTTAAGTTTAGCATTTGGATCATTACGTTCTCTAATAGTTTCTAAAATAAATAATTTGGTCAAAAATTTATAATAATTTTACAATAAAAATAAAATTATTTCATTCTTTAAAAATACCTTCATCTTCAACCCTCAAATTATTTTTAATATGATGAAATCTAGATAAATTAAATTTACTAGCATCGGTAGGATTTTGGATAGTAATAAGATCAGCGCGAGTAAATGGCTGGTCATTAATTAAATCCTTCCAATTTCTTGTTTTAATATTCAACTGCTCAACAGCTTCCCAAGAGAAAACATTTCCAGTTGTTTTTACCGCGACAATATGCGAGAACTTTGAAAAAACTTTGAAAAGTACAGGGCAGTGATACTCTCCAGCAGAATTTTTAGCAAAATTCAACTTGATAAGTTTTTTAACATCAAACGGCTTTCCTGTTACAGGATTATGTTTAAAATGTTTTACATAGGTTAATATCGGTTCTAATTCAAAAACATTGCCTTCGGGGTCGCAATAAGGGTGTTCAAATGGTTGTAAGCTGACACAACAATGATTGAAAGGCAATCTTCGGAAGGTTGAATCTTCACTGGTCTCGGAATTCTCACCCGACTTTTTTCCTCCGTAAAGAGTCGTCCATTCTGTGTACGTCAGGTACCTGGATTAAATAATAAAATTGTTAAAAATAAATCTGAATTGCAAAATTAATGTTAAACATAATTTATTAAATAAATATAACAAAATTGAGGTGAAAATTAATTTAAAAGATAATTTTTGGTAAAAAAAAATTAACAAGTAGAAATTTTATAAAATTCAAAATAATTTTTCAGAATAAATTTTTTTGTTAAATAAAATTATCAAGTGGCTGCTAATTTTTAATTTTGTAATTAAGAAACATCTGATAATTTTTAGAATTAAAAAAAAAAATGAATTATAGCAGAAAAAATTTATTTAATAAATTATGAAAATTAATTTAGCAGATATTTAATAATTTTTTTAATATATAAATTACTGAATAAAAAATTGAGAAAAAAAATTGACTTTTAGAAAATTTAATAAATTAAAAATGCAATTTTTAGGAACAAATTTTTTTGTTAAATAAAATTGAAAAATGGTCAAGTGACAGCTAACTTTAATATCATTAAAAAATTCAATTTTTAAGAGCTCCAAAAAATTATTAATGAAATTTAAAAAAAAAATTATTTTATAATAATAATAAAGTTAGCCGACACCTTGATTTTTTTATTTTGCTTAATTTATTAAATTACAACTAAAAAAAATTTTTTGAAAATTACACTTATAGTTTTTGAAATTTTTAACAAGTGAAATTTTTTTTTATTTTTTTGTAATAATTTTTTTAATAAAAAAAAATTCTAAAAATTTTTGAAAGTCGGCTAACTTAATTTTCATATTATTTTAGTTTTCTTTTTTAAAAAAATTATCAAGTTTCTGTTAATTTAAATGTCATAAAAAAATAAAAATTTATGAAAATTAATTTAGCAGATACTCAATAATTTTAAGAATTTTTGTAGCAAATAAATTATAGCAAAAAAAAAAATTGACAAGTGAAATTTTAAAAATAAAAAAATGCAATTTTTAAAAAGCAATTTTTTTTTGTTAAAAAAAATTGAAAAATGGTTAAGTGACAGCTAACTTTAATAATATAAACAATTTTACTCACATTTTATCTTTTTGATGCTGTCGTTTCCCCATTTTGATAATTTATTATTTCCAAGTAATTTTAAATTAATTATTTTATTATTAATTATTTATTAAAACAATATTATAAACTTTTGTCAATATAAACGTTTGCTCAAAACATAACCTTACAAAAATTATTATTTTTTTATGCTAAAAAATAATAATAATCATAATTAATGTCTTGTTATTATTGCATTTTAATTGTTACCAACAGTCCAAGTAAAATTTGCTATAGGTATTGATTATTTAACCGGAAACACTGTACATATGTCTCTAGTGGCGCTTTTTTAAGTTTCTCACTTCCGCCATTTAAAAAAAAAATTATATTTCAGCACCAAAAATAATTAGCTTATTTTTTAAATAAAATAAAATTAAGTAAAAAAAAAAAACAATTAAATATTTCTAAAAATACTGTCAAAAAAATAAAAGAATTTATAATTAAAAAATAAATACCTGAAAGTTATGAAATGATTAACGAATCTAGTTTTCTATTTCTAGTCACAATTTTAAATAACATGGCGACATTTCCTGAGCGGACGATTTAAAATTGGTGTTATGTGTAGCTTTCGGTGCGCTTGTGTAGCTTGTATTCAGTCTATTCAGTGAAGGTTGTTCCCGGCAGTACGGCGTGCAAAAAGGAATTCAACAATCTAGTGAGAGAGAAAGAGAAGATCCGAGAGCGAAATAGAGAGAGAGTGAGGCTTGAAGAAAAGAAAGAAATCGTGAAAAGACGCCCGGGTATCTAAGGAATAGTTAGTAAATTGACTTGAATCTTTGTAAACTATTTAGTGAATAACGATACGAAGTGACCCAGCTGAACCTCTTAACCTTGAAAAAATTAATGGTCAAAATTTAAGGTAGTTCCTTGTTGTGAGTTAATGTTGTATCCTTTGTATATACCTAAAACCTCCATTGTCGTAATCCGACGAGTCTAAGATATTTAGGAGCAACCGGTACAATTATCTGTTTAACTCCTCAAAAATATTATCAAATTTTTGTGATACTGTTTAAGATTAAATACCTTCTGATTAAAGTTTAAATAATCACTTTAAATTGTCAACACGCCGTGAAAGTTTCAAACAAAGTACTCATTATGCATACTTTTTTTTTTTTATTTATAATTTTATTTTTTATTTTAAATTTTAACTAAAAAAGTTGTTAATAATTAAAAAAGTTAATTATAGAAGCAAAATTTTAATTCATTAATAATTTATTATTTTTTTTGGGTAGAAAATTATTAAATAAATAAATTTAAGGATTATTTTTTAGAACAATGTCTTCTGGAGCTGGATCCAGTGGTACTGGGCGAGGAAGAGGCTCCTCGTTGGCGGACAATAAGCCGGAGAATAAGGAAGCCAAGCCAAATCCTAAAATGTCAAAGGCATTGGGTACTTCAGCTAAAAGGTAAATACCATAACCTCATTTATTATTATTATTATTATTATTATTATTATTATTTATTTTAGTTATGTTTTTATTTTTTTAATGATAATTGTTGTTTATTTATATAATTTTCTTTTGTGTGTTAGAATACAAAAAGAATTAGCAGAAATAACTCTGGACCCTCCGCCAAACTGTAGTGCAGGCCCTAAGGGAGATAACTTATATGAATGGGTGTCTACTATCTTGGGCCCACCCGGGTCAGTCTATGAAGGAGGTGTCTTCTTTTTGGACATTCATTTTTCTCCGGAGTATCCTTTCAAACCTCCAAAAGTACGTATTGTCTTTAGAAAAATAAAAATTAATTTAGGCGTATTTATGTTTATGTTAAAGCGTCATTTCACAATAACACTTTTATCATTATTTAATTTTATTTTTAAATTGATTTATATCGTAATATTTTTTAAAATATAATACGAATTAAAAAATTAATAAAATATCTGGAGTTGCGTCTTTTCAAGGTTTCATATCATTCTCACAGTCAATTTATGATGATAATTAAGCTGCATTCGAAAATGTATCTCTAGATAGATAATTAAGAAATGACCTTGTATCTTAAGAACTATTGACATTTTTGAAGACATAAGCTCGTCCTAATGTTATACTCATCGAGAGCTTTCATTTGAGTACCCGTATCATTTTTTCATATATTTATATATATTATATATATATATGTATATATGAAAAATATATAAAAGTGCATGTGGGTACTCAAATGAAAGCTCTTGATGAGTGTAACATCAGGATGAGCTTATAACTTTAAAAACTTCAATAGTTAAGCAAATACAGTGTAATTTAATATAATTAAGAAATGACCTTGTATCTTGTGAAATATTGGCATTTTTAAAGATATAAGCCCATCCCGATGTTATACTCATCAAGAGCTTTCATTCGAGTACCCACATCAATTTTTCATATATTATTTATATATATATTACATATATGTATATGGGGCATTCCACGCCAAATCAACCACTTTTGACCCTGACCCCTTTTGATTTGGCTGAAAGTTTACCATCCTTTTCTACCCTATCAAAAACGTCTCTCATAATTTTTTCAAATTTTTTTACCCAACCAAAAAAAAGTTCCGAATTTTTAAAAAAAAAAACCGTTTTTTTATTTTTAAATTGCCATAACTTTTTCAAATATTGGCTTATCGGGACGTTTTTTTTTTTCAAAATTTTTGTTATTAAATGTTCTGTTTGGAAAAAAAATATAAAAAAATTCTTTAAAGCTATCTTCATCGTTATTTTTAAAATTTTTAGAAAAAACTCCGAATTTTTTGATGAATACCATTTTTAGTTTCTTTTTTCTTTTTCTCATTCTAAACTTTGACATTTTTTACAGATATCATGAAATTTCCAGAAAGGTGTTTTTCCGATTTCTATTTTTTCTTTTCAATTAAAAAAAAAAATTTTTTTCTTTTGTCGTATTTTTCATAACACCGGTTCAAAAATTTACGGGAATCCTCAAAAAATAAGAAAAAAGTATAGAACCATCAGTTTAATATGTTAATCATCGAGAAAATCAATTTTTTTTAAAACAAAAGAAATTGAAAAACAACAAAAAATATAGAACTAAAAATTAACCAGTTTAGCTTCTCAGAATTGCTTTTAAAATTCTTAATCCTTGTGAAGGCTCAAATGTATTTTTTCAAATTACTCTAGAAGTCGTCGAGAAACGATAGTTTGCGCCACCAATGAATCCTCCTCATAAAAAAAAAAAATTAATTAAGTGCCATCATTAGAAACAATACTGTTAAAGAACATTTTTTTGCTTAGCTAAGGAAAATGTCTTTATTAGTTTAAGAATTATTGCATTTCAGACATCATAATCATGTATTAAACCATTTGACAAAACCGATTTAATTATAAAACTTAGATTATCGGAGAATTGTTCATTTCAACGCCCACCATCCATTAAGCATTAAATAAAAAAAA
>CAJNRD030001119.1:7036385-7056800 GCA_905319865.3 Cotesia congregata
ATTACGCTTCACGTAATAATTATCCGTAACTTCTATTCTTTCCCGCTTCACAGCATTATTTATATTTGTTAAAAAATGTGAGAATACCAAGAAAATACCACTAAGAATACCAAATGGTATTCATCAAAAAATTCGGAGTTTTTTCTGAAAATTTAAAAAATAACGATGAAGATAGGTTTGAATAATTTTAAAGAATTTTTTTCCAAAAAGAACATTTAATAACAAAAATTTTGAAAAAAAAAACGTCCCGATAAGCCAATTTTTGAAAAAGTTAAAAATGGCAATTTAAAAATAAAAAAGCGGTTTTTTTGAAAAATTCGGAACTTTTTTTTGGTTGGGTAAAAAAATTTGAAAAAATTATGAGAGACGTTTTTGATAGGGTAGAAAAGGATGGTAAACTTTCAGCCAAATCAAAAGGGGTCAGGGTCAAAAGTGGTCGATTTGGCGTGGAATGCCCCATATATGAAAAATATATCAAAAATGCATGTGGGTACTCAAATGAAAGCTCTTTATGAGTTTAACATCAAGATGAGCTTATATCTTTAAAATCATCAATAGTTAAAAAAAAGTACAGTGCAATTTAACAAAAGTCATTATTTAATCAGCAAAATTTTATTTACTTATATTTCACAAGTCACGGAAGTCACCTAGTGACTAGGTTGCTAGTTATTAAAATTTATTGATAAATATATATTCATTAAAAATATTTATACTTAAAAAACATCTTTAAATACAGGTAACATTTCGAACACGTATTTATCACTGCAACATCAACAGCCAAGGTGTCATCTGTCTTGATATACTTAAAGACAACTGGTCTCCTGCACTAACCATCTCCAAGGTTCTTCTGTCCATCTGCTCACTCCTTACAGATTGTAATCCAGGTTTGTATAACACAATAATTAATTACTACTCGTAATTAAAAAAACTTTTTAATTTAATTAAATTCAATCTATTACAATATCAATAATATTATTCTAATTATGATATAATCAACTAGACTATCTAATTAAAAATGAACTAATTTTCTAAATACAAGCATACTTATTTTTAGCGGACCCTTTGGTTGGTAGTATAGCATCACAATATCTCCAAAATCGAGAAGAACATGATCGTATAGCACGACTTTGGACGAAACGGTATGCTACATGAGCTTTTAGCTCAAAATCTCAGCTCCTAACAGCCTCATGCCAATTAACCATCCACTGCGCTGCTCTCACAAAACTTTTCTTTAATGCCTCGTGTGCGTGTGTGCGCCAAATACGTTCCTAAATATTGAGTCCACCGTGGGCTTTAGTTTTAATCCTCGATTCAAATTTAAGATTACTCCCGTAAAAAAAAAAAAAATAAAAATAAAAAAATAAAAAAATTTTTAACAATTAAACGTAATAGTTACGAACTAATAATAATTAAATCCGGTTCGATTGTGATTATTTGTATGTAAGATAATAGAGCTAATGTGTCGAAGATGAATGAATGCAAATTAGTATTTTTTTTTTTTTTTATTTTATGTAATAGTTTTATTTGTAAAGGCATGAGCTGGGAGTAAATATTTACTTTTCTATTTTACTTTTTATCAAAAAAAAAAATACCCATTTTTCGGGTGTACATTACTATTACAATGTAGTGTTTAATGAATGTTTAATCTTGGAAAGTAAATGGAAAAGATAAGTGAACTATGATCATTGATCAATCATCAATAATTTAGATATTAGGAAAACGAACTACTTTAATATTGAAAACGAAAAAAAAATATAATTATTTAAAGAATGCATTGTAAGTAATAAATTAAAAATTACTACTAATTATTTTTAGTTTTTAAAAATACTTGTATGGTACGCAAATTTTTTTTTTTTTCTTACAAACATATAAAGATAAAAATAAATATAAACAAAATTACTGATTATATATATAAATATATGAATATAAATTAATTATTAAAGCAGTTTATACTAACCATTTTTTATGCCTCTTTAAATATTTTTGTAATCCGACAATTAAATATTAATTTATTTCTATACTGTATTTGATTAATTTAAATGAATTATTGATTTATTTTACGTACTTTTTTTTTCGTTTTTAATATACAACACATTTAATAATTGTGATTGTAAATAAGTATGATTCTTTTTGTTCATTGTATATTTTACTATGTAGAAAATAAGTGTAAGAATTTTTCCAAGTAATTTGTAACGTAACAAGATTTTAAAGCGAATACGTTGAGGATTGTAATCAACTATTCTTTGAATATATAAATATTCTGAAAGCTCATACTTTTTATTTAAATATTTAAAGTCTGAAAAGTGGCCCGTTTGAGACAATAGTCAATAAGGAGTATAAAAAATGTCTTTTTAATCAAATTTTGACAAGTGTGTCATGTAAATTTAAAGCGAGCAAAATTATAGATACATATTACATTAAGTTATCAATGCATATCGCGTTACAGATGCCATAAGGGCGTAAAATAACAATTCTATTTTTTTTTTCTAAGTCCAAAAATAATTTTTAGTATGAAGAAAAATTTTTTTTTGCATTTTTGCACGTTTTAGGAAAAAATACGTCGGTTTAAAAAAAAAAATTTTTTTCAAAAATCAACATTTTTTTTTTAATTTTTCTCCAAACTAAAAATTATTATTTAAGTTCTCCATATTTAAAATATTTAAATAATTTAATCTTGGAGTTTTGGATAATAAATGAAGATATTAAATTATAAAAATTGCAACGTTTTCATTATTTTAGCTTCATCAGGCAAATTTTATAATTAGCATCCTCGTCTAATTTTTACAAAGTCAATAAATGTAATAAGCAGAATAAAACAATATCTTCATAATCTTAAGCATTTTTTTAAATTACAATATTAACAACTTGTTTAGATTTTTTTTTAAATACTATTTAAATTAATAAATTAATAAGATAAAATATAATTTAACAACATCTATCTGTCAAGCGTGTTCACAACACGGACTAAACTTTTAAATAATTTAACCTTGCAAATTTGGACAATAAATGAAGATATTAAATTATAAAAATTGCAAATCTTATTGTATTTAAGAAAAATCTAAACAAGTTAATATTGTAATTTAAAAAAATTTTTAAGATTATGAAGATGCTATTTTACTCTATTAAATCTATTGAATTAGTAAAAATTAGACGATTTGACTGATAAAGCTGAAATAAATCAGAACGTTGCAATTATTATAATTTAATATCTTCATTTATTGTCCAAATTCTGAAGATTAAATTATTTAAATATTTTAAATATGGACGAGAATTTAAATATTAATTTTTAGTTTGGAGAAAATTTTTTTCCTGAAAAAAAATTTTTTTTTTAAACCGACGTATTTTTTCTTAAAACGTGAAGAAATGCAAAAAAAATTTTTATTCATACTAAAAATTTTTTTGGACTTTGAAAAAAAAATTGAATTTTTATTATACGCCCTTATGGCATTTAGAACGCGATATTTTTTCATTGTCGGTAATTATTTCATATCATGATTAATTAAAATGATTATTTTTATCGAGTTTAAGGTGGATGAGCCCACTTTGCTTACTCTTAACGCGTAGATATTTTTGCTTTTTGAAATATTTAAAAATATCTTTTATTCAGTATTGGCAAAAAATAAAAAATTTAGCCTTAAGCGTAGCCTTGTATGATAGAATAAAAAATAATCAACGTGAACAAAATTTTATTGAAATTTTTGCAAAAGAAAAATAAAAAAATATCGATATTTTATAAATATCGTTTAGCGTGGAGTTGAGTTGCGAAGTGGTTGAATCCATATATTTTTTTGGTATCCTAACAAACAGCGATAAATAATAAATTGAGTATATATAAATATACTCATGTGTGTACACAAAAAAAATCAGATTGTAAAATTTTTCAATCTGTAATAAAAATTAAATATCCATTTAAAATGATGGAATTGAATGTTAATCAGTGCTAATTATATCGGTACCAGTATAAATAAAAATAAAATATATAAAACACTACAATTATTTATTTCTTCCTTTTTATTGGTTTTATTATTTAAGATAAAGGATATATCAAAAAAATAATTTTTTCCGCATAAATTATTTATTAATACACCATAAAAGCTAAACAATTATGTGATAAAGTTGATTATTAATTCTTATATAAATAAATATATATATATATAATATATTATATATAATTTAAAAAAATGAGTAAATCATATATGAAATTACTCAGATTTTTTTCATCCCTCAATTTTATTTTTTGATTTTTTAAAAATTCAATTTCAATTATTTGAGAATTTATAGTGATAAATCTTACATCAAAGTATTACAAGTCAGTCATAAAATACAAGTATAATAAAAAAAGACAAAAATATAATTTTGTAGAATATCCAATCGAAAAATGTTTATATACATATAGCCAATATTTACTGTAAACTTTTCGTCATATTTTTTCTAATTATTATTTTTTTTTTTTTTTTTTTTTAATACTGATTATAATAATCTTTGTTCAGTCTTTATCGCGGCCTGATAATAATTACTTCATTAGTAGACCAATTAGGTATCAAGGAGGTTGGTGACCTTTCTAAAATATACTAAGCTACCAGAAATTAACATATTAATTATATTAATCCAAAATTTAAGTGAAAAGTTTAAATCAGCTTCAATATTTTTTCCCAAAAAAATGAAGCGAAGATTTAAAAAATTCACAGAAATTTTCTATTAATTTAAATTAAATGTTTCTTCCTTATAATTTTATACTTCAAAAGAGGTCACTTGAATTTTTTTTTTAACAATACAAAATACAAAAAATAATGTTGGTCATTAAAGAAGATGAATACTTTTTTTATTGATGCTTTTGTTTAAAATTTTTTTCTGCATCATTAATGTTTTTTTTTTTTTTAAAGTTGGATTGAAAAAATTACATTTAATTTATTTGATGTATCTAAACCATCAAGTTTTAATTATAATAAATTTATATTCAGGTTTTCTTCAATAAGAGTACTTTCAAAATTTAATTCTGTAAATTGGCTTTTTTCTGAGAAGAAATAAAAAATTCTTCGCATATTAATATTTATATTTAATTAATAAAATTATTAATTATTAAAATTGATAAAAGCCAATTACATGAGATTATATTTTTAAAATATCCTAAAAGGATTACACTTATATATTAGGCACACTTTAATAATAATTAGTGATTGCTAATTAAAAATTAAATTTAATTTTTTATTCCTTTTACTGTTCCTATTTAAAGTGTAACGTGCGAGCGAAGGAGGAAGGACACAATAACACCAAAAGGAATTAAAATACTTAATTATTTACCATACTATTCAATAAACTTATATAAATAATTATCTCAATTAATTAAGAGATTAAATCTATGAATTCTATATTCTTCTCTATACTAGTTTTTAATTATCAAACAAGTATGTAACTAAAATATTATTTCTTCCCAGGATAAACAATCGAATTATAATCAATAATAATAATAATTATTAAAAGATCTCTGGACGGAAATAAATGACTATTTTTTTACAGTGATGTAATATCAAACAGTGTTTGTATGAAGCGGCGATCAATACCGCAGTCCAAATAAAAGTTGTTATTATTTTAATCAAAAGTCTATCCTGGGCTTGTGATGCAGTGATAATGTTGTCTTCTTTGTTCATTAATATACAAAAGCGTTGCAAGCCAGTTTATGAGGCATTAGATTATTAAAAGCTGCTTTACAATTTTTTTTTTTTTTAGTTATTAATTAATAGCAAAGTATTATTTTTTATTTATTTCTTCACACTGAATAATTTTGGCTTTAACTGGCAGTTAAAAAAGCTGTTAATTTTTTAGCAGATAAAACGTTTAAACTGCTTTTATATTAAAACTTTAAATCTGATAAAATTTTATCAGAGCTTTACAAGCCGAGTATTTTAATTAATTTTCTGATGAAGATTATCGCATGATTTAATAATTTATGCATCATTATTTTCAACAAGCATATTGAGGTGATTGTTAATTTTTATTTTTATTATTTATTAATAATGTATGATGAATAAAATAATATTTAATATGAAATGTTATGCCTCTTAATTGGTAGCTCATCAGTGTGCCGTGGTTTCACTGTAATTGAAATATTGTATCATTTTTCATAAATAATTAAATTTTTTATTGTTATTTGCATAATTAGTTTTCAAATTGTTATTTATACTCTGAGTGAAGTAATCTTAGTTTTTAGAGGCCTTGCATGGTGCAAAAAAATGCAGTTACGTTCAAACAAGCGCCGGATAGAGCATACAGTAGGCAAGAAAAAACAATAATTAATTACTTTTTGGTAATCGGAAAAAATAGACCCGGAAAAAAATTTTTAAGTTATAAAAAATTCATATCATTTTATTAAAATTTTTTTAATTTTTTTATTTTGTTTAATTTATTAAATTATAACTTAAAAATATTTTTAAAAAATTGCACTTATAGTTTTTAACAAATAAAAAATTTTTTTTTTAATAATTCTTTAATAAAAAAAATCATAAAAATTTTTAAATGTCAGCTAAATTTATTTCATTGTCACTTGACCATTTTTTAATTTTATTTAACAAAAAAATTTTTTCCGAAAAATTACTTTTAAAAAATTGCATTTTTAATTTATCAAAATTTATAAAAGTCAATTTTTTTTCTCATTTTTCTAATGCAGTAATTTATTAGAAAAATTATTAAATAACTGCTAAATTAATTTTCATGTCACTTGACCATTTTTTAATTTTATTTAATAAAAAAATTATTTAAAAAAAATTGCATTTTTAATTTATCAAAATTTATAAGTTAATTTTTTTTATGCAGTAATTTATTAAAAAAATTATTAAACTGCTAAATTAATTTTAATGAATCGCTCAATTTTTTGTTCAAAAAAAAAAAAAATTCCGGGTTTATTTTTTCCATTGAAATTTTTTTAATGATTAAATAAATACACCCTTTGTCCCAAGTTGGTAATTTTTCACTTTGCATTGATCGATCCTCTTCGTCGCACATAAGTGACTTTTCTGTACGTACTTTCGGAAAATAAAGAAGAAAAAAAAGTAATAAAATAGTAAATAATTAATTTGTTAGTTTTAATTTTAAATTCGGTTTCTAACCCGAAACATTTTAAATATTTCAGTATATTTTAACTCTACATAGAATTAACAATGCAGAAAACAATAGAATTATTTATATACATACATACATATAATACCTATTTATATATCTATGTATATAGACGACTCTTTTAACGATATAATTAATATTTTATTATAATTATTAATACTTTTTTTTTTATCTAAAATTTTATATTTTATGAAATATTTTTTTTGTAATTGACGATTAATTTTAAGAGAAACTAAATTTTAAATACAGAAAGACTTATTATTAAATTTGTCCCAAATTTTTGCACAAAAATATCGATGATCCTTGGCAATTGTTGCACATTTTGAAGAATAAATATTAAAATTGTTACTTTTTTTTTTTTAATAATATTTTTTATAATTACACAGACACGCTTTATTATTTTCGATCTCAGCGCCTTTCAATTTTGTGTTCTGAAGCATATTTAAATATACCGAAAATTAGAATAAGTATAAGTGATGTGAGTTACAAAAACATTTAGTAACATATGGACGAAAAGTTTTATACAAGTCAATAAGAAAAAAAACCCTGACACCATTGTCGCAGAATAAAGACAGGTATGTACATGCTTACGATCGAATTTATAAGCGAAAGCTTTTATGATAAACGTCCTTTTTTTATCGATAAGTGAAAAAATAAAAATAAAAGTGAACAAAGGCTCATCAAGACATTTTAAAAACAAGCTTTTGTAATCATTTTTTTTTAATTAAAAAAAAAAATTATTTTTAAATTATTGTATCAAATTTTTTTTTCATGATAATTAGAATTTAAAAATTGAATGATTTAACAAGAATATTAAATGGAAATTTTTTCTTCGTACAAAAATATAAAACTGATTAAAGAAATGATTTGATGAAACAAAGCGAAGTTTTTTAATAAAATGCATCCTTTAAGGATTGTGCATTCACAATGATATTATAATGTTAACAATATCAATGAAAAACAATGAATAAATAAAAATGAGTGTTTGAATTTAGCTTGTGCAAAAGAACAAATATTCGGTACAAAAGTGCACACTTAGGCGAATTCAAATTATTTTTTTTTTCTTTTGCAATTTAAGTTATAGATACGGTTTTATTTCAGCTTACACAGTCTCATATTCACGACGAATCGATCGAGCTAGACAGCAAGCGAATATAACTCCAATTAACTGAAAATAAAATTTTTATGTGGTTAATTTTCTTTATACTGCCAATAAAGTATGATTAAATAAAATTATATTTTATTTAATGACATCTAACAATTTTCTATATTCTTATAACAATTTAGCGAAAAAATTTCACATGGAGAAATTAAAAAAAAAATTATAAGTGTTAATTTTTAAAAATATTCTTTTTATAATAATTGATTTGTTATAAAAATTAAAATAATTGTCAGACGTCTCCTAATTTCTGTGTCATTATTTTTTTTTTTTATTACCTGAACAAGAGCTATACCAATACCAACGCCTCCAAGAATAACTGCTTTGTCTTCAATAGCGCTTTTTAATTTATTCATACATCCCTCAGTACTAACAGTTATTGAGTTTGAATCACACTTTTGGTTGTATGCAACTTCATGACAGCACGAGTTTGGTAATTCAGTGTTGGGGTATAAATTAGCCCAGTCTCCAGATCCTCCAATACCACAGCATTTGAACTAAATAATTATAATAAATTATTATTGATTACAACGAATTTCGATCTAAATGTTACATGTTTTTTTTAGATAAATATAAGGTATGACCCAGTTATTGACACTTGCAATTTTTATTTTAATTAAAAAAAAAAAAAAACAAATTAACTCTAATAAATTAATAAATATAATTTTTGAATTATAAATTTTATAATTGATTTTTTTGCAATATTTAATTTTTTTACCTTAATTGCTGAATATTTATATTTTATTATTTTTTCTTTTTTATTTTTGCTTTATCAGCTACAATCATTTGTACTAAGCAAATTATAATTCATATCGACTTTGCTTTGAGGCAACGTTACTTATTGTTATTATTATTATTATTATTATTATATTTATCTCTTTTGTATTTATTTTGTAAGGCCCTTAGGGAGTTAAGGCTTCAGGGTCTAAAATTATGATAAATAAATAAATTTTTTTAATTAAAAAAATTCAATTCTATAAATAAAAATTTTAAATTATTCTTCAACACTTTAATTTATCACGTAAAAAAAAAAAAGGTAAAAATAAACACCTAAGCTATGTTGAAAGAGCCATAAATAGATATTCTAGATAAAGGGACGTTGTTATTTATAAAAATAATAAAAAGGGAATTTTATATCATATTAAAATAATTAATATATTTATAAATTATAGAGTGATGTATTTATAGAATATCACTGTGGCAGTTTAATTAAATTATGATATTGGTAACTTGAATGAGCACCAGCTCGAGCAGATTGATTATTGCGGTCGATGACTTCGAGACTAGAATGATAGATCACGTATACAAAGAAAAGGAAGCCACGGACGATGGATAAAGGCTTGGAATAAAAATTATTCTTCATTGGTCTAGAAATGTCAAGCTTACGTTGCGTTGAAAGGAAAAAATTAGGGGAAATGTTATGTAAAATTTTTTAAGGGTGAAGCATAGCACATGGTCATGTAATCGTGAGCGACACGCGACTTCCCTATTATCTACATCCACATAATTCTGAGTCTAGACAATCCAGGTTTTTTTTATTGGGTATTTTTTTAGCGGCGTGTAACAATATACTGCGTCGCAAAAAAAAAAAATATGAATTGAAGAATATTTTGAGAATAATTGCAATGCTTGCAATTATATCTTAGAGTTTTAAAATTTATATTTTTATCTGTTCTCTTCACCATAATGTAACGAAATATTTTAATCACTTGATTAAATTTATTTGATGAATTTAATATTGTATAATTTATATCTTTATGTGTATTGAATATTCATATTTTATTTATTTTTTGTTTTTATTTTATGAGCTACTAAACAAATTGTAATTTATATCGACTTTGCTTTGAGACAAAGTTACTTATTATTATTATTATTATTATTATTATTATTATTATTATTATTTATATAACTGTTTTATTTGTTATTAATGATATTATTATATTTATCTCTTTTATATTTATTTTGTAATGCTCTTAGGGAGCTAAGGCTTCAGGGCCTAAAATTTTGATAAATAAATATATAAATAAAAATAAGAGTCTCAGCTTTGGAGATTGGAGATCTATCTATTTGTTGAGGAAGGTTCTTGATATCTATGCACGCGAGGATGCCATTGACCATATAATATTACGTAACTAAAATATCAAACATAAAGAGGGGAAAGACAGGAAATATACTGAGGAGTGTCACTATACCATACCGTATATGTAAGGCCGCGATTATAAGGGCGGAATATTGATTTATGATATAAGCAAGGTCTACTTTTACGTGGCTAGTTTATAATGCTAGCACATTGACGCCTGAACAAATGCCAGCCTTACATGTCTATCATTTATTGCGAAATTAATTTTTATTGCTTACATCGTGCTGCATAACATCCCAAGACTTCTGGATCTTTGAATCCGACTTGTACAGGGGCATGGTGTTGTTTAGACGAGCGTGCAACATTTTTCCAACTTCATTGCGCATCATGTAGCCGCAGATACCTGCGCCGAGCTCCAGAGCGAACAGCAGAAGCAACATCACTGAGAACTATATAATAAAAATGAAAAAATTTGATCAATCAATCAACTTTCAAACTTTAAAACTCAGATTTTAAGGGGACCCTTTATATTTACTTTTGACTACGCGCCATTTTGTCAAATATTTTTTTTTATTCTAGTTTCTGCGATAATTATACTTAATTACTTAAAAATCCGTCTTTTTTTTATTCAAGATTAAAGGAAGAGATAAATCATCACCAGTCAGGTTTATTTTTTTTTGGAGAACTTCAGCGTAATTTTTGTAATTAAAAAAAATTTTTTTGTCTTTATTTTAATTTTTGTGTAGCTGATATAATAAGTAATAGAATAAGTGTAAAAAATAAAACCAAGAGGTATATAACCAATAAAATCAAAATTTTTATTTAAATAGAGGATTTTTTTTTTGAGAGAAAATCATTAAATTTAAAAATTAATAAGACTTGAAAATTTCAATAGTACAAAACTCTGAATTCACAAAAAAAAAAAAAATTTGAAAGCATTAGTCATAGAAATAAATTGAAAATAAAGTTAGCCGACATTTCAAAATTTTTAGAAATTTTTTATTGAAAAAATTTCAATTAAAACAAAAATTTCACATGTAAAAAACTTGAAAAACTATAAGTGCAATTTTTTTTATAAATATCTTTTTTAGATTGTAATTTTAATTAATAAAAAAAATCAAAAATTTTTAGACGTCTGTTAACTATAATAAAATTTTTAATTTTTTGATTTTTTTTTAAATCATTAAATTACAACAAAAATATTTTTTAAAAATTGCACTTACAGTTTTTGAAGTTATTTACAAGTGAAATTTTTTTTTTATTTTTTTGTAATAATTTTTTCAATAAAAAAAAATTCTAAAAATTTATAAATGTCGATTAACTTAATTTTCATTTCTAATTTCAGTGTCATAGAGATAAAATTTTTTAAAAGAGCTTAAATTTTAGGCCGCTAGACCGGATCCCCTTAATAGTAATAGTTTTCTTTGTTCTTACGGTAATTATCATGCAATGATGTTCTTTTACTGCTCCACAGCATCCGAAAAAGGATACTAGGAAGACTGTAATCCCAATGGCAATCATCAAAACAGGTGCAGCGAAGAACCAATTATCCATAAAATTACTGTAGTCATTATACATAGCCAGAATGACCGCTCCAACGGCAATAAACACGATTCCGGTTATCTGAAATAAAATAATAAAAAATATTTTCATTTATTGTAATATTATATTAATAACATGTGTCTTATTATTCAATTTACAGACAATTATTCTTTATGCTTCATAATAGCTGATTCGTTCATTCAGCAGTATTAATCATCTAATTTATCCTCTTACGTATTTGTCTAACAAATAAAAAAAAGTACATCCTACGCTTGTTGGGCGTCCACCTTTTCTCTCTTACTTTTTTTTTTCTCCGTAACAACTCCGTTACAAAGAGAATTGACCATCGCTTCTACTTCTAGATTCTGAGAAAACGCTTAAAAAGATATTGCAGATCTGAAAATATTTTTTTTTCTTCTTTCTTTTTTTCTGACACATTTTTCCGCTGTGTCACGCTTTTTGGTCCATCCATTGAAAGTTTCAATACTTATACTTATATTAATTGAAAAGACGGAAAATAGGTACGGAGAAAAAACCCATGGACATAAATAACACGTTCGGGTTCACAATCGCAGCGGGACTTGCCAGTGTGAGGATAAAAATATATATGTGTGTGTGTGTATGCATTATCGAGCGGCCTCAAAGAAGCTTCCAGTTCATAAGTTTAACGCACAACAATGATAGGTAGACAGGAAAATTAAAATATGCCATAAAAAATGTTAAATTAATTAAATATTAAAATATTTCATATTTTTTTTTAACAAAAAAATTGTTTCAAAAATTAATTTATAAAAATTGAATTTTTAATTTTTTTTGATATTTTTTTTTTGTTAAAAATATTTTTAAAAATATGCCATAAAAAATGTTAAATTAATTAAATATTAAAATATTTGATATTTTTTTTAACAAAAAAAAATTGTTTCAAAAATTGAATTTTTAATTTTTGTCAATTTTTTTTGACATTTTTTTTTTGTTAAAAATATTTTTTAAATTAATTTTTAATTTAATAATTACTTACTGCAAATATAAGATTGAAAAGGAATAAAAGGTATTTGACACAAGCCATTCCTCCGGACACCATCTTGACTGCTTAAATATCCTTAGATTATTAACGTTGAAACACTAGATAATTATTACACACACCCACTGTTTTTTTTTTTTTTTTTTTCTTTGTACTTGCCTAGTCGTTTTTTGTTATTCGACTATCTATTTCACTTACTCTCCTCGAGTTTTTTAGCACACGGTTTAACTACGTACGTACGTTTCGGTATCCCGGTTTGAAATGCGCCGGATATTTTTGTTGTTGTAGCTATTGTTGAACTGCGCGCGCGCACCTTTCGCAAAACGCAAAAGACTGACGCCGTGGTGACTGGAACTTAAATAAAAAGGGAGAGAAAGAAAAAAAACTGGTGGATTTGGTGAAATATTATAATGAGACGGAAATTATTATGATGATTATTAAATTGAAAAAAATATTAAATATGTCAATTATATACATTCATATATTTGACATCTGTTTTTGAGGAATGAATTATTCACATTGAGAAAACAAAAGAAAGATATTTTTCATTTTTTCTTTCCTTTCTATTATACTCGAGTTATTATTATGATATATATGTAAGTTAGTAGTCACTTAACAATTTTTTTATTTTATTTATCAAAAAAATTATTTTTAAACAATTGCATTTTTTAATTTCTGTGTCAATTTTTTTTTTGCCATAATGACATTTAAGTTAGCTGTCACTTGATCAGTTTTTAATTTTATTTAACAATTAAATTAATTCTAAAAAATTATTTAAAAAAAATTACATTTTTAGTTTTTTTAAATTTCTACATGTTAATTTTTTTTCTATTTTTTTTTTGCCGTAATTTATTTGCTAACAAAAATTCTAAAAATTATTAAACATCTGCTAAATTAATTTTCATTTTGCGATAATTTATTTGTTATAAAATTTTTTAAATTATTAAATATATGCTAAATTAATTTTCATTTTATAATTCATTTTTTCGCTTCAGGTAGAGAAGACAATTAAATTAACATCAATAAAATTTTAGTGGTAAGTAAAACTGCTGTCGACGGAGATTCGATTCAATGTATCGTGACAAGTGACTATTACATTTCCAATTTAAAGTTACAAAATTGTAATTGAAGCTTGAAAGGAATCGGCGGTGAAAAAAAGAAGAAATTCAAATTGATAGCAATAATAATGATTAAAATTAAATTAGCTGATATCTGAAAATTTTTATTAATTTTTTTATTGAAAAAATTGTTAAAAAATTTCACATCAAGATTTCAAAAATTACACGTGCAATTTTTTTTAGTATTTTTTTACTTGCAATTTAATTGCAGAAAAAAATTAAAAAATTGCACAATATTAAACTTAGCTGTCATTTGACCATTTTTAATTTTATTTAACAAAAATAGCAAATTTCTACTGAAAATTCACTTTAAAAAAATTGCATTTTTGATTTATTAAAATTTTTTTTTCTCATTTTTTTATGCAGTAATTTATTTATTAGAAAAATAATGAAAATTTTCAAATATTTGCTAAATTAATTTTCATAAAAATTGTTGAACTAATTTTAGTATCATATAATGAATGATATTGAAAAAAATGACTCGATAATTTTTTTTGTTTAATTTAAAAAATTGAAATTGAAGAAAAATTTAAAATATCTATAAAAAAAACTTTAGGTTCATACTTTGCAATAAAATGAATTCCCAAATTTCTGAGGGTATACGTGTTACTACAACAATACAATCAGTTATTGATTTGTGTGGTTTCGGTTGATTTATTTCAACGATTTCTAGCAAGAGAAAACCACTATGATGAAACTATATTCAGTAATAATAGAAATTAATAATGTTTAAGTACAGAAATAAAATTTGTCAATATAGACTTGAAAATGTCAGATTGCACGTAAATACTATTGAGTATTTGTACATGTGGTTTAATAGAATACAATATTTTCTGTTTATGACTGAGTAATTGAAAAGAAGAAAAAAGAACTGATAATTTATTTTTTAAAAAATTTATTTATTTAGGATTAAATTTATTTATTTATTTATTAAATTTTTATTGTTTTAATTAAAATTTTTAATCTCAATTAAAAAGTATAAAGCAAATTCGAGGGTAAAAAAATTGAGATAACGTTCAAAATATTTTTGTTTAATTAAATTGTAGCCTAAAGATAATTCATTGACCTTTAAGTTCACTCATACAAGATTTTATATATCTTTAATTACACTAAAAAAAGCCGCTAATTATTCCATTGTTAAATGTATACAAAAACAGTCTTAAAAGATTACACAAAAAATTAATTCAGCGCTGCATGAATACAATAAAGCAAAAAAAATCCATTTCTTTCATGAAAAGAAATAATACATGACGCGAAGCAAGTAGTTAAAGTTATAGTTATATTAAACTAGGTATTCAGCTTATTCGAGGGCCTTCGACTATATAAAGACAGCCTAGGATATAGTCGACTGATCGATTGTAATAAAAACTAGTACAATCGTGCTATCGCAGCTCTTACTTGTTCACTAAAAATTTTCACAATTTACTCTTACGTCTCTAGCACACTAAATTATTTAAAGGCTTGTTTAGTTCAGGGACATCTATCACTTTGTTTTTTATAGCTCAGGATATTTTCCAGTAAAAAAAAATTACCAGACAATTAAATCTAAATTAATATAGTGTAAATTATATTCTTGTACTTTGTTTTAATATTTATTACTTAAAAATGCAAGTAAAAAAAAATCTAATCTCTGGAGAAAGTCATTACGCAAAAACGGAACAAGTTACTTGTCTTTACTTATATAAACACTGTATCGGATAAAATATTTAAGTATTTATTTATTCAAATTGATCTCATTGTCATTCAAATTTAATTTGTACTCTACAAATTCGCTGTAATGTAAAATTATAATTAGTAATTACTAATTAGTTAGATATAACATCAGAAAAAGTGCAAATTATTTAAAAAAAAAAAAGAAATACTCCTAAAAATAACAATTAAATTTTTTTTAATATTTAATATTTAAAAAATAAATAAAATACTTAAAAAAAGAAGGAATACTTCTAAAAGTAACAATTGTAATTTTTTTAATATTAAATATTTTTAAAATAACTAAAATATTTTATAAAAAAGAAGAAATATTTCTAAAAGTAACAATTATAATTTTTCTAATTTTTAATACTTAAAAAATAAATAAAATATTTTATAAAAAAGAAGAAATACTTCTAAAAGTAAAAATTGTAATTTTTTTAATATTAAATATTTAAAAAATAAATAAAATACTTTACAAAAAAGAAGAAATATTCCTAAAAGTAATAATTACAATTAAAAAAAATTTTTAATACTTAAAAAATAAATAAAATACTCTATAAAAAAGAAGAAATATTTCTAAAATTTTATTTAATATTTAATACTTAAAAAATAAATAAAATACTTAATAAAAAAGAAGAAATGCTCCCAAAAGTAGCAATTAAAATTTTTTAAATATTAAGTATTTAAAAATGAAATAAAATTGACATTTAAATTGAGTAAAAGCATGCGCACAACAACAAAACAGTATTACAATTCATTATAACGTAGCACATGGCATGTGACCTCACTTCTCTTGTATTTCTTCTCTCTCCCTAATGCACACGCTTCAGGTTTTAGGAAACTCGAACATTCCTGATAATAAAGATTAACGACGCAACGAGCAATCGTTGAAGTAATCCACAAGCCAACGTTACACGTTAGCAAGAAGTTAGACGGGTCAGTTGTCCGGTAAAAGTAGCTTATCAGAATTAAATGCCTTAGTGCTGTCAACAAAGTATAAATTTTTAATTTCAATTTATTTATATTTTTTAAAAACAAGTTTTATTCAAACAATTACTTACTATATTATTATTTCAGTTGTGGTTAATTCAGTTAAAAACATTAATATTGGTTTATTCAACTAATCGTCAAGATGGTAACAGATCTAAAACTTCCTCTTGGGTCACGATGCATCAAATACCTGTTGTTTATATTCAATTTTCTTTTTGTTGTAAGTTTTTATCAAAATTTTTATTAAAATTAATCCAATTAACTCTTTTCAAATTAGTGCCATACTTTAAGAAAATTTTAGTGTTAAAAAGAAGGTTTTAAAGAAGAAAATTAAATTTTTTATCGAATAATTTATTATTTAAAATGATTAATATCTTTTAATGTTTTTTATTATAAATTTAATATTGATTTATTGATTTTTATTAACTACGGCGAACAAATATGGCGCAATATTGGAACACCTGAGTATAGAACTAGATAATAAGTAATTTTTTTTTATTTTATTGTGAAGCTATATAAATTATAGGCGTTTGATTTTAAATTGGAATTTAGAAATTAGAAAGGATGAATAAATTTATTTTATTTATTTTATGTGGTTATATATTTATATAAAATAAATAATAATAATATGATTTCAGTTGACAATCTTATCAGTCTGTTTATTAATAAAAATATTGCGTTTAATTTGTATCAAAAGAAAAACATTTAAAATTATATAGTTTTTTTTTTTTTAATATTATTGTAGGTTTAAAAAAAATTATCTAAAAAAAATCTATTTTTATTCTTAATATTGATTTTTAAACTTTTTTATATTTTTAAATAGCTAGATTAATTTTTTATTAATTAATTTTGAATAATATTATTTATTGAATAGAAATTTATTTAATTAATTTAATGAAAAAAAAAAAATAAAGAACTTCGCTGCGGACAGGATTCGAACCTGTGCGGGTAGAACCCAATGGATTTCAAGTCCATCTCCTTAACCGCTCGGACACCGCAGCTCGATTTAAAACAAATTTATTAATTCTACATAGTCAGAATATTTAAAATTATTCTTAGTTTTTTTAAATATAAATTTTTTAAATGTTTTATTTGTTAAAAAATTTATAATATAAGACAATAAAGAAATTAATTTTTTTTTTCTAAACAAATGATTGTTAAAAAATACAAATTTTTTTATTAATTACTTAAATTCACTTTATAAGAGAAATTTATTGAATTTATATAGCCAGAACATTTAATATTATTATTATTTTTTTAAAAAATAAATTTTTTAAGTGTTTTATATTATAATAAAAATGTATAATATAAAATATTTAAGTGTTTTATTGTTAAAAAATTTATAATATAAGATATTTAAGTGTTTTATTGTTAAAAAATTTATAATATAAGACACTAAAGAAATTTATTTATTTTTTTAAACAAATAATTGTTAAAAAATAAAAATTTTTTTATTAATTACTCAAATTCACTTTTTGAGCAATTAAAACTTAAGAAATAATTTTTTTAATTAATTTATTCGGGTTTATAATATAAAAAATAATTGTTAAACAATTTAGAAATTGTTGCGACCTTCAGAAGTTCATAGCCGATAAATTATTTCTTTTTATCATAGAAACCTTGAGATTGATCTTTTATTTTTAATTTGATCGAGTAATGAGCTTTGTACGGTGAATATCGCCGAGTTATCAGCTGTCAAAAAAGAAATATATATCTTTTGAGTTCGATGATTGATTATGGAAGCGACTCACCTAGATATCCGACAAATGGGAGTTGAAAACTAGATCTATGTCTTATATCTTCATTTAGAATGCCTTTAGGATATTTTATATTAAAATAGTAAATTAATTAAACAAAAATTGGGGAAAATTATTGAAATTGAGTTGAATTAAAATAAATTTTTATTTTTTAGAAAAATAGAAGAAATATAAAATTAAAAAAACAATTTTTTTAACTTTTTAAAATGTTTTAATTTTGTTAAAATTTAATTATGACTTTAAAATATTTTTAAGTTCGGGAAAATATTTTTAAAAGTACAAACATTTAAAAAAGTTCTTATATTAATACAATTATTTGATATTTTTTACAAATTTTATACTTATAAATCTAGTTTTTGCTGAACTTTATAATTAATAAAATTTTCCTTTAAAATAGAAAAAAAAAATTCATTAAAACTTGATAAATAAAGAAAAAATAACATTCAATTATTATCTTTACTCATCGAAGAAATAAACGTAGCAATAAGTGTGACTAAGCGTCAATAATTACAAAAATAGATTTTGATTTTTTTAGTCAATACAATGAAAAGTATATCCAATAATAAATGATTATCGTTTTTGTTTTTCTAGATAAGTGGAATAATTCTTTTATCAGTAGGAGCGACAATCCGTACTGTTTACAGTAATTACAATCACTTCTTGGATGATAAATTTTTCTCTGTACCATCGCTTTTAATCGTCATAGGAAGTATCATTTTCTTCATTGCATTTTTCGGGTGCTGTGGAGCTGTAAGAGAGAATTATTGTATGATTGTTACGGTAATTATTAATCAATATTGAACATCGACGTTCTAATTAGCAAATTTTTTAACTCCATTTTAGAGAATCTTCCATTTGTATGAAAAAACAATTAGTTTAAAATTTATTATCATTTTAAAAAACATTTTATATCTAATATATAGAGGTATAATATTTTGGTTTGGGTCATTCAAATAATTTATAATTAGACTATTGGTACATCAAAATGTTAAAAAATCATCCTCTAAAAAATAAAGAGTGAGACCAATTGCTAATTAGACTGTTGACATTAATAATTATGCTTAATATTAACAATATAATTAATGTAAATTCTGTAGTTTTGCGCGTTGATGGTACTTGTCTTCATTCTGGAGCTGTCTGGTGGAATTTCCGGCTATGTTCTCCGAAATAACGCAGCTCAGATGATTGAAGCCAAAATGAAAGATAATATGGAAAAATATAAAAATAATGAGACTGAAATCAAAATGATTTGGGATGACATGCAGACGAACGTATGTATTAAAAATTAATGATACTAATTTATCTCCAAAAATTTGATAATTAATTTGAACAGTTTGAGTGCTGTGGCGCTAAAGGACCAGATGACTGGTTAGAACATAATGGATCCTTGCCAATAAGTTGCTGTCCAATTCCTCCTGGACAAATGGCCCAGTTCAATTGCAATAACCAAACGAAAGATGTCTACCGTACTGGATGTGTGAATAAATTTGGTTCTTATGTCAAAGACCATGCGATTCAACTCGGCGGAGCTGGTTTGGGTATCGCGTTTGTTCAGGTAAGATTATCTTTTGATTAAACTTATCTACATAGAAAAAAAAATAAATTTTAATTAAGTAACTATTTTTGAAAAACTTTATCTTCTTGATTTGAGGAAAAAAAATCTTAAACTAAGAAATTTTTCTTCTTGATTCAAGAATTTTTCTCTTGATTCAAGTTAATTTTTTTTCTGCATATTATCTATATTATTAAGAGAATAAGCAAAATTTTGTGGCCAGTGTATTTATATGATGAAATCTCTAGATACATAATTAAGAAATGACCTTGTATCTCGTGAACTACTGACATTTTTAAAGATATAAGCTCATCCCGATGTTACACTCATCAAGAGCTTTCATTTGAGTACCCACACGCATTTTGATATATTTTTTATATATTCATATATA
>CAJNRD030001119.1:7059179-7078677 GCA_905319865.3 Cotesia congregata
TATATATGAATATATAAAAAATATATCAAAATGCGTGTGGGTACTCAAATGAAAGCTCTTGATGAGTGTAACATCGGAATGAGCTTATATCTTCATAAATGTCAATATTTAAGAAAATACAGTGCAATTTAACAAAAATCATTCTTTAATAAAGCAAAATTTTATTTATTTATTTATAGATCTCATAGTGACTGTAAGGTTGCTAGTTTATAATTATTTTTATTTGTTTCAGGCGATCGGCATATGGTTTTCGGTTCATTTGGCGAGAGCGGTCAAATTAAATTACGAATCAGTTTAGAAGAATATAAATAAATCATAAACTGTAAAATAAAAAAAAATGTCAGCTCAAAGTAACAAATTCTCAACTTTAATCTTCTAATTTCTATTTATCAACTGAGAAGATATTATTTATGTTATTACTATTTATCTGTTTTTATTATTAATGTTTCCATTTATAATAAAATAAAGAAAACCCAATATATTCAAAGTTACTTAATTTATTTTGTTAAAAAAACGGGGTTGAAGCTTGTAATTTACGCTCTTTTGGAAAAAAATATCAATTTTTTATCATTCCATACTCTTTTATGACCCCTTTGAGCAAGCAATAGGGGAGATGTAAATCAGGAAGAGACTGAAATGCGTTGTTTATAAAAATAAATTACACACCTCGGTTCTTTTATAGCTTTGTAAGTATTACACAATTCAAATTATAATTGCAATTTTTTTTTTTGTTACTTATTAAATTTATAACTCTAATTAATGTTGCTGGCAACTCATATCTTATATGTATGTACACCTTCAATAAACATTTCAATTTTATAATATATTTAAATAAATTTTTCTTTTTTTAATTTATTATTTCTAGTGAAGAAAATTTTATGAGGATTGTAAATTATTTTATTAAATTTTATTTACAGCAAATAATAAAAAAAATTTATTCAGAAAAATTATAATTTATTATTTCACAAAATTAATGATACCTTTTTTAATTATTACATCTTACTAAATTTTATTATATATTATTTATTTATTTATTTATAAATAAATAAAATTAAATTATAAATAAAAATAAAATTAAAATTTTAAATTTAATATTAAATATTTTATTGTTAATAAAATAAAATATTAAATACAATTGACAAGTAAAAACTAGATAATTATTTTTTTTTTTTTTTAATAATAATAATAAAATAGTCAATAGATAAGCAATTGATTTTATTATCTTAATTAAATAAAAAACAGATAAGAAAAAAAAATAAAAAATTATTTTTATTAAAATTAAATTATAAAAAAATTTCACAAAAAATAATTTTAAATCCTTAAATTAAAAAAATATAAATATAAATATTTAAAGGAAAATTGTGTACAGTTACAAAGTGAGTATTTAAACAAATATATACATTTAATCGGCTACCTTGGTTGAAAAATACGTCATATCTTTCTGGGCGTTCGCTAGAACGCTTTCAAGTAAAGTCTCATTATCAGCAGATAGCAGACGGCGCACCTGATCGTTGTTTGTTCATATTTAAAAGTATTACAATTCAACATTTGTAATTGTCAGTTTGTATGAAAGCTTTAAAGTGAATTCTAATAGTGCAAAAAAAAACATTGAGTTGCACAAAGGTGTACAAGTTTTTGAAGAAACTTGTTTGACCAGCGACTTTTAATAGACATAAAAATTAACCAGACAGATAAAAATAATAAAAATGGCAGCAACTCACTTGGATATTGGTTTACGATGTATCAAATACCTGCTTTGTGCTGTTAACTCTCTCTTTGTGGTCTGTACTAAAGTATCTTATTTTTAGTACTTTATTTTAATTTCTTCTTTTTAAAATCAAAAATTTATAACGTCCACATTTTTAAATTATTTTTGGGATGTCCGTATTTGCCAACATCTGTAAAAATTTATTGAATTTAACTCTCACTTATTACATTTTTAAATAAATTATGCTCAGGAAGAAAAAAATTTATTAATTATCTAGATTAAATATAAGTAATGCAAAATTATATATTCTTCCCATTAATTTCGCTTCTGTGAATGAATATCAAAAAGTTTGAGAAGTATTTGCGCATTTGATTCATTTTAATCATTTACTATGATTCTTTTTATAGTTTGTTACAATTTAATGCTCTAATTGGCATAAACATTAATTAAGATAAAAGATAACGCTTGCTAAAAATAAAGATGAAAAATAATGAGTCATATATGGAGTTTTTTTACTAGATATAATTTGTTTTTGGTTTTATATTATATAAATAATCATACAAAAAAATTTTTTTAGTATAAAAATAGAAAATTATTAAGAAGAAATTTTGTTTATTTGATTTTTAATAACATTTTAATAACATTTTAAAGACAAATTTTTAGTAAATTATTGAAGATATACAAGAATATTAAAAAAAAATTTTTTTTCAGTTAAAATTAGAGTCAAGAATTTTTTGAGCTGATAAAAAAATTGTAAAATCAAAATTTAGAGCATTAAAAATTCAAAAATTTTTTTTTTAAATATTGCAATGTGTCATACATTAATAAGATTTGTTTTTGAGCTGATAAAAATTGTAAAATCAAAATTTTTAGTAAATTATTGAAGATTTAAAATTATTTTATAAATATTTCTTTCAGCTAAGACTTTAATAATAAATTTTTGTACTGATAAAAAAATTCTAAATATTGTAAAATTAAAATTTTGAGTAAATTATTGAAGATTTAAAATTATTTTATAAATTTTTCTTTCAGCTAAGACTTTAATAATAATTTTTTTTAAGCTGATAAAAAAATTGTATAAATTGTAAAATTAAAATTTTCAGCATAAAAAATCTAAAAAATTGTTTTTAAATATTGCAATATGTCATATATTAATAAAATTTTTATTTTGAGCTGATAAAAATTCTAAAATCAGAATTTTGAGTAAATTATTAAAGATATAAAATTGTCTTCCAGCTAAATTTTTAATACTAAAATACAATTTTTTTAAACTGATAAAAAAATTGTATAAATTGTAAAATCAAAATTTTGAGAATAAAAAATCTAAAAAATTGTTTTTAACTATTACAATATGTTATACATTAATAAAATTTTTTTTTTGAGCTTATAAAAATTCTAAAATCGAAAATTTGAGTAAATTATTGCAGATATTTTTATATCTTCAATAATTCTAAAATTATTTAATAAAATTTTCTTCCAGCTAAATTTTTAATACCAAAAAATTTTTTTGAGCTGATAAAAAAATAAAAAAAATTGTAAAATTAAAATTTAGAGGATTAAAAATCCAAAAAATTCTTTTTAAATATTGCAATATGTCATACATTAATAAAAATAACTGTTGTACACCTGACTAGATACTAGCTCACTCCGCGTACTTTATATTTCGTATTTCACAAGTAATAGGGTGGTTACAAATGTCTCCCCTTGTACTTGTATTTCCGAGAAAATGATTATTCACCACATCAATAAAAATATGTAGTTATTATTTCACATACAAAATTTTACATATGTCCACAGAAATATTATCAAATGTATAAATACAAACGTGTAAATCAATAAAATGTATGAATAAATTGAGAGAGAGCTTTGATATTGATTGAAGTAAATTTTAGATTGTTCAGTAGACAGCAGAAGAAATAAAAACTAAAATTTAATTTTTTATTTCTTCACATTAAATAGCATAATTGATGGGCAGGTTCATGATGAAATAGTCGTCAGCATTGTCAATAATATATAGCACACGCAACCGGTCACACGGTCAATATGACGAGTTTCATATTATATGTGCAATGGCGTAAATTTACAATGGAAGTTTATTGCAGCTCGTCAGTACATGACAAATGGATCGATAAATATAAAATTCAACACAATGACTTTGGAATAAAAAATTACAAACACACATTGAAGAAAAACATTTGTGTTTTTATCTTATCTTTAAAACTTAACGTTCACTTCCCGTATAGAGAGATAAACAATAAAAATTATAATACTGCGACTGTGTTTAGGATTTTTTTATAATCTATTATTATAAAATAGAGAAGAATATTAATTTACAGTCATATAAAAATTATCATTCATGATTAATGATTCATCTGCTAATTTTACGCTTAAAAATTCTATAAGGAAAATCATTTTGAAGAATTTTATTATCTTCATTTAAGTAGAAAAATTATTTAACTAATAAATTTTTCCTCAAGAAATTTTTTTAAGAATTTTTCGCAGTAAAATTATAAAATTAAATTTTAAAAGAATTTTTTGTAGTAAAATTGTAAAATTAAATTTTAAAAGAATTTTTTGCAGTAAAATTGTAAAATTAAATTTAAAAAAAATTTTTTGCAGTAAAATTATAATTTTAAAAGAATTTTTTATAGTAAAATTGTAAAATTATAATTTTTTACATGTATGTTAAATTTTACAGCTTACAGGTGTGATGATAATTTCCGTGGGTATGACGATATACACAGTCTATGATGATTTCAGGAATTTTTTAGATCCCAGATATTCTTCTCCAGCAATGATTCTAATCTTTGTAGGAGGTTTGATTTTTGTTATTGCTTTCTTCGGTTGCTATGGAGCAATTAGAGAGAGTACATGTATGGTTTTAACCGTAAGAAATTTTTATTTTACTTTTTAGACATTTCTTCCTTTTATAATTTTAATTATAATTTATTAAAATAATGCTTTTAATTATTTTTGAACTAAATAAAAATTTTCAATACTAAAATTTTCTTTTACATGAAATTTTTAGTCTCAGTAAAATTCAGCATGATTTTATTTGTAATATTTAAAAAAATATTTTATCTAATTTTATTTTTTACTTTAAAGTAGACAATATATCTCTCTATAAATTTAAATTACTTGGTTATTTTTTATTAAGTAGATTAAAGCCTAATATAACTTTATTAAGTCACAATAATTTCAATTTAAATCTATTAACGTCAGTGTAAATTAATATTTCTATATATGGATAGTCTTTTTAGTTATATTATTCTGTCTTTAGTGCTTAAAAAATTATTTCTAGACCTAGTTTATTTTTCAAAAAAAAATCCAAATCATTTTTGTCTGCTAATTTTAATGTTATTTAATAATAATAATAAAGTTAGCTGAAGTTTTTATTTATTTTTTTTTTATTTATTAAATTAGAACTAAAAAATATTTTTAAAAATTGTATTTGTAGCTTTTCAAATTTTTCTAACAATTAAAAATTCTTTTTTAATAATTTTTTCAATGAAAAAAAAAGATTATAAAAATTTTCAGACGTCAGTTAACTTAATTTTCATTGTTTAATATTAAATTTTTTAAAAATAAATCTAACAATTTTAATTATTAGTTTGCAGTTTCATTATCAGTCGTCCTGGTTCTTGAAATTTCGGCAGCAATTGCAGCATATGCTCTTCGAGGTAGCATAAAAAGCTTATTAGCAGAGAATATTAATTTACAAATGCAATTGTATAAAACATCCGATGAAGCAGCGGCTGCTATTGATTTTCTGCAATCACGAGTTAGTAAATTTATATTTTTTTAATCACTCTATCAAATAAATTTTATTAAAATAAAAAATGTCAATATCTAGTTGCAATGTTGCGGAAATTACGATAAATCTGATTGGGAAGAAATAAATTTAATGGACAGCAGAGCCAGTGTTTATCCGGACTCATGTTTCTCGTGGATATCAAGCATCTACAATCCGAGATTCAACAATGTTCTGTATGAAGATGGTTGCATTCAGCGTCTTTCAATGATTATCAATCAGAGCGCAATTAGTCTCGGCACTGGAGCGTTTGCAATCGTTCTTATCCAAGTAAGTCCAAAAATTAATTTTTAAATCAAATATTTTTTTTTCAATGATTTAATTTTATATTTGCAGTTTACGGGAGTGATGTTTGCTTGCACTCTGGGACGCGCAATTAGGAGACAAAAAACAGAGAGGGAGAGACGTCGTTGGGAACTGAGGGAAAAATTGATAAACGGTTATCAGCCTTTGGGAAAAGTTGATTCCTTTGTTGCATCTCCAGTTATTGACTTGCAGGCGGAACCAGTTAAATATGCCGAGAGCTAAATTGCAATTTAATAATAATATATTTTTAAAAATTATTTTAAAAGTGATATAATTAAAATAATGTAAATAATAAAAATTATTGCGAATATTTATATTGCAAATTAATAATATATACAATTTATAAAATTATTAAATATAATAATTTCAGAAATATTTAAGTATAATTATCAGTTTACTTTGAACGTCGCTTAAAAATAAAACATAAATTTAAATTACGATTTTAAACACTTAGTGCGACATTATAAATAAATAATTTAAGGTTCCATGATTTTTGATCCTCCGACAAAATATCTTAAATAATTAAATTTTTTAATAAAATAATTACAAGCTTGTTACCGTGTTGTGTTACTTTTATCATCGTTTTTGTGTGACATTTAATCTAAGGATATTTTGTCAGAGGATCAAAACGCCTGATACCATAATTTAATACTAAAGTTAAATTTTAATTAAAAAAATGTAAATTTTTATCATCATGATTATTTTTGAAAAAATCTTTTTTAAATATATAACAATAATTATTAATTGATTAGTTAATTTAATTACGACTATTTTATCGCTTTTAAGAATTAAATTATTTTTTAATTACCTACAATTGAAAACATAAGTGCAATTTAATTGATAAAATAATAAATAAAATTTTTAAATCTATTCTAAGTATTTAAAATATACTTGTTAATAGAAAAAAAAATTTTCAATTGATTTTATAATGTACAAATTTATATATCGATGGTCTAATTAGCAATTGGTCTCTCTTTATTTTTTAGAGGGTAATTTTTTAATATTTTCATGTAGCAATAGTTTAATTATAAATTATTTGAATGGTCTAAACTAAAATATTATACCTCTATTAGATATTAAATTATTTTTTAAAATGATAATAAATTTTTAACTAATTGTTTTTTCGTACAAATGGATAATTTGCTAATTAAGACGTCGATATTCATGTCAATTATTTTAAAAAATTATCTTGTTAATTATAAGAGTCAAGAAATTTAAATATTTAAAAAAAAAAAAAAAAAAAATAAATTTCAACAATAAAATTTAATAAATACTAAAATAAGTCACCAAAAATTTTGAGCTTTTTTTAAAATCTCTTCTGACTTATTACTATATTGACCGAGTGGAAGATAAGGTGGTGTAAATTCTCGGTAAGCGATACATACTCTACGACTAGTAACATCTTCCCGCAAAACTGCATGGTCCCAATTATATCTTGCATCGCCATATAAAACCATCAGCGACCTAGCAGGCATTGGCAGTCTAATTACAACATCTTCCGGCGCTTTTTCTAAATCATCTTCACTGCAATCGCTCTGAGGGACTACTGGGGGATAAGTAGAAACACAGTCGAGGTTATAACGTGTATTAGACCCTTGATAACGAGTCATAGTTAATACAGAGTCTCCAATTACGTTTACTGTAACTATTCTCTCTCCCCAAATCCAACAGTCGTCAATGTGAGGGTCAATAGAAGCTCCACGCTCTGGAGTGTATTCTAAACTGCACTGTTCTATAGTTCTGAAGCCTTGTAATAATGGCACTTGGGATAATTTTTTTTGTACGAATTCTGTATTGATTGGAAACCCATTAAAAATACCCAGGCATAGTTTTCGTTTTTTAAAATTACATTTGGGTCCGTAGTTTTGTTTTCTTCTTCCACTTTGCGATATGTCCCAAGGTAAAGAGTCAAGATCTTGTATCAGGGTTTTTGTTTCTCGTTCGTCTAAAAAATTTTGCTGGAACAATATAAATTTTTTAATTTTTATTTATTAATATTTATTCAATTAATATTAATTTTAATGAATTAAGTAGAGACTGCTTTTAATTATAAAAATTAATATGACACTTAAATCAGCAGACATTTTTAATTTTTTTATTTTTCTTTAAAAATGAATTAAGTACAGAAAATTATTTTTAAAAAATTGCATTTATATTTTTTTAAATCTTCCAAAGATGGAATTTTTAAATAAATTTTCCTTACTAAGATTTAATATTTTTTTTTTTTTCTAATTCTAAAAATTATCACTTGTTTCTCAATTTCAGTGTCATTAATTAATTTATAATACTAAAATTAGCAAATAAAAATTATAAGTTAAAAAAAATATTTTAAAAAAATTGCATTTAGAATTTTTCAAATTTATTATGTCAAATTTTTTCAATAAAAAAATTTAAAAAATTTTTAGATGGCTAACTTAATTTATGAGAGTCAATTTAGTAGATAATTAATAATTTTTTCAACAAATAAATATGGCAAAAAAAAATGACATGTAGAAACTTTAAAAAATTATAAATGTAATTTTTTAAAAAAAATTTTTTTGAAGCAAATTTATTTATTAAAAAAAAAATAAAAAAATTATCAAATGACAGCTGACTTTAATGTCATAATTGATTAAAATAAAATTTACCTGAATGTAAACTCCAGAATAAGTGATAGGACTTCCAATATGGTTCGGATGTTGTTTATATAAATTAATGTCCCATCCGGGCCAAGCTTTATCACACTCAGGACAATAAACGTAGCTTGGTAATTTCTGTTATAAAAAAAAATTAGATTATTAATTTTTATATTAACAATAATAATAAAAACACGAATGTAAATTATTAAAATTAACTTACTTGCAGCTCTTTATATGTGTTGGGTTTAATAATGTTGTACTCGTGTTCGCAAATTAAACATGTCCTTATACCTTTACATCCACAAGCTCTTACAGTTTCCATTATTATTATTTTTTTTAAACAATATTTTACAAGTCCATATAAAAAGTAAATATTAATTTTGAAATTGTAAACATGTGTATATCGCATGTCATAAATCCTGACTAACCACTAAGAGGAGTTACAGCGCCTCTGGCGGGCAAAATTTTTGTTATCATTCTAGTTCAATTGTCACCTACAAAATATCATAATAATAATAATAATAATAATAATAATAATAATAATAATAATAATAATAATAATAATAATAATAATAATAATAATAATGTAATGTGATTTATTGAGTGGCCGTGGGACTCAGTCCCTTGACAGCCAAAAGATACAAAGTAATATACAAAGTGTGTGCATTAATATACATCAAAGTAATAAATCAGTAAAAATATGAAAAAAGAAAATATGCAAGAAGTAATGTTTTAGTATTAGGTCTCTCATCATCAGTAAAACGATCTCGATTTTAATATAGTACTAATAAATTCTATATAGAAATGAAAGAAAAAAGAAGTATGTAATGCATGACAATATCACAACGGTAGATCAAAAGAGCATTTCACAGCACAGTCAGCAAGTCCATATTCGTAAGCCTAAATTCCCATGACTTCAGCCTTTTCAATTTGCAGCAGATGATTATAACAGCCGCTTTTAAACTCACCCAGGGTTGCAGCAGTTGAGATAGCAGGCGGCAGAGAGTTCCAGAAAGACACTCCAAGCACCAGAAAAGAATTTTTGTACATAATAATAATAATAATAATATTTGAGGGCCAATAAATTATTTTAAGAAATAATAAAAAAAATATAATTAAACAAAAAAAAAAATGGATGTTATTTTAAGATTTTTTTCTAGTTAAAATTTTTACAAAAGCTTAGAATTAATTAATAAGACAAAATTGAGTAGAGTTACTGGAAATTCTTTGTTTAAGCTGCATATAATGCGTTAAAGTGGGAAGAAGATAGTACAAATAACAACAATATTAATAATTTTAATATCAATGCTAAAGTATATATAGTATTAAAGACTATATTTTAAAAATTTCATATAATACTATATACATGTCTTTACAAGGTACAAGGTCTAATACCCGACCTTCGTTTCACAACAATGTGTTTCTTTGAACTATTTAATTTGATCGTTTGTTTACATTCATGTATATTTGTGTGTAAGATTACATATAGATGTAAGTGATAAGAAAGAGGTACACATTTTCTGCATAACTTTTGTCCTTGTGTGTTCTGTCTTCATGTAAAAATTCCGAAGAAAATTATTAACCAATATAGGATTGATGCTCTAAGAAGAGTGTTACAAGAATGTAATTGGCTGAAAGAAACAAATCGAAAACTCAGCTAGCTTGTACGCGCTCGACTTTCGTTAGTCACTTAGTCCTTATATTAGACAGCAGATTGACTTGAACTGTTCACTAAGTTTACTCAGGACTATGGAGACTATGGGCCGTATTCACGAGCTACACTCTCCCCAACTCTCCCGAGGAAACAACTTGTTGCAATTTGTGTTATAATAAAAAAAAGTTTCGATATAACGGAACAACAAAACAATCTGAAGTTTAAAAGTAAGTTGATAACGGTGAATTGTGATTTTAAATATTTTAATTTAACTAATTTTAATTGTATTTTTTTTTTTTTTTAGTCAATCTGCGTTTAGGTCATTGTGATGAGTGCGTTGCTACAAAAAATCATTTTATGTCATTGGCAGACCAAATTGACGAACAAGTGAAACGGTATAATGCTTATAATACGAGATTTGATAGTAACGCGACAGTATTTGACGCCAAAGACTTCTTATTAATCATGAATATAAAAGTTGGATTAAATGAATTTAAATTGGGACCTGTCAAGTTAGGAGAACAGTGCAAAGAATCTATGGACAAGGACTATCGTTGCATGGTACAGCTTTGGACACATGTTTATGAATTTATGAAGGTTTGATTTTTATTATATGTATAAGTATAAGTATGTATGAGTAAGTGGGTTTTGCCCACATTCTCATGTAGGATAAGTGTGGATATTACCGCGACTTGATGTGTACGGGTATTTAATTGAATTTTTTTAAATAAAAAATTTCTAAATTTATGAAATGTCGGCTAACTTTATTTTAATATTTATTTGATATTTGTGACTTAGGGAAAAGTGATATTGCTGTATTTTCTTTATTAATAATATATTTAAAATTTTTTAAAGGTTTGCAACAAGAAATTTGCAGATAGTACGATGCGGCTTATTTGGAATTCGAGGATTTGAAAATTAAAAAGAAATCACTCGAAGAAGAAGCTAACCAAGCTGTCACGGAAGGCATGGACTTGAATTACAAACCTGAATTTATCCTAAAAACATTTATGGATGGGGATTATAGACGTGCAGAAGAAAAAGAGCAAAACACCAAGAAAAAAATATGGTACATTAGCCATTAATTGCATTTTGAATAAAGTATTGTTATTAATTAAACTAATAAACTAAAAATCACATCTTTAATTCTACACAACACTAGCATAATCGCCTCCCATACCGATTTACATATTCTGCTTTTATTAATAATTTTATTATTATAACTATAAAAATTAAAACTTATGCCTGCGCTACATTCATCAAGAGCTTTCATTTGAGTACCCACATGCATTTTGATATATTTTTCATATATACATATATATATATATTATATATGGGTGATTCTCTGTAAGGATGTTTTTTGCCCGTCCGGGCATTTTTTTATTAGAAAAATTGTTATTTTTCAACTAAAAAAAATTTATTACGAAAGTAAAAAAACATTTCTATTTAGAGCGTTAAAAATTAAAATGAAATAAATTTTGGTTTTTTTGCTATAAATTCGTAAACCACCGAAATGTCAGTCCCCTGGGCTGTCCCAGTCCCAAAATTAAAACTAAGATTAAATTTTAAGTTATTCGTAAATAATATATAATTTAGTCCATAATGTTTATAAACTTAATTAGTTAACTAACAATCTTCTTCAATAAAAAGTACCGAAAGTTAATTTGTTTCATTAAATTCATTAAACCAAAGTTTGTCCCAAGCATTTGAGATCAGTCCCCTGCCAGAAGTTTAAAGCCAAAAAAAAAAAAGTCTAGCTTGTTATTTTACCTTTTGTAAGGTTTAAAAGGATCTAACTAGCCTTAAGTTAATAACCATAGGGCTGTTAGCGCTTTATCGGCATTTTATTTAGTATCAAAGCACCGTTTGTGCTGGAAATATGTGTCTGGGCCACTTCAAAACTCAGTCCCCTGGCAGCTATTTTTGTTTATAATTTATTTATAAAATTGGATCCATAAGTCTTAATGTTATTCTAATTAATGTAAACATTCATTGAGAACTTAAAAAGTTGAATGCATTGAAATAGTTTGCTTCATTTTTCTCAATTTGATAAAAAAAAATCAGTCCCCTGTCATGTTACGCATGCTAAATTATATAAACAGATAATATTATCTATGTAGAGTTCAAGATCGCTTAGGAGTAGAACAAGATGATGTATTTGGCTGTTTTAAGGATATTTTGGATGCTTATGCAAAGGATATTTTGCGTGCTTATGCAAAGGATAATTTGACAAAAGAACGAACCGTGAAAAAAAGAAAAAAGGCTACGTGTAAAGCCCGAGAAAAACAATTGGAGCCGCATGTGGCAACAACACTTGGACGGGGGGCTGCGAACTAAGAAAGAAGAATTGGAACCCTGCTAGTTTTACCAAAAAAACACAAATTTCTGAAAAGGAGATTCAACAAGTAGTAAAACTAGGCCAGGCATCCGAAATAGGGCTCCTGCAATAACGGACAGAGTTAATATTTTTAATATTTATATTAATAGTATAGGCTAATACCTAATATTTTAATATTAAAAAAATATCAAGCGGATTTGTATCTTTAGTTTGTAAGGAAATATGTTTATAATTTATAATACTTATAAATATTTGAAAATAACGTTAATGTTAATGTTATTGTTGACTATTATGTATATATTTATTTTTCTACATGAAAATCTATTTTATGTTATTTATATAATGTTCCCAATGCAACATTAAACTGTGTACCCCCTAGCCAAAAACATATTTGTAAGTGTTTAATGCACTAAACTAATAATAAAAAATAAGAAAATATATATTTTTTTTAAAAGTACATAAATAAATTTTCAATAACTAAATTGTTAAGTATTAATAAAAAAATTGTTAGATGTTGAAAAAAATGAAAAGATTGTAAAATTTATAAAAACTATCTTCTCATAAAAATTTATCATCAATAAATATATAATTATGCAAGAAATTAAATTATCTTAAGGTCAAGTAAACAAATCATTATGTATGATGGATTTAATAAATTTTTATACCAGTTACAGTAATATACGCGTGTAATTAATTTTTATATACCATTAATAAGTAAGTAAAGTGTAATATAAAATTATTTTCTGGAGCACATAATTAAAAACTTTTTGTTTTTTCTTTAAAAACTAATTGTTAAATTTTTGTGATTTAAAGGAAGATGAATACTTCAAGTTTCATATTTTATAGAATAATTTCTTTGTATTTATTCTTGTTATTCATCAAATTCAGTATGTATAATAATAATAATAATAATAATAATAATAATAATAATAATAATCAGTGTAAAAATAAAATGTTTAAAATTTTAGGTAAAGGAGATGATAAATGTCCAAATATTATTTCAAGATCGCAATGGCAAGCCAGAGAAGCGAAGAGTTCTAATTTTATTATTAATCCTATTGCTTACATTGTAATTCATCATACTGTAACTCCACAATGTCTAACTCGAGAGTCTTGTTCGAGTCGTGTGAAGAATATACAGGATTATCACATGGATGAATTGTTATGGGCTGATATAGGATTTTCGTAAATTTTTTTTTTCATAATTCCAAAATAAAAAATTATTTATTTTATTTAAAAAATTGTCAATTGATATTAAATAGATTTTTCATTGGAGGAGATGGAAATGTATATGAAGGAGTTGGTTGGAGTAAAGAAGGAGCTCATACATACAAATGGAACAAAAAGGCAATAGGAATAGCTTTTATCGGATCTTATCAAAGTTTGTTTCAAATTACAATAATGACTCTTACTTACGGTGTATAAATGAAATATTTAAAAAAATTATTTCAGCGGTAAACGCAAGTGAGAAGATGATACAATCAGCGGTTAAGTTGATTTCTTGCGGCAAACATGAGGGTATGTTGAGACCTAATGTTAAAATAATAGGAGCTAATCAAGTGACCAGTACAGCAAGCCCTGGAGCTAAATTATACGAGCAGATCAAGAGCTGGCCAGAATGGGCGGCGGATCCTTGAGAAAATAATTCTTTTTTTCTTAAAATTTATTTAATAATAAAATCTATATTATTAAAAGAATAAGCAAAATTTTATTGTAATTATGTAGGCTGCATTCGTAAATACTCTATTTCTAGATACATAATTAAGAAATTACCTTGTATCTCGTGAACTATTGACATTTTTGAAGATATAAGCTCATCCCGATGTTACACTCATCAAGAGCTTTCATTTGAGTACCTACTTGCATTTTTGATATATTTTCAATATATACATATATATAATATATATAAATATATGAAAAATTAATGTGGGTACTCAAACAAAAGGTTCTGAGTCTATTAGTAAATATCCTTCACTGTCGCCCTGGCCCGTTGAGTCTAAACTAGAGAACCCTGAACCCATCTGAGGCTTAAATGGTCCACAGCTCATTTTTGGACCGGTCGTGCCTGAGGACAATGTTGAGATGACAAAAAAAAATTTTTTTATGCGCCCTTTTAGCATGTACTAGAATTTAAATTTACGCGCGCAAGCGCGCGCCTTGACTATAGAGTTTGCATATATTTTCATGCTTATGATATATTTGACCAATCACGTTACGAATAGTTTGATGCCACATACATTTCATCTCAATTTTATATTAGGACTAGAATTTAATTTTCGCGCGCAAGCGCGCGCCTCATATTTATTATCATAGATAGATAGATAGATAGATATATTTTATTTGTCCTTAGAGCCGAAGCTCCCTCAAGGCCATCAATAAGCAATACATTTTTATACATATACAAGTATACAGTATTAAAATACAATTACAATCCCTGATAGCCAGCGCTTTCTCAGTAAGTGTTGATTTCCAACAGTTACGGTTAATTTATCCATCAAGTTGGCGGTAATTCTTCACTCAACAACAGTTGTAAGCAAATTGACGGAAATCTACGGTCGCAACTTGAATACAAGTTAACAATCAAACTTGTAGTTAAATTTCCTTTCAACTTTACTACAATTTGACGGAAATACTTGTACAGCAAGTTTTGACGTCTATTTGCAGAGTAAGTTATAGGTAACTAATAGGTAATCGCTCGCTTTGCCAACTCTTACCGACAAGTTTGCTTCAAATTGCGAACGTAGATTGACAGTAAGTTATAGGTAAGGTGACTTTCAGGTAAGGTGGCTATCAGGGGATCTATTAAAAAAAAATCTGGAATCGGTTGACCGCGCAGGCCAACCCTAGAACTTTCCGCTAAGTTTAAATTCGAAGCGCCTTAAAATGCGTTTTTTGGTTAATATTTGAGCTCGAAGAGCTCAAAATATATTTATTAAACAACTATAACTTTTGAATGCATCGTTAAATTTTCATTTTTAAAAAAGCATATCACGCAGTGTTCAAAGCACAAAAAGAAAACTTATATAAGTTTATATTGATTGGTTGAGAAATCTCGAAGATATCTTAAAAAAATACCGAAAAACAAAATTTTGTGAATTTTTGAACGCAACTAAGGTAAAAGACCCCATTAGTGGCACCTTTAACCCCCATTAGTGGCACTTTTTCTTTCAATGAAAAAATGTTCTACTTGGAATAAAAATGAAAAATTTTTTTGATGTAAAGGTCTTAAAGATTAGAAATAATATATTCATTATTGAAATTAATGATTTAATTAATTGAATAAGTACCAAAATCAAAGAAAGTGTCAGTAATGGGGTCTCCGCCACTAATGGGGTCTTTTACCATATAACTTTTGAATGCGTGGTTCGATTTTTATTTTTAAAAAGCATTCGACGCGGTTTTTTAAGCACAAAAAATATATAAATGGTTTTATTATGATTTTTTCGCACGCTTTAAAGTTATTTTTAAAAAACATAAAAATTCAAATTTTTTTTTAATTTCTTTATTGGAATGGCTCGATGGATTATTAACTCTCAAATCTAATCAGATCTAAGTTTTGATAAACCCTTTCGAATGACGTGTCGTAGAATTCAGTCGGTTGATTCGTTTTTGAGAAATCGTACGACAAAAATTTATTTACACACACACACACACACGCGCGCGCGCGCGGCCGGACATCTCGGCGGGAATAGTCAGAATGGCTTTTGTTCCTAGGACCTTAAAACGTGGAGATCCAATGAAAACTCGACTTTCGAAAATCGGGCCAAAATCAATAACTTCTCTTTATAGGAAAATTTTCAATTTTCTTAGCGGGAAGTTAAAAAATTTGCACTTGTAATTTTTTTTAAATTTTTTTATTTCAATTTAGTTGTTATAAAAATCCAAAAAATTAACAGATGTCTTCTAATTTCAGTATTATGATATTTCCTGAATAATAAACGTAGATTCAATTCATTTCCTCAACTTACTTATCAAAAATCCTTTTAGGGCCAGTTTTTCAATCCAAGATAAAATTTTATCCAGGATAAAATTATTATTGCCAGTATATCTATAAACATGAAATGTATAGATATATATATATTGGCATAAGATAAAATTTTATCTCTGATTGAAAAACTGGCCCTTAGTCTATTATGATAATTATTAATTTTTTTTTGTCATCAATTAAGCCAAATTGGGAGATAATTGTCTATTTGATGAGGATTGTGGGACTGTATGGCACGCAAAATGTTCGAGTGATAACAAATGTGTTTGTATGTTAAATCACATACAAAAAAATATAAATAATTGCGTGCCGTTATTAGGTGAATATTGTTTAAAAAATGGCGAGTGTGGGACGGAAAATTCTTTCTGTCTGAATAATGAATGCCGATGTAAGGATTCTTTTTATGAATATTCCAAAAAGCAATGCCTACCAAGTAAATAAAGTTGAATTCAAATTTATAAGGTTTAGTTAGATACGACTCTTTCTTTAAGGGTTTATTGAAATGTTTGTTTCTTTTACATTTTTATAGAAATTATTGGTAAAGAATGTCAGGAAGATACAGATTGTAGAGAAATAAAATTTGCGGAATGCTCAAAAAGAAAAGTTTGTGTCTGTGCCAAAAACACAGTAGCGCTATCTCCGGGATTGTGCTACCCATTATTAAATGAAGCTTGTCAAGTGGATGAAGATTGCAAGGTAGATTATTCTATTTGCATCGAAAATGTATGCAAATGCAAACCTAAACATTTTTCTTCTTCTATTGGAAATTGCACGCAAAGTAAGTTATTTTATTACCTATTAATAATAATTTATAATTATTGTCTTTTTTATTTGTAGTGTATCTAGGTATGCCTTGTAAATATGACTTACAATGTAGAATCTACATGGATAAAACGAAATGCTCCCCGGATAAAGTATGTACGTGTGAATATAATCACTTTCAAAGAAAAGATGGATTTTGTAAACCTGAATGGGAAAGATCATGTTTGAATGATGAACTATGTAATGATGAAAATTCTATTTGTGTTGATGATAAATGTCAATGTAAGCCACAATTTAAAGTTCAAGGATCAAAATGTATACCAGGTATAATATGAATTTATATGAAAGCTTATTTTAATAATAAATTTTGTGTATGACATACTATTATTTTCATTTATAGTAATTGGGATTAATTATTGTGATACTGATGCTGATTGTGATCAAATGTGGTTTTCAGTATGCTCAAGTGATAGAAAATGTATTTGTAGAGACGGATTTTTTGAAATCAAAAAAGGAACATGTGTACTTCAATTGAAAAAAGTTTGTAGAGTTAATAAACAATGCCGTATTCCTAATTCTATTTGCGATGATGGTCACTGTGAATGTGAACCTAAATTTTTAAATATCGCTGACAAACAATGTGTTCTAAGTAAGCTTAAAAAACATAGTTCTGAGATAAACGCGTTTAAAGTTTTTTTAATTAAAAAAAAAAATATCTTACCTAAAGTAAATTAGCGATGCCAGCTCCATACAAAATCCCTTCAGCCTTTTCAAAATTTTGATTTTCTTCTACTTAAGCATTGTAAAATAATATAGTTACAGACGTTCGATCATTTAGAACTTGAAACACAATACTTTAAAGTATTGTGTTTCAAGTTCTAAATGATCGAACGTCTGTAACTATATTATTTTACAATGCTTAAGTAGAAGAAAATCAAAATTTTGAAAAGGCTGAAGGGATTTTGTATGGAGCTGGCATCGCTAATTTACTTTAGGTAAGATATTTTTTTTTTTAATTAAAAAAACTTTAAACGCGTTTATCTCAGAACTATGTTTTTTAAGCTTACTTAGAACACATTGTTTGTCAGCGATATTTAAAAATTTAGGTTCACATTCACAGTGACCATCATCGCAAATAGAATTAGGAATACGGCATTGTTTATTAACTCTACAAACTTTTTTCAATTGAAGTACACATGTTCCTTTTTTGATTTCAAAAAATCCGTCTCTACAAATACATTTTCTATCACTTGAGCATACTGAAAACCACATTTGATCACAATCAGCATCAGTATCACAATAATTAATCCCAATTACTATAAATGAAAATAATAGTATGTCATACACAAAATTTATTATTAAAATAAGCTTTCATATAAATTCATATTATACCTGGTATACATTTTGATCCTTGAACTTTAAATTGTGGCTTACATTGACATTTATCATCAACACAAATAGAATTTTCATCATTACATAGTTCATCATTCAAACATGATCTTTCCCATTCAGGTTTACAAAATCCATCTTTTCTTTGAAAGTGATTATATTCACACGTACATACTTTATCCGGGGAGCATTTCGTTTTATCCATGTAGATTCTACATTGTAAGTCATATTTACAAGGCATACCTAGATACACTACAAATAAAAAAGACAATAATTATAAATTATTATTAATAGGTAATAAAATAACTTACTTTGCGTGCAATTTCCAATAGAAGAAGAAAAATGTTTAGGTTTGCATTTGCATACATTTTCGATGCAAATAGAATAATCTACCTTGCAATCTTCATCCACTTGACAAGCTTCATTTAATAATGGGTAGCACAATCCCGGAGATAGCGCTACTGTGTTTTTGGCACAGACACAAACTTTTCTTTTTGAGCATTCCGCAAATTTTATTTCTCTACAATCTGTATCTTCCTGACATTCTTTACCAATAATTTCTATAAAAATGTAAAAGAAACAAACATTTCAATAAACCCTTAAAGAAAGAGTCGTATCTAACTAAACCTTATAAATTTGAATTCAACTTTATTTACTTGGTAGGCATTGCTTTTTGGAATATTCATAAAAAGAATCCTTACATCGGCATTCATTATTCAGACAGAAAGAATTTTCCGTCCCACACTCGCCATTTTTTAAACAATATTCACCTAATAACGGCACGCAATTATTTATATTTTTTTGTATGTGATTTAACATACAAACACATTTGTTATCACTCGAACATTTTGCGTGCCATACAGTCCCACAATCCTCATCAAATAGACAATTATCTCCCAATTTGGCTTAATTGATGACAAAAAAAAA
>CAJNRD030001119.1:7096032-7144031 GCA_905319865.3 Cotesia congregata
GGGAAAAAAAAAAAAAAAAAAAACACACACACACACAAGCGTAGAGGAGGCCGAACTACTAATTTGAAAAACTACGTCGAATGCCGCCAACCGCGTGAAAATCGGTACGTAATTCATTCAAAAGTTATTGCGGTTTAAAAATTCAAAAAATAGTGTTTTATTAAACTTCTATCAGACTTTTGAACTCAGAGAGCTCAAAACTACACGAAAATTATATTTTTAAGCTCGAAGAGCTCAAAAACGCAATAAATGTAATTTTGAGCGCTTAATTACGAAAGTAGCGGGAAGTTGTAGGGATGGCCTTCAGGGTCAACCGTTTTCCTAATTTTTTTTTAATTACTTTTAATCGGCTCTACCGATCAATTCAAAAAAACTAATCAGCTCTTAACATCAAAAAACACGTCGATCGCCGCCAGCCCGGTCGAAATCAGTTGATTCGTTCGTGAGTTATCATTGTCGAAAGAAAACCGAAAAAAGTTTTTTTTTGGAATAACTTCGAAATTTCTTGTTCGATCATGTAAACTTAAAGATTTTTAATGAGACCTAAAAAACTACATCGAATACTGCCAACCGCGTGGAAATCGGTTTATTCAAAAGTTATTGCGATTTGATTTTCAAAAAATAGTGTTTTATTAAGCCCCTATCATATCAAATTTTCGACCTTGGAGATCTCAAAATGACACGATATTGATATTTTTGAGCTCATAGAGCTCAAAAACGTAATAAGTACAATTTTGATCGCTTAAGATGGAATTAGTGGGAAGTTGTAGGGATGGTTTTTAGGGCCAACCGTTTTCCTAATTTTTTTTTTTAATTCATTATGATTTCTACTTTCATTTAGGCTGTCAAATGGCCTTTTATTGTTATATTTGTAATTATATTTAAAATATATACGAAAATCGAGCGAAAAATAAATATTGAAAAGAACATTTTTATGTATATATTTTATATACGCTTGAGTATAATTGATTTATTCTTTCATACTTTATAATTCAACATACATTTTTGATAAAAAATTTTCTTCATGTGAGACTATAATTAATTTTTTAAAACAATACTTATACCACTCATATTTCCAAATCACTGTCGGAAATATTTTGGAGCACAAAAAAGGCAGGATGGGACTGACATAATTATAAAACGCTATGGAGAGTTATTTCACGCTTTTGTAATTAAATTCCGTCCACCCGATTCAATTGCGTTAGACATTACCTCAATGAGAAAAAAAATTAAGGAAAGGAGTTATTAAATTTTCATTTAATTAATGTGCTCTCGGATTTTTTTATAAAAGTTTCACTCTATTTGTTACTTAATTAATAATAATGTCAATTAAAAAAAAAAAAAAATTTATTTTGTACTATTAATTTTTGGGTTATCATTTTCTTTAATAAATTTATTGCAAATTTTTATGTATAATAAAGTACGCTACTTGTTAAATATGAACTATTACAAAATTTATGTGTTATAGCTATTAATTTGATCAATTGCACTATAAGTTTGTACCCGTTCAGGAAAAGGAAACATTTAGTCCTTCAGCAAAAAGAAAGTCGAAATACCAAATGATTCATAAAAACAGTCGGTAAGTAAAAAAATAATAAAAATGCGTAAGAAATTGCTTATGAATGCATTGCTGCACCAACTGAGCAAAAGTAGTTTTATAGTAATTAATGTATATATAGTACATAGCGTTTTTAATATTTGCGTGTAGCATACGTTCGATTTCACCTCTAACTAGCCTGACGGGAAATATCCAGCTCATACTCATAACAATTATTGTGTAATGGCTGGGTAATTGATGTTTGTTATTCTATTTTTGTAGTGTTTAAACAATGTCAGGCCATAAATGTCTAATTGCATGAGAGTCGAAGTTAAGAAAGTTAATTTTTTTATGAAATTTTTTTATGGTTATTGTTAAAAAATGGAATTCACCCTCATATTCAAAAACTTTTTTTCACCCGGCCGCGCCGATGCTAAAATACAACAGCAGTCGCGCGGAACCCTATTTTTAACATTAAATAAAAATGATTGTTTTTGAAGCTAGAGTTTCGGGAGTCGAGACTTTTTTTCAGAAATTTTCTCCTCTTTTAGAATCTTTTCTCCGATTTTTGATATCACCTATAGTTATTGAGTTATTCACGGAAAACTGAGATTTTTTATTTTGTTTATTTTTTTTGTTAATAATAAATTGAAATTTTTATCAAAAAAATTAAAAAACATTATTTTCAGAATTTAATTCCGCATCAAATAAGTGGTTGTTCATATTTTTATCACAATTTCTAAGACTTTTCTCAACAAATTTACACAGGATTCTCACAAAAATTTCCTGTGACACAACCGCTGATCCACAGACAATTGATCCGCATGATTAGTAATCTACCCGACAATTTATCCTCATGACAATTGTCCCGAGTATCGAATAAACACACACAAAATCCATGATATAAGGGCACAACACGGTAACATTGTCCAAAAATTAATCATGGATCATTTGTCGTGCGGTTGAATTTTTGGGTGGATCAATCGTCCGTGGATGAAATGTCGTGGACCAACGTAATCAGATAATTATTTTTTTTCTATCAACGCTTGATATGAAATTATAAAAAAATAAAAAATTGCATTAAGGTTATTAGTGAAAACTTATTGTATACTTAAACTTTACTTTGATTTAGGTATGACACGAGTTTTTAATTCATGCACATTTAGATTTACAAATTTTTTTTTTCTGGTCAACTAGTTTTAAAAATTGTAATTTTTTTACTAATATTTTAACTACATAAATTTTAACACATTTTTTATCGATAAAAATTTACCAATAATAGAAAAATTAATGAAAAATATTCATAGTAATTTAAGAAGATACAAATGTTAGTGTAAAAAAAATCATTTACACTCTTATATTATTGATTTATTTAAATCCTTATTCACTCCAATTCAACAGAAGTGAACAGAATAAGCCTTTGTAATATTGAGTTAAAATTTACTCTGTTAGATGGCAGCAGTTTGTTGCATTATAACCATCTGTCAGAATGTGATCTTTTGACTACAAAACCGCAGTCGATCACAACAGTGACTGTTGAACAGTCAGTTATATGTAACATTGTTCATCCCCTGATAGCCAAACCGGTCGCAACTTTCCGTCGATTTGCTGCCGCAACTTGTCACCAAGTTGGCGGCAAGTCTTGGAAATGAACTCGGTTGTTCACCAAGTTGTCGCCAAGTTGTCGGCAAAAATTGTTTTCGAAACTCTTTCGCACCAAGTTGACGACAAGTTTCTCGAGAAATTTGGCGACATATTGCGGCAGTAGATTGGTCTTGTTTTTCTCAGAAACTTGTAGCCAACTTGACGCCAACAGTTTCAAATTCGGAAGTTGACCGCAAGTTGTCGGTAAGTTGGTGGCAACTATCTGACACCAACTTGGTTGGTCTGAAACTGTAGCTATCAGGGTACTGTTACCATTATATAAAACATCATATAAATAAGAAATCCAAATAAATTGGAAAAAAAATTTACAGCCTCAAAATACCGTTCTGCTTACGGTAAATACACACTTGGTTTTTTATAGGTTGTATCAATTTTTTTTTGGTTTCTTACAATAATTTTATTTTTTCTTAACAATAATAGTTTAATTTTTTCTCTACTATTTCTATAAGGCGTGTAGAACTAGAATTACAGTATTAACCCGGAAAAAATGTTTGAATTCGCGCTTCGCGACAAGTAGTGTCACCTGCTGGACGCAATCCAAAGTATCACATAGTTAACTCGTGGTTCGCCCCTAGATATCTAGTCTGCGGCACAAACTATCCCCTTGAAACTACAGTTTATGTAGATATAATTACAGTGCACCCTGGCGGCCGTAAATGGAAGCTGTGAATACTTTTTTTAACTGTAGTTGCGTATCTGTAGGAGGAATACTACACATTTTTATTTTATCTAGTCTGTGGCGCTGACTTTTACCCATCGAAAAAAAGTCAGGATCGAAAAATGTGAGCGCGCTATAGTATGTGCTGATAAAATTTAATAATTTCAAGTAAATAAATTGTAATAAGTGAATATAAATGAATTAATACGGTAAAATTAATTATGACCCTCTGTTATAATATACAAATTAGTGAAAAAAAGTACGGTATAATTAAATAAAATTATACAACCTCAAAAAACTGTTCTGCTTACTGTAAATACATTCGGTAGTCTGGCGCTCCGTTTGCAACGGGATTTTTGAACGGAACTTGGCGCCAGATTCTACCGAATCTGTAGATAGTGTGAAAACTTGTGTTGATGTTTACTTTATAATTGAATTTACGCCGGTGAATATTAAATAGATATCTTACAATTGTTCAGTTTTTATAAGGAATTTTCGAAATTTTATAGTTGCAATTAATAAAGATATGCGTTTAGAGAATTTTAAAATACTTTGTTGAATAATTTCCAAATTCTTTTCTATTTACATCTAATTAGTTTGCAAATAAAAAATGTGTCTGGTACTTTCATTATTATGTTAATTTATATGAATATGCTTTGTATATATGTACGCATTCTTAGATGTTTTAAGTTTCAATGTAAGAAGCAAAAAAATTTGAATTTATAGTGTAATTTTTAAAAAATTTTTTATAGTTCTAAAATCAGCGGCTTATTTTTTTCATTAATTAAATTAGAACTGAAAAAATATTTTTGAATAATTACACTTAAAGTTTTTTAAATATTCTATGTGTAGAATTTTTTGTTATAATTATTTCAATGAAAAAAAATTCTTAGAAATTGTCAATTGTCTAATTTCAGTGTTATACATTTTCTTATCACAAGTCTGATTTAAATTTTATAAAATTTTTAATATAATAACTAGAAACTTATCAATAATATAATAAGTATTAAAAACTACTCTATTTTTTTTGTCATTTAAAATTGAAAAATTAACTTTCTATTATTCTACTTTTTGGCGCATTAAGATTGTGACAATTTATTACAAAAAATCATACATATCAGTAGAATTACTTTTCACAACATAAAATAGAATTTTCATTTATAAAACAAGTTTAAAATAATCCAAAAGCGCACATTTTAACACTTGCAAATGTAAATTATAATATTATAAATGATATTTCTTTTTATCAAAATTTTCAAGTTCATTTTAATTTTTTAATTTACTTCATACAAAAATTAAGTTAAAGTTCAGTATAAAATTTTAAATACTACTTGAGTTATAAATTTCTACCAACATTATCGACTCTATATAATTGCACATGTATAAGAAGCAATTTTAAAAATAAGTTGACTAAAAAAACTTTAATTACTTTTTAATTTTGTCATTAAATTATCGAATATTAAATTAATATGCGTTCAAATAAAGATATTACATTAATGATCAATTTTATTTAATATTTTTAACTTCCTCTTTTACAGAGAAAAAGGAAACTAACTATAGTATTTACAGTAACAGGTAATTACAGCAGAACCGATGATTAAGTACAAATTACGCGTTAGTTGACTTTGACCGTAAATCTCGAGAGAATAGATATAATTGCGAATAAGTTCATTGGTTACAAATAAAATATACTATTGTCGGTATATGAAGAATAATATATGAAGTTATAGTAAGTACGCGAATGTTTCTCTACAATCGATGAAGTGTATTTAAAATATTGAATTGATGTAGAAAGTAAAACATTCAATAAATTTATTTAGAAGATATTTTTGGTATGCAAAACTTTGATTCGAATTTAATTTTCATAATTATTAAATAAATAATTTTTATGGACCTTTAATTGTTTGGACAGTAATAAATATATTTTTATTGATTAAATTATAAATAAAAATTTAATTTATTATTTTGCATTCGAATGAATGCTGGATTAAAGGTCATGACTAATAGAGTACATGACAAGCTATTTATTAAACATAAAAATCGTACTTTCTATGCTTAAAACACGTTATTCGAGGTCAATAAAGATTAGTAAAAATGAGAATTAACGGTATTGTGAAGATAATTAAGTGAAATCTTATTAATGTTCAATATTTTAAGAAAAAAAGTATTTTTTGTAAAAATTTAGGAATATTTTTTAATAAACAATAGTAAGAAAAAAAATTTTGCAAAATTAAAAAATATTTCTTACAAGAAAAAATTAGTTTTACATTTATAAAATTTTGAAATTTAGCAAAATAATATCTTGAAAAATTTTTTTTTGTTTATAATCTATAATTTATAACTTTGCATAATTTAATACACAAAAAACAGAAAATTTTAGATAAAATAAATTCTTTTATTTATTAAAAAAAAAAATTAAATATTTTTTTAATCGGCAAAAATTGATACAATTTAATAAATTCTGACTTGGAAATATTCAAGTCTAGAATTAAAAATTATTCTTAAAAAACAGGTGTTATATCTAACACACAATTAGCGTTGCCTCTTTACTTTATCGTTACAGTGGCTACTGAATAGAAAAATTACCTTTTGCACAGATATTTCTTAGCATAAATGAATAATGGTGTGGAAAAAATAATTAATTTAAAGATTATCTTAAACCTTAAAATATAATAATAATTATTTATATTATACTGATCTACAAGATTAATATAACATTATTAAATTACTTGTAAGATCTACCATTAATATTAATATTTTTTCCACCTTGTTCTTACAAATATATTTATAATGTATAAATATATAAGTTTCTCTATTGATAAGAAATATATCTGGAATATTGAATATAAAAATATAGATCATTTGGCAAAAGTTGATTAAACTGTAAAATATTTAGCTAAATTTTAATTTTAAAACATCTGGAATCATAAATCCAACTGCAAACGGTAATAAAATTATAATAATGATAATTCAACCGATAATATACTTAAAAATGTTATTATAAATGGCAAAAGTTCAGCTTGTTGCTCGGCACTGACTACCTGACCCGTGTAGTTTAATAAAGAGCGAATGCAATTCAGGTCAGCATCCCCGTTAAATAAATTAATCCATCAGATTTATCCTGCATTCTATTATGTTTCTGATTGGCCATTTGGATTAACGACTCCTAATTTTATTTCGACTAATCTCTTTTGAAAGTTAAGCTGATTTAGCGCGTGAAAAATTTTAAGTTAAGTTAAATTTGATCCGAGAAAATAAAAAAGCCATTTGTTGTTAATTTAATGATAAAGTTTATAAATAAATCGAATAGTTCACAGTCTAGTTATCTGGATTTAATATTAATATACAGTGTGTGTTGCATGAAATATAAAAATTAAAAATTAAAACAGTCTATACCTTTTAAAAAAATAAAACATCGATTTTTATCAATGATAAAATGATCAAATAAAAAAATATTTGTTTAGACAAAAACAAATAAATTTTTTTAAAATTCATTTCTGAAGTCATATTTTTTAATTAATTTTTGTGATTTTTTAATTTATCCAATTTTTTACACAGAAATTTTTTGAATTAAAAAAATTTTTATAGAAAAATCTATTAGAATTTTTTTATAAAGTTAATTTCTATCAAAAGTTTAATGATACTACGAAATTTTCACATGAGAGACAGTAAAAGATATATTGTATGATAAAAAGATAAAAAAATAGCAGTAATAATATTTATTAAGGTTCTATTCGATAACGTCTGGCACTTATCGAAAAAGGACCAGTTATATTAATTGAATTTTCTTAAAAACCTTTCGGCAATATATAAATCTATCCAAACAGACCAAATAAAATAGATAAAGTACTTTTCCCAGACAATTTCTTACACAGAAGTTAAATTAAAGGTTTTAAACCCTTCAATTGAGTCAATACAATTTTTTCGATTTAAAAAATTTTTACAATGCTCAATAACAATGTTTCAGTAATTAAATTTTAATTAAAAATCAACAAGTATATAAAAAAAAAAATTAACTTGAATCAAGAGAAGAAATTCTTTAATCAAGTAAAATTTACTTAAACTAAGAAAAATTTCTTAGTTAAAAAATTTTTCTACTCAAATCAAGATAAAGTTCTTCAAAATTATTTACTTTATTTAAATAAAAAAGTTCAAATAATTTTTTATTGGAAAAAACGTCCAGTTGGAGTCCACTTTAATTTTTTAAAATGACCCATGAAATTTATAAAATTATTTATTTCAAGTAAATTTTTTTTCTGTGTAATTTGCTGATTAATAGATTATTAAGATTCAACATTTTAAAACTCTTAAATTTGTTTTCTAGGTACCTCTGTTGAGTAGCAGCGTTCTGATGACTCTAATATAAATTTTTCCATTCTTGGTCCTAGCAACGTGAAAAAGAAATTCCGACAAACTACCATCTCCCTCATGAATATCAGTATCTCGAAGAACTTCTTTTAAAATTTCAACGCGCTCTTCTTCAGTGCTCTGATCCGGAGCAACATGTTTAGTTTCTAAGTACTCAACAACACCGATGTCTTCCCACAATTGAGAATCGGTTTCAGAGTCTGGCAGTCTCCAAACACTTGAGGACTTATACAGTTCATTTTCTGGGGATGTAACAGGTACATCAGTGACTGATAACCCAGCTAAGGAAACGTCCAAAGCCAGAGAATTAAATGCTGAGCTCTCTTTATTGAGAGCTTCTGTCACGCTCGAAGACGAGGTTCCAGCTTTGGGGCCAGATCTTGATTTTTCTAAAATTTTTCTGCTCATGACATTGATGAAACCCCGAACTTTTTACCTCGGGCAACATTATCTAAGCCATAGACACTCAATAATAATATTCGTTTATCAGCTAGCTTGCTTTAAACTTTTTTAAGTACTTCACATGTTCTTTTTTATTTAAATTTCACATAATAAAATTTTTTTTAACAATTTAACACATTTTTAAGTATCAAATTCTGGAATTAAATTTTTTTTTTATCAATTTAATTTTTAGATAACAAAATTATTGATCTAAAAATTAAATCAATACAATTTTTTTTTTTTTTAATGACATAGACAGACAAAATTATAACATTATAATTTAATGACTGACTTTTGAATCTAATTGGGTCTGATTTTTTCTATTTTCCATGTCCTCATTTTTATTCACGCGACTTTACTTCAAGGTACGTATGCGATACAGCAATTGTTACTCAACAAAAATTACATTTTTATTATTTTCAAGGTTCTAAACAACTTTATACAAATTTTAAGCATTATCAATCAATATCCTTTTCAATTATAAATAGTTTGCTAGTATTATATAATATTCATACTGTTTTTTTTTTTTTTTTTTTTCAGAAAATAATTAATTATTACTTTGAAAAATAAATAGTGAGAAAATCAAGGTTGACATTCAATTTAAAATTAACACTTGAATTGCTTTTATAATTTACAGCAAGTTGAAAAACTTTCCAGTGTATTTAACTTATTTTCAGTTTGACAAATATTTGTTAATTATTTCTACTCACTTTTCAATAATTTTAATTCAATATTTACAACTAAATAAATTATTTCCAATTGAAATAAAAAAATATCCATTAATCTTGATTTAAATATAAATTTATTTCTATTTACGTAATGTTCAAGATTATTTCGTAAATTACTTTCATAAAAATATCTCACGATATGATCATTGATTTTTATTTTAGATAAATAATCAATTTTTTTATTTATTTTATTTTTTAAAATTATTATTATATTTTTTAAAATTATTATTTTATTTTTTAAAATTATAATTTGAAGCCAAAATTTTAAACATTAAAATTTGTAATTATTTTAAAAATCTTTAAAAATATTTTAACTAAATTAGATAAAAATCAGAATCAATTACTTTATAGTAAAATGAAAAGTCATCGACACTAAGTAATACAAACCGGCTTAATAAAAATCAACTCGCGTTGTAAAGGAAGAATAATTGTCTCGTTGAACTTACATAATGCCACATGTTAGCACATCGCGTTTGAAGAAAATTATGATATAAATATCAAGAGAAATTAATGCATATTTTTATTCATATGAATAACTTATTCATGTATATATTATGTTATATATTATATATATTTACAAGTTGAAGAATTTAAAAAATACACCAAGAAAGTTTTTTTTTCCGGCAACTCTATAAATATTACCGTAGAGAATTTATTTATATTAAATCCGTATTTAGCATTAAAATAAAAACAAAATTTTCGGGGTCGAGCCGATTCGTGGACGTCATTAAATTCTCGGTCAGTCGATGAGACCTTGCTCACGTGCTAAAGTTCACGTCTATGTACATAGCTAGTTAGCCTACAATTTCATGAACCAAACATGAATAAACGGGATAGATCAGTAAAAGACCGGCGCACATATAAAATTCAGGAATGTTGCCACTGTGACTTTTGTTCAGGGCCGTAGAAAACGCGCTCTTAGTTACTTTTTAATTCAAAAATTCTTGATTATATATTTAGAATAAAATAAACAAGACTATTTTTTTATTTTCTTATCTACATCGTAATAAACTTCGTCACTGATAAAAAAATTTCAAATAATTTTCCATTAAAAAAAACGGAGTCCACTCCAATTTTTTTAAATTGCACTTACAGAAATTTTTATAAAATTAGTTTTTAAATTATTTTAGTGTGTAAAAAATAAAATTAATTAATTAATCACTTGTTAAAATAACTTAATGGTATTTAAAAAAATACAAAAGCATGTTGAATGTAACACGTGTCAGCAGTATGTACTAACGCGAAGGTTTAACAAGCCAGACTGTTTAACTGGAACTGAGACTCACGCTCGCAAATGCTTTCGTATCAGTATACATACTCAGTAGTAAGGAATCCACTACTGCTGCTAAATGCTTTCAATAAAACGAATGATAAAGAACTCTGCGCTGCGCGCGCGGTTTCATCGATACCTTCCACATCTAGGAGAATGCATCATCCGTAAGAATGGACTCTCCCTTCTTTCTCATCTTTTAAGATTATAAGGATGCTAGTTTTTTTTATTTTAAAATAAAATATTATTTATCAGCACTGAAATATACACAGAAAAAACAAAATTTTTGCGGCAAGAAAATTTTAAGGAAAACAAAAGTTATTTTGGAGCAAGAAATTTTTTTGACTCAAGAAACTTTTACTTCATTCAAGAAATTTTCCTCGATATCTTCCTTGAAATTTATTTCAGCCAAGAAAATTTACACTCCAATTAAGAATTTTTTTTTCAATGTAGTTAATTTGGTTAATCTGAGTTGAAAGTGCGTCAAGTACACAGAAAAAAAAATTTACTTAAATCAAGTAAATAATTTTGAAGAATTTCAAGATTATAAGGATGCTAGTTTTTCATGTTAAAATAAAATAAATTATTAATTTATGATCACTGAAATATACATAGAAAAAACAAATTTCTTGCGCCAAAAAAATTTTAAGGAAAAAAAAAAGTTATTTTGAAGCAAGAAGAAATTTTCTTGGCTCAAGAAACTTTGACTTTATTCAAGAAATTTTCAATCTTCCTTAATATTTTCTTGAACCTAGAAAATTTACACTCCAGTCAAGAATTTTTTTTTTCAATGTAGTTAATCTGAGTTAAAAGTGTGTTAAAAGAAGTACACAGAAAAAAAAAAATTACTTAAATCAAGTAAATAATTTTGAAAAATTTTCAAGTTAATTTTTTTTTTCAATTTAACAATTACAATCTGTTCTTAGAAAAATTATTTGCTGATATTTTAATTATTTTTTATAAAATTTTTATCTCTATAATTCATTCATAAAAATTTACAAAATTTCTGTCAATTACCAGGAAAACTTGTGACTTATAAGGAAATCCTGCTCGTAATTTAAGATAAAACTCAAATAATAATTATCTGTCTATTTTTTATTTTGAAAGTTAAATTAAGTAATTTTGTGAAACTATTCCGGATATAAAATTTATGAGAATCGGAAATTTAATAAAATATTTAAATTATTGTCTTTAAGTATCATTCTATGATTTATCACGAAGTTAATCAGAGGAAGTAATCAATATTACCTTACAGCATTAGCTCTAAGAAAACAATTAGATACATAATTAAATAATTACTCAACTCTGAAATTTATTAATTACACAACAAATAATGGAGCGAAACATCAAGATTATTTACCGTATTTAAAAAAAAAAATCTAATTTAAATAACTAAGATTTAAGTATGCAAGTGAAACATATGATTATTTACCACATGAATAAAGAAACCCTAATATTATGAGAAGATTCTCATGTTAGCTTGTATTTTCTCGAATTTTCCAGCATTATATTCGAGTACATATTTATGTTAGACAGTGGTGAGAGTTTTGAACTTTTATTAGGATTAAGATGAGCGTCATCCTATGACTAATGTAATATTAAAAAAGAAACAGCGTGTATTCTATTAAATTATAAAATACACTGAGAATAAAAAGTTTTTATAAATAATTTTAAAAGGTTAATAAACTGCTGAAGTATATAGTCTATTAATTAATTGGTTGTTTATAATGCATATGCGTGTGTTTTCTTAGTAGATAAATATCACTGTAATGATAATTTGTTTTATCTAAAATTAGATAAAAATATTTATAAAAAAATGTCAATATTCATCCACGTATTTATCGTTTTTTTTTTAATAATTAAGTAAATACTCGATTGAGATAATTGTTTTTAAAAATTAAATAAATGAAACTAAGTATGATGTATAGTAGGAAGTAAACCTAGTCTTCGTGCCCATTAACAAATAGACTGGCAAACTCACGTTAAATTAGCTTGCCGAGTAGTCCGCAATGGGAAATACTTGTCGATAAAAATGTATGTAAATATAAAACAAAGGAATAATTATATATGAGAATCTGTAACAGTTATTTTTTATGATAAAACTGTAAGTTCATCTATATATTAAAAATGTTGTCTTGAAAAATAGTTTTTATCAATTATTTTCGGTTCTATTAAAAGATAATTTTTTTTTTTAAGGAGTAGAAAATTGAAGAAATTAAAAACAATACCAGTGAAAAATATATTTTTTTTTAAATACTTAAAAAAATAAACAATTAAAAAAAAAACAAAAGTTGATTATCACAATTTTAACAAATTAAAAAAAAAAATTTATAAATTTTTTAGAAAATTGTGATACAAAACCCAATGAATGACCGTACTTTTCCATTGAATGACCAGGTTCAATCCAGTGAATGACCAACGTGCAAATTTGTAAATTACATCTTTAAAATTATTTTTCATAGGGATTTGTTTAACATGAATGATAAACTAATGATTGTTTATAAAACAATAAAATTTGTATTTATTTAGTACAATGAAAATAAATCAAGCACATTCAACATATTTAATGAACAAAATTTTTTATCAAATTTGCAAATTATTAATTATCGATATACGCTGATAAAAAAATTTATTAACTATTAACAAATTAATTTATTCGAAGACAATTATTTAATTTATTAAATTTAAATGAATACTTAGTTTTCTAAGCAGCCGTTTTCACAAACTTTAGTAAAAATTTTATGGTTTTCTAGAAATTCTCGGATTTTCGATATAATTTTGATGAATTTTTAAAATACACTTTTAAATTATTTTAATTTGTGGTAGTTAAATATTGAAAAATATATGTAAGATTACAATTATGATTGAGCATTGACTGTTTACTAAATTTTTGGATTTCTATAATCATTATTTTCATTACCGGTCATTCATTGGTGGGTGGTCACGGACTGGACGGTTTACCCTACTAAAATTATTTTTTTAATTGTTCGTTTTTTTATGTACTTTTCAAAAAAAAAAAAAAAAAAATATTTCAAAAATATCAAAAAAAGATAAAATATAAATTTTATCCGAAAATATGAGCCAAAATTTTTTCTAACTTTTGAAGGCAAAAAAGTTATCGAAATCTTTATTTTTTTCTTTCACGACATTTTTTATCATAAATTTCTATTTGATTTGATTGATATATTTATTTTTTTGAAAAATACATAAAAAAATGAACAAATTAAAAAAAAAATTGATTATTACAATTTTAACAAATTTTCAAAAAAATTTATAAATTTAAAAAAAAATTGTAATATTAAATATTTTTTTTTTCAAATTGTTCGTTTTGTTATTTATTTTTCAAAAAAAAATGTGTCAAAAATATAAAATAGAAATTTTATCCAAAAACATGAGAGCCAAAATTTTTTCCAACTTTTGGAGGCAAAAAAAGCTATAGAAGTCTTTATTTTTTTCTTTCACGACATTTTTTATCATAAATTCACCGTAAAAACAAGCAGAATACAAAAAAAAATTTGAAAATGACCTCACTTGTAATTAATTACCAAAATTTCGACAAAAAAAATTTTTTTTTTGTGAAAAAAAAATAATAAATTAAAAAAAATTATACTTTCTATTTAAAAAAAAATAAATTATAGTAAATATATAATATTTTATGCTTAGAACAATTATATTTATCGTATTTCCTACGGAAGTTCGAAAATCACATCGATTTAATAAAATAGATTTAACGATTTTCGTTTAATTTAACGAAGGAAAGAGTTAAGTAGAGAGTAAAAGACAGTAAGAAAAAAAATAGTGATTAACCGTCCATGAATGATATTCTTGAATAACATAATATCTTGCTAAACTGGTATTGTATAATAATTTCCTTTTTATTTTAAAAAATGATAGTATATATTCCAGCCTCTTCAAATATGTTTAATATGCATACTAGAAATAAACTTAACACTGATAATAATAACTGATAATAAAATTAACTCACTGAAATAGTTAAGAGTCTCCCGGATTTGATCCGGCGATAATTTAAGGTCCGCTTCGTCAGGTCTAAACGCTGGTGATGGAATAAACCAATCTTCGTTTTCGTATCCTGAAAAATATAATTACAAATTGCAAAGAAGACTTAAAAATTTAATTTAATCGAAACCGAAAAAGTGTAATCAAAAGCTCAAGTGGTGGCCTTGAATTTTTTAGAGAATGTGATGAGTATTATGATGAGAATAAAATAACATTCGACATAAAAGCTTTAGCAGAAGCCTGCTATGCCACATTAGTCACTCAGCTGTCGTCTAAAGATGCCAGCAAGGTCAATGACACCCAAGGTGACTATGGTGATGTTAAATAAAGGGATTCACTGATGTTTTGATTTTAATAAATGTCCTTTGAATTATTGCAAGAAAAATTTAACTTTACAGTAATATTAGCAAATATTTTTTTAACACCTTACCTTGAAATTGCGTGAGGGTGTCGGCACGAAGACGATACCTCGGTATCTGCTCCTCAAGAAGGCTTATTATCTCCACTTCTGGAAGCTCCCCTCCGCTACACACCTCTGAAACAATAGCGAGATATTTAGTAGGTAAGACACTCTGTGTGCAAACAATGAAAAATTTTGCTCTACATTTTATTTAATACATAAATTATAACATAATAGGTTTTTAACCTGTATAAAGAAAAAAAACAATGCAAAAACAATTAAAAATTCAAAGTATAGTAAATTAATCAGCCCCACAATTTCCCACTGGCTCTGAAATTAAACAGCTTGAAACATATTATTGCTTACGATTCAAACCTTCGAGTTTGAAAATAGTTACTCCTTATGTTGAAGCTAATTATAGAAAATTAGGGTAAATTTTCTAAATTTGAAAATTCTAAATTTTCCGGGCGAGAAATTAAAAATTAAGATTTGTATTTATTATATGTCAGCTACATAAGTAATAAATTGATCTATTAAATGTTATACATCACCGAGAAATATAATTACTGGTCGATAGATCATGTTTCTGCATGAAATAAAATAAGCAAATGTCGAGCCAGGTAACCAGAAGTAATTCGCAAGTATGTTTTATTTTAAATTGCCTTAAACATTTTATTGGTTTCTTTTAATGAAATTTTCTCGATAAATATTTGTTTTCTCTGGTGAGTTTTAAAAACTATAGCGAACAGCTTAGTAGACTATAAAAGACCATTGACCTCACGGTGAAAAATTACGAGTAGGTTTGATGTAGATTATTTGCATAATTATGCATGAATACTTTTAACACTCACGGTAATAAAGTTACACAATATATAAAAGTGAAAAATTAAGAAAAAAATTTTTAGAACATGTGAACTATAAATAAATAAAAATTTTGATTTATTAAATAATGACTTTTGTTAAATTGGACTGTACTTTCTAAACTATTGACGTTTTTAAAGATATAAGCTCATCCTGATGTTACACTCATCAAGAGCTTTCATTTGAGTACCCACATGCATTTCGATATATTTTTCATATATACACATATATAAATATATAAAATATATGAAAAATTGATGTGGGTACTCAAATGAAAGGTCTTGATGAGTGTAACATCAAGATGAGCTTATATCTTTAAAAATGTCAATAGTTCACGAGATACAAGGTAATTTCTTAATTATGTATCTAGAGATAGAGAATTATCTAACGCAGCCTATATACTTATCATCATAAATTAATAATATGGATAATTTGATAAATAATAAAAATTTTATTTTATTTATATTTGTAAATAAAAATTCAAATAACTGCAAGAATAGATGCTGTCATCTATGTACGAGGAACGAAAGTATGTTGGCATTACATTTGAAAGGTGTCGATAAATTAGCAAAGAATAAAATAAAACAAAAATTTATTTTACCATCTCGCCATTTGTTCAGAATATCATTTTTTTTCTCAATTATCTTTTTAATCCTCGAAGGACCTCTCAATTTGTTCTTATGAATAGTCCCAGTAAGCATTTCTTTCACATCTCTTCTTTCTTTCTATTACCCAACATTTATTGTCACTGGCACAACTGTGATTAACACACTTCTCAAATTTTACTTTATTATTTATAATAATAATTGCAAAACAAAATACTATTTATAACTACTTAAAATCTGAATTAACTTGTAGATTTTTATATTATTATGCTGTTTAAAATAAATTTAAGTTCAACGATCTTTTACACAATTTATATCCCCGATTTGTATTACTACTACACTGATTGCGTAATATTATAAAACGAGCTCTGATTCATGTTTTGTCTATAAGTTGTGAAAAAAATATTTATACAAAAAGATTTTCGAAATATTTTCATAATAAATATTGATATTTTAATCCATAAAAGAAATTAATATCACCAATAATAAAAATTAATAATTCTTTTGATAACTTATCTATTTATTAAAAATCCAAAAACTTAATTTTTTTTTTTTTTTTTTTTTTTTAATAAGAAAGGTGTTCAACAACGATTGCCGGACAACTGTATATTCCTGAGCCCCATTGCTCGGGCTCTTAAAAAGAAAGAGAGAAAGAGAACAAACGAATAAGATACGAACTGATGAGTTAAACAGTCAGAAAATAGATACTAGCATTGGATTAAAGCCAGTTCAATAATTTTTAATCCTCAATGATCTAAATTATTTCAAGAGTTTTTGTAGATTTTTTTTTTCCATAGAATAAAAACATAAAAATAATGATAGCGATTCTAATAATGAGTATAATGATAATGATTTTGATGTAGCGATAATAATAACTAAAATTGCCAGTAATTTACTTCAGACCGCTCAAATGATGATGATGATGATGATGATGATGATGATGATGACGATCGTCATCATCATCATCATCATTTTAATGTTGCCATGATGAGTATATGATAGAACCACATTTATTCATGAGAGGTAATCATCATTTCGCTCGGACCAATGGGAAACACCATGAGTGCTCAGTCAGGTGAGCCGGGCTTTATAAAAGCTTATGTTGGTTGCTCTCTGGAAACAGTTTATTCTCAGACGTTCGACTATTCCTTTCTTGTAATATAATTCAAGTGATACATCAGTCGTAACAGAGTCAATAGCTATTTATACTTCAACAACTTGTTGTTTTCATTTTTATTTGTTATCATTTATCATTGTACTTATCAATGAACCGACAATTTCCGCAACTAAGGTAACTAAAAAATAAAAAATAAATAAAATATATTACCGGTGATGGTCTCGGCGTCTCGGGTGCTAGCGGGGGTCGCTATCCTATTACGCGGAGACTTTAAAGATTGGAGAGTTGCCCTTGCCGATGAAGATAGTTTTAGGGAGGCGGCTGATGCCCGGGTGATTTGTTCGGTCCGCTTTGGACCCACATCCTCCACGTCAGCCAGCTTGGATTCTGTAGCGAAGAGTGAGATTGTCTCACCTTCCTAAAAAAATAAATTGTCATTTTTTAAATATTTGATTAAGACACTAATTTTTTTTTAAAGATCAGAATGAGTTATTTTATTTTTGATAATTATTAAAATTCAATATTAAAAATATTTTCATGTTTATAAGTCATAAAAAATAATTTTAGGGTATTTGTTTTAATCTTGACCTTACATACTTTTTTTTATTGAATCGACAAAGTGACATAGGGCTTACGGGTTTTAAAAAAATATATTGGCTCCTAATTTTTTTTTATATTTTAACCCGTTGAGGACACATCGTTGAGGGTCCAGGCGAACTTTGAGGCAATTTTAAATTTAGAAGGAGATTTATAAATGAGACTTACTCATTTACGACTAATTTCATTGATATTTTTTTTTTCCTTAAAATATATTGTTTTCCGAATAAAATAGCGTCAGTTTTTTTTCGATATCGTAAAAATCAAAATTTCTGCGACTTTTTTATGAAAATAAAGTTAGCAGATATTTAATAATTTTTAGAATTTTTTTTAACAAATAAATTATGGCAAAAAAAAAATATAAAAAAAATTGACATTTAGAAATTTTAAAAAATAAAAAATGCAATTTTTTAAAAATAATTTTTTGGAGCAATTTTTTTTGTTAAAAAAAATTAAAAAATTCTCTAGTGACTGCTAACATTAATGTCATGACTTTTTTCATAAAAAAAGTTCAATTTCGTAAGTTTTTTTTTCTAAACGATTTTTCAGTATTTTTAAATTATTAAAAACTAAAAATAACTATCAAGATATTTAGAGGGAATGTTATATCAAAGTTTGGTGCTAATTATAAGTCAATACACCACATAGGAAATGAATTAGAACTGTTTTAGCAATAATTAAAAAAAAATATTTCAAACTTTAATTGTTATCTAAGAATTAATAACTTTAGTTATTTATTCTGTTCAGAGAAAATCATGACAATGATTCATTTTTTCATATGAACTTTCAAACGTTTTATGATTCTAATATGATTGAATCATCTAACTGTTCATTTAGCCATTATTAAAGCCAGAAATTACAAAATAAATTTTTTAATTACATAATAAAAAAATTACTAAAAATGATTCAACAATTAGATCAATTGATATATTTACAGTCGACCAGTTTTCATTACATATTAAAATGTGTTCTAAACAAGTTCAAACCAGTTTATGTCAGCTTAAATATACGATTCGCGCCGTCTTTATAGTTTCTTTTGTTCCATTAGTACATGTCACACAACATTTGGCATCCTTTGATACGTTTTAGCCTTTTAACGTCTTCATATGCGACCCAGGATTTATTTCGAGATTCTACTTTTTTCACGCTCATTCACCTCCTCTGTTCGCATCTCTGAATAACACTAAGATTGTAGACCAAACAACTTTAGTGTTATGATTAGCAATTTATTAAATTTTTTTTTAGATTTATTTTAACTTTAATTTTAATATTAAAATAAAAAGATAATTAATTGAATAATAAGATTGTTATTCAACATTTTTTTATTTTTGCAAGTTATATAGTTTAAACATATCATAAAATTATGAAAAATAAGATAGCATTATTCTTATACAATAAATATTATTCTTATTTCATGTATATTTATATGAAATAATCCAGTTGGACAAAAATTAATAACTTCTGAACAAATATCCATAAATTACCAATAAAAAAAAGTGTGACTTACAATTCTTCAATACACTAATTTATGGAATAATTAAACTTTTTTTTACTGATTTAAAAAGATAAATGTAAACATTGTCTAAAATCATTCTATTCATATCTCTAAAAAAAAAAAAGAAACAAAACAAACAGTATGACTGATAAGAGAAAAAAAAAAAACGGAGCTTGTTTGAGTACTTTATGACTTGGTAAAAAGTGTTGTAAAATTAAACTGCTACATGCAGCCGAATGAATGCCATGATAATGTTACTGAGAATAGCAAAGTCTCTGCATGTGTATTTTTTTAAATATTTTATTGCTAGAAATTTTATTAATTTTTCTTAAAATATATTTAAAAAATTTATTCCATTAAAATATATGAATTAATTTTGATAATTTTCAATACTAATTTTTGTAATTAATTTTTAGGATAAATTTTGAGTGAATTCATGATTTTAATGGCAAGCTAACGAAGGAAAAAATTTTTTTACTAGAAATTTTATTAATTTTTCTTAAAATATATTAAAAAAAATTATTCCATTAAAATATATGAATCAATTTTGATAATTTTCAATAATAATTTATTGTAATTAATTTTTAGGATTAATTTTGAGTGACTTCATTATTTTAATGACAAGCTAACGAAGGAAAAAATTTTTTTTACTAGAAATTTTTCTTAAAATATATTAAAAAAAATTTTTTTTTGCTTTATTCCATTAAAATTAGAATCTATGAGTTAATTTTGATAATTTTCAATACTAATTTATTGTAATTAATTTTTAGAACTAATTTCGAGTGACGTCATCATTTTAATGGCAAGCTAACGAAGGAAAAAGCATAAATAATAACTTTTGTTAAAGCTTTGTGGATTTAGGGTTGTTTTTAATTGTCATCACTTCACATAAATGTAAGTATATTTATCATGTGCTATAGAATATATTTTGATACTTTTTTTTATTTATTCTTAGTTAGCTTGTTGTCGTTTCTTTGAAATGACTTGGGAGTTATAAATAGATTAATAGAATTTACGATTAAAAATAAGAAGAATTTATTCTATTTATTCTCTCATTCAACAAATATAATTTTAATAGTTAAAACTTACCCTCGATTATTTTACAAATTCCGGGTTTCACCTGAGGAACCAGCTTGATCAATGGTTATTACCAGGAATTTGCTGAAAGAAACAAAGAAAAAAAATAATTATTTAAATAACTTTGCAAATGACAAGTGTATTAACAAAAAAGTTAACTAATAATTATTGACACGGTGATGTAACGACAAGTGTAGTATAAAGCATCCATCAAACAATTTGTTTTTTTTTAACAACAATTGAGTTAAAAAAAAAAAAAAGAGCACGGTATTGAATTTTACATACAATTGTGAAACATAAAACGGCACGTGTTGGAAAAAAATACTTCGATCAGGTACAAACTCCATAAATAATTCATTTAAATGACTAAATTGTACTGAACAAACACTTAGATGTAGATAAATTCACTGATGTGAAAAAATCAGCTGTTGCAATAATGAATTTTAACTTTGTTCACAATGAAAATATTTTCGATCTCATTTAAATTTAATAATATCGATTAACTTTGTTCAGCCCTCAGCTGTGAAATTAGGTTAAACATCATTCTCATAAAAGCAATATAGTCTACATCGATACAAACCCACAATATTTTTCGTCCTCTGAAATAATTATTGACAATAATGATTCATAAAAATTAGAGGAGAGTAACGAGTGAAAAAAAAACAGAAAAAATAAAAAGTAATTATTGATTGATTTACCGAAAAAATATTCCAAGCGTGCATTCTGTCTTGACTAGATATTTGTTGTTACCAACAGAATGATACCTCGACTTTAGCCCTTGCAAAAAAGGCGCACGTCACAAAACTGCCATTTTTTCGAGCACCTGATTGCCTCCCGTTCTATCTCATCTTACACTCACTATTGTTTCCTTTTCTTCGACGTTCACTCGCGGTACATTCGAAAATTAATGTATATTCTAACCTGTAGCACTGATTTTTAAATTCAAATGGCTTGATGAGTGATTATCAACACTCATGGATGTTTAACACGTGTAATTTAAAATCTAGCACTTTAAAGTAATTGAAAACATCACGAGTTGATTTTAGAAGACTGAGAACAGGAGAATCGACAAAGGCAAATGAAGGGTCGGGAGATATTAATACATACGGGCCAATAGACTGGATGACACATGCACCGGGACTCTAACCATCTCATCTCACGGCCGTCGTTTATTTAGTAGCGGTATTACGCTAAAATGGCAAAAAATTTTAGATTTTAAAGTATAAATTACTTTTTATCTATTTAAAATAAATAATGGTAAAGTTTTAATTTTTTTTATTAATTAATTAAATTAGAACAAAAAAATATATTTTTAAAATTGCACTTACAGTTTTTCAAGTTTTTTACAAATGAAATTTTTTTTTTATTTTTTTTGTAATAATTTTTTCAATAAAAAATAAATTCTAAAACTTTTCAGATGTCGGCTAACTTAATTTTCATTAAAATAATTACAAATGGTTTTTATTTTCTTACCAAAATTCAGTGACAGATTCGTTAATTTTTAAAGCACGTAAATTTATTTTTTCTTTTTAAATTTAATTGTTTTTTTACTTAAATGAAATTCGTATCCTTGATTAGCGCGCTGATAATAATAGTGATATACAAATAATCAATTGGTCTGACACGTGATAGAGTAAAACACAAATTATCAATTTCATTAAAGTTAGCCGACGTTCTAAATTTTTTGATTTTTTTTTTAATAATCAAATTAGAACAAAAAAATTTTTTTTTAAATTGCACTTACAGTTTTTGAAGTTTTTTAGACATGCAATTTTGTTTTTTATTTTTTTGTAATGATTTTTTCAATAAAAAAAAATTATAAAAATTTTTAAAAGTCGGTTAACTTAATTTTCATAAATTATCAATATTTTTGACAGGTATTTTTTTATGATTTTAAAGTTAGCAGTCACTTAACAATTTTTTAATTTTATTTATCAAAAAAATTTGTTTCAAAAAATGATTTTAAAAAATTGCATTTTTTACTTTTTAAAATTTCTACATGTCAATTTTTTTTTTGGCATAATTTATTTGCTATAAAATTATTAAATAAATCCTAAAATAATTTTCAGAATTTTTTTTTTTTTAATAAATAAAAAAAGCTTAATTTTTATATACATTAAATTTTTATGATAATAAATTTAGCTGTCATTTGACAATTTAACATTTTTTTTAAACTAAATTCGTTCCAAAAAATTATTTTTAAAAAATTGCATTTTTAGTTTTTAAAAATTTCTAAATTTCAATTTTTTGTCACAATTTATTTGTTAAAAAAATTATCAACTATATAATTATATCAATTATATCCGCTAAATTAATTTTTATTAAATTTTTAAATAATTATTTACTTGGGGTAATTATTATTTTTTAATTAAACACTAAAAATTCATTGTCGTCAAATGCAAAAATAGAGTTTCAACTTTTTTATTATTAATTTGTGTTAAAAAGCGCGAAAAAAAATTATACTGTTTTAAAAATAAACCCTCTTTTCAAAATTGTAATACTCGCAAAAAAATCCCGCCATAGACAGCGCCACTAGTACTTTTCGCAAAAATTCGACGGCCATTTTTAAATTAAATAAAATCGACGTTATAATTTTGACCGCGAGGTATCGCTGTGTTTGTACTGATTCTCTGTGCTGTCGTCTGGTGGTCTAAGATGTCAGAAGTTAGTTTCGTTAACAATTTTAATATTTTTGTTATTAAATTACCGATAAAAGTCTAATGTTTGTTGTCAAATGAACAGTTAATACTATATTAAACATCCGTAGTTATTATTCAAACTTGAAAGTAATCACCAACTTATTCTCCGAAGTGATTATCTAACTACCATTATCAAGCAAGTTTGTCATACTGAGTTTTGTAACCGGAAGCGTAAAATTTCTATAATACGCATGCGTATTTTTTTATTAAATTAAAATGTCATAAAATACAAGTTATAATTATTAAATTTGTATCAAAGATATTTTCACCTAAAATATCATTACTTCAGCATCAAAAAAAAAAAAAAAAAAACAAATTACAAAATTAATAATTGAAAATTAATTTTTTTTTTTAAATTATTTTTCTGCAAAAAAAGTTGCAAAAAATATAATTTTGGACTAGAGAATTTTAGTGCTGCCATATTGCCCGCCCGGATATCGATTGTCATTATTTATATATATCGTACGTTTCCTCTTCAGTCATTGATTCACTTTTTACATTTTACATTTTTACAGTAATGAGAGAGATAAGTTAAGTTAGTGTTACGATAATATAAGAAGACGTGGCGGGGTGGTATTAAATGTGTGATTTTAAGTTTTAATAATAATAAATGATAAATAAATAATGGGATCTTTATTGTATAACAATATAACCGAATAAATTATTGTCGTACAATAGGTGAAGAGGTATTGGTAAAATACATAAGCGACAACGAAGACAACTACGACGACGACGACGACTACCAAGCACCGGTGGGATTTGAGTGGGAGTGTAAGGGAGAAATGACGGATAGTCAGCAGCAGTTTTGCTTAAGGTGGAACAACTTTCAGGCAAATATAACAAGTCAATTTGAAGCATTACGCGATGATGAGGACTTTGTCGACGTTACGTTTGCCTGTGATGGTAGAAGACTCCAGGCTCACAAGGTCGTTCTTTCGGCTTGCAGTCCGTACTTCAAGGAGTTGTTCAAGGTTAGAAATCTGTCTCCTTCCTCCTTGTGTTCTTTAGCCTCAAGCTTCTTAAACTTTGCTTCCTTCTCGCTCGCACCTCCGTCTCATCTCATCTGTCTTTCTCTTTTTATCCCTCCCCCTCTCTTTTTTCTCTCTCTCTCTCTCTCTTCACCGTACAACCGATGGCTATACGCTTATATGTAATGTACATTGCCTCCTGACCTCGTAATGAATAATTCTAAAAGTACATACTAGTCAAACTTCAATACATCGATCAATTTATCATAAATTGGTTTTTATCATTAATAATTTTTTTTTTTACTTATTTATATTATTGCTTAATATATTTTAATATAATAAATACTATTTTATTAAGAAATTCTTATTACTATTGCGTTGAATAATAAAGATAACAATTAAAAAATGTTTATGGCTTTTTAAAATAATTATTTTATTGATTTATTCGCATTTTTTTTTTTCATGACATTCTTTTTTATATTTAATATTAGCAAAGTTTTTTTTTCTCAGCTTGAGCTCATAAGCTAGCCACCATAACTATCTAGTTATGTAATATCTATACTGAGTAAGCTGGCAACATATGCTTTTTATAGACAAATCCAGTTTACATTTAAGTAATACCTCCCAACCTGCATGTTTTTTTTTTTTTTTTACAATTACTTTTATATGAAAATTAAGTAAGCCGACACTCAAAAAGTTTTAATTTAAAATTAGAACTAAAAAACTATTTTTAAAAAATTCCACGGATAATTTTTAAAATTTTCTGCGTGAAAATTCTTGTTTTAATTATATATCAGTTGAATAAATTATCAAAATTTTCAAATGTCGGGTAATTTAATTTTCATCACTTTTATAAATTATGTACTGACTTTTTTTAATAAAGTTTTTTTTATTAAAAAATTTAATATATTATTTTATTGATTAAATAAATTATTACAGACGAATCCTTGCAAACATCCGATAATTTTTATGAGAGATGTAGAATTCGAACACCTACAATCCTTGTTAGAATTTATGTACGCTGGTGAGGTGAATATTTCTCAAGCAGAATTACCGACTTTTCTACGAACTGCTGAGTCGCTTCAAATTCGCGGGCTTACAGACTCGCAAAATCAACATAACAACGAAAAGGTTTACTTTTATTTTAATTATTTATCTTTAAAATTATTCGTAAAGCTCGATTATATTTTTTAGGTCATAAAAGTTAATATGTGATAAAAATAATATTTTTATTTAAATTACACTTGAAATACTTTAACAATTCCTTTTTTTCTTATCGCATAAGTTTTTATACAATCAGAGTATTAATAATTAGTGAAATTATTCAATACAACTTAATTGAGAAATGACCTTGTATTTTGTGAACTATTGAAATTTTTAAAGATATAAGCTCATCTTGATGTTACACTCATCAATACTTTTCATTTAAGTACCCACATCAATTTTTCATATATTTATATATATGTATATATGAAAAATATATCAAAATACATGTGGGTACTCAAATGAAAGCTCTCGATGAGTGTAACATCGGGATGAGCTTATATCTTTAAAAACATCAATATTTAAGAAAGTACAGTGCAATTTAACATAATTAAGAAATTACCTTGTATCTTGTGAACTATTGAAATTTTTAAAGATATAAGCTCATCTTGATGTTACATTCATCAAGACCTTTCATTTGAGTACCCACATCAATTTTTCATATATTTATATATATTACATATATGTATATATATGAAAAATATATAAAAAATGCATGTGGGTACTCAAATGAAAGCTCTTGATGAGTGTAGCATTAAAATGAGCTTATATTCTAAAAAACATCAATATTTAAAAAAGTACATTGCAATTTAACAAAAGTCATTTATATAATAAAGCAAAATTTTATGTATTTTTATTTTACAAATCACGGAAGTCACATAGTGACTGCAAGGTTGCAAGTTTAAAATAACTAATAATAAAAAAATTTTTTAGCACTCTAAAACAAATAATATTCATCCTCCCAATGGTCGAGGCTTGATTTCACCGAGCTTTGATGAGGAGCGCAGCAGAACTCCACCAGCATCGAGTCCACCACCTCTCAAAAGGCTGTGCAAAAAAAGTGATTCACCGAAAAACTCTAGTCCATTACCCGCTGTTGCGCCTTGTGCAACCAGTACTCCTCGTACTCGCCCAGTAATTGAGCCCCAAGTTCAGCTCGATTGTTACAAAGATCTCGATATTGTTGAGGTATAAATTAAAAATTTATTTTTAATTTAACATAAAGCTCAGAAGTAAATACAGCTCTAATTGTCTAAAATTTTAGCCTAAGGTTGAACTACCGGAGTATGGTAGTGATGAAGATTATTCACCAAAGCAAGAAGTCAATGCGGTACCCGGAGGATTCATCAGCTTGGACGGAGGTATGGAAGTTTTACCAGCTTACCCGCCGTCTTACCAAGGTAGCTTGGATTTTATTAATAAATTATGCAGCTGATTTATTTAAAATACAATTTATTAATTGATTTTATTAATTTTACGATGATTTATTAATTTTATAATTTCAGGAAGTGGATTAGAGGGAGGGATACCAGGCCCGTCACATGGGAATGCTGAACCAAATCAAGAACAAGGTGAGTAAATTTGATTTAAATTACTGGTAGTACGAGCACCATTACAAACAGCAACAACCTAGCCATTGCATCACATTTGCTAAAAAAACAAAATTGAAACAAAAAATAATAATTAATAAATAAGAAAAAAAAATATGTGAGAAGAGTGTGCGAGAACAAGAGTATAGCGAAAGAGAGGAAAGAGAGAAAGAGATATATAGATAAATAGAGGAGAAAAAAAGGATTATGGTTTGAAATGGTAAGCTCGTGTGTAGCTCGATAGGTTATTGTAGGCGGTAGGAAGACATTTGACACTCAAGGGCTCTGTGACAGGCCTGTAGATAAATTAAGTAGAAAATTATTAAATAAAAGTCCACAGAGTGCAGTTTGGCAGCTAATCAACTGCGTTGTATGAAAGCTTTCGTGTTATTATTATACATTTATTCATTTAAAGTTCCTATCCAAAATAATGTAATAAATTAATAATTCTGCTGCCCTTACGTGTACATAAATTAATCCATAATTAATTTCATGCGTTCTAAACAAAATAAATAAATGCTTTTATAAATATATATTTATACCATTTTAAATGAAATTGCTTTTGTACGTAACTATCCGTACTTCCTCACATGTTTTTTTACATCTTTCACGATGCTGCACTAAATCCAGTAATCGTGTGATTATTTTAGCATCATTAAATTTTCACTCATTTGCTTATTATTTGTTTACTAATCAAATTTTAAAACTAAAAAACTGGCTTATTTAATTAAATTACATCTAATAAAATTCAATTACGAGTATAACCCGTTGAGGACACACGGGGTCCAGTGGACCCCAGGCGAACTTTGAGGCAATTTTAAATTTAGAAAATTTATAAATGAGACTTAGTCTCATTTACGACCGATTTCGGGGATATTCTTCAAAATATTTCTATTTTTTTATTGTAATAGTTATAATCATAGAGTTTTATGACAAAAAACTAAATCTTTTTATATTATTTTGCATGTTTAAATGTCTTATTCTCATTTTAAGCGACTGATCGAAATTCGTAACTTCAAACTTCAGAATAAATGTATTTTTTTCAAACTTGATTAAATATTGATTTTTTTTCTCAAAATTTATTGTTTTCCGAATAAAATGGCGTCGGTTTTTTTTTTGATATCGTAAAAATCAAAATTTCTGCGACTTTTTTCATAAAAAAAGTTCAATTTCGTTCTTTTTTTCTAAACGATTTTTCAGTATTTTTAAATTATTAGAAATTAAAAATAACTATTAAGATATTTAGAGGGAATGTTATATTAAAATTCGGTGCCAATTATAAGAAAATTGAAACTTTTTAAAAGTATCAAAATTTATTACTTAAAGAGCGGTTTTTAAAAATTAATTTTTATCAAATTTTTTTATTTAACCCACTGAGGGCAATTTTAAATTTAGAAGATTTATAATTGAAACTTTTTAAAAGTATCAAAATTTATTACTTAAAGAGCGGTTTTTAAAAATTAATTTTTATCAAATTTTTTTATTTAACCCACTGAGGCAATTTTAAATTTAGAAGATTTATAAATGAGTCTTAGTCTCATTTACGACTGATTTCATTGATATTCTTCAAGATATTTCTATTTTTTTATTTTAATAATTATAATAAAAGAGTTTTATCACAAAAAACTAAATATTTTTATATTATTTTGCATATTTAAATGTTTTATTCTCATTTTAAGCGACTGACCGAAATTCGTAACTTCAAACTTCAGAATAAATATATTTTTTTAAACTTCATCAAATATTGATTTTTTTCTTGAAAATATATTGTTTTCCGAATAAAATGGCGTCGGTTTTTTTTCGATATCGTAAAAATCAAAATTTCTGCGACTTTTTTCATTAAAAAAGTTCAATTTCGTTTTTTCTAAACGATTTTTCAGTATTTTTAAATTATTAGAAATTAACAATAACTATTAAGATATTTAGAGGGAATGTTATATTAAAGTTTGGTGGCAATTATAAGTCAATGCATCACATAGGAAATGAATTAGAACTGTGTCCTCAACGAGATAAAGCTCATTGATTTATTAAAGTATTTTTTTTTATTCAATTTTTCTATGGTTTTCTTGTTAGCAAAAAAAAATTATTTTTTAAAGAAAAAATTCTATTTAATAATAATAAAAAAAAAAAAAAAAAAAAAAAAAAATTCGCAACTAAAACGTGTACCGTCCAGGCAGCAAAAAAATATAATAATATAAATACTAATAGGTTTTATCTTGCTGGTTGTTGCTGTCCTGTGGTGGGTTGATTAATTAAAAGAAAGCCATTTAAAATTTTGTGACTAAACGTTTTAAATTAATAATTAACTAAAAGTAAAAAAAAAAAAGAGTTGAATGGTGATTATTTGCTGGTAACGTTGCTATGTTGTGAGCTGCTATCCGGTTAGAGCAAGTTGTGTGTGTGTTGCAGCTGACCTGCGTAAACTGCACTCGCTGGACCCACGCCCTTGTCTTGTGTGCAACCGCATGTACAGTAACTTGTCCAACCTGCGGCAGCACATGCGCCTCATCCACAACCCTCAGAGTGTCACATGCCCCATATGTAGCAAGTCCTTCAAGACCAAGCTGTATCTGAAGCGTCATCTGGTCAGCTTCCATGACATCAATCCCATCGATCGCCGGCTCCAAGAGGAAATTTACCAGCATCAGGTTAAAATTCCTAAACAGGAACAATCTGTATCAGTATCACAGCCTCATCAGCAACAGCAACAACAACAGCCACAGCCTCAACTACCGTCTCAGCAACAATTACAGTCACAGCCACAATCACAATCTCATCTACAAATTCAAAATGGTATCGAGATATCGATGTCCTCGCAAAGTACTCAACAGCAACAACAGCATCAAAATCAAGAGTGCAATCAAATCCCGCCTGCTGCGTCGTTACAACAGCATCTTGGTAGTCCTGAAGAAGTTGTCACTGATGATGATGCTGGTGATGAAAAGCTTCGAGCTTTTCATGCTCACGTTGGAGATACCGCGTATCCTGTAGAGGTGGCTCAAATCGGTGATTCTAAAAGTTTCGCTGGTGGTATGCTTCAATATAATGCGTCGTACTAATTGTTTACACTATCTTGATCATTATTATTTATTATTATTATTATTTTATTTCTACCCTTAGTGGTCACACTTCTTGAAAATAACGTAGTGGTCATACTGGGTCTACACGAAAAAAATAATTACAGTATAAAATGTAAAATCGGTCACGTCGTAATCAAAACTAGAAAAATTACAGTTCAAAATAACATTTTTTCAAATTCAAATTTTGAATTTAATTTTCAGAGCTTTCAATGTAAATATTACATTCTAAAATGTAATTCTTATAAAATCTGTAATTATTACAAGCTGAAACTGTAATTTTTCAAGTTTTCTTTTTTCTGTGTAGTTGACTCCATACGCGGCAAAAATTGTTGCTACCCGCGTTTTTTTCAATATTTTCACTCGAGCCGTACATGAAAATAATTTTTAACACTTCCGTTGAATAACTCTATCGTTTTTTAATTGTTTAATTATAAAAAAAAAATGCCAGAAAGTCAAATTTCGAAAAATTTGACTTATTTTTTTACTAAAAACTTCATTTTTTAAGATAAATGAAAATGACCTTCGGTTCTACTCCGGATATCGCATACTTTGAAAAAAAGTGGTGTCATGTCGAGTTTTTCAAGAAGTATATCGATACTGCCATTCTTATACGTCGTACCCCACATTTATATAATTTATAAAACAGTTTTATAAAATTTTTTTTTATAAATTCATAAAATTTATAAAACGGTTCATTTTTAACATTAATTGCATTGAATTCGACGGATGAAAATAATTGTTTAAAAATAGTTATTAAACTATTTGACCTTTAAATTTTTAATATGACTTTCATACTATTCTTATGATTCTATTTTTTAAAAAAAGTAAATTTGTTAAATTTTGTGGGATACGACGTATTAGAATGGTAGTATCGACATTGATTTGTGCAATTGAAATCGTAAATTTTCATGAATCTCAAAAAAATCTTAAAACAATAATAGATACTATTTTTAATGATATCTTCGAAGCAAGAGCAACTAAAAAATTGCCTCGGTTCATCTAGATCCATAATGACCACTACAATACGTTTAGGGCAAACGCTCATCGGTTTTATTTTTTAAGTTAACTAATATTCCATATTTTAAGTTAAAAAAAATTTTTTATAAATTGCCAAGCATATAATTTGTGATATAATTAAATAGGAGAGAATGATTATTTTTTAGTGAACTTGTGATTATATAGTAAACGTATCTTTATTACTTGATCAATGATTTAAGTAGTATTAACTAAAAATAAGGCTGATACTGTGTATTAAAATACGGTCGGGAACCGAATGTCAAAAGACGCGGAAAAAAAAACGTACAATTCGAAATTTTTCCTCTGAGAGTGAAGACAGATAATAGATTAGTATAACTGTGACGTAAATAATTTTTTATGAACTTGTAACTTCAATTAAAATGTAGATTGTAAATACAATTTTTCGGAAAAGAAGTTGATTGTACGTTAAATCCGTGTCGAGTTTTAAAGCAAAAGTGAAAAAAAGGAAAAAAAAATTTTAAAAATACCTTAAAATAATAATAAAAAAAAAAAAAAAAAAAGAGGAGAGAAGTGACTAAATAATGCCGTAGGTGGAGCAGCCATCCCACCTCGTACTGATAACTTTTTCCGCAGCCAGTTGTAATAGTAATAATTGAAAAATAAGAAAACATAAAAAAAAGAAAAATCATAAAACAAACAAATGGTAATAGTGCAGAAAAAAGCCTTGTTGTTTCATTTGATGCTATACAGTGTTACACAGACTACAGATATTTACAACAATATTATATTCTTACAGAGAATTATATTTACTTTATAATTATTGCATTTTAATGTGTAAGGGAAGAAAAAAATGAAAAATAGAACCATGAATAATTAAGAACAATCATTAAATATGTTTTCACCACGCACATTATGATTGCAATATACAGCCAATCGAAAGCTCAACAGAGTAATAATATTTATTATTAAACAGTTATCAACTACAAACCGTGATTGCAAACAGTGCAGCAGATTTAATTAAACAGTATACTATAAGGGGGTTATTGAGTCTGTGTCAATTTTTTCCATAACTAATTAAAATCAATACATACACGGAAAAAACAAGATGAGATTGGATATTATCTCAGATTATACTCAGTGATATCTTTGGTGAAAAAAAATTTCAGATAGCTAAAAAAATCCAGATTATACTGCGTGATATCCGAATTATACTCATTATAATCTAGTATTATCATTTTCTTTTTTATTAAAAAAAAAAAATTACTATATTTTTTTCTTTTTCTTTATAAATTTTTTTTTATATTATACAAAACTTTATAAATAGTAAAAGAACTTTTTTTCTAGATTTTTTTTTATAATCTAGATTATTTAGATTTTTTTATAATCTAGATTATACTTGATTATTTTATAATCTGGAGATTACAATGAGTATAATCTAGATTATAAAAAATCTAAATAATCTAGATTATAAAAAAAATCTAAAAAAAAAAAACATTGTACAATCTCCAGATTATACTGCATGATATTTGGATTATTATAATCTGGATTATACTCATTGTAATCTGAATTATACTAGCTACTATCTAATTTTTTTTTCACTCTGTATAATCTTGGATGACATCCAGTGTAATGTTGTTTTTCCTGTGTACCTAGATTGTTTTTATTTTATTGATAATATAATTATTTATATCTGTTAACAATATTGTTTATTCCGTTTATACAGTAATATTAATAATAATTATACTACTAATCATAATTATAAATAATAGTAAATAATAGTAAAATAATAACAATAAGCCGTGATAATTTGTTGAAATAAAGCAGGCATTAAAGTAGGATTTTATTGCCACAGACTCGCCCCATGCAACATGCAACTCCATAGCCATAGTACCATACAGTACAACTCAGGACTTTTTATATTATATTTTACAGATGACAATAGTTCCATAAGTACGATCATTAAAAGATGTTAAATGTTACCGGGTTTAATTTATATTTTTTTGTTTTATAAAAAAGAAAAAAAAAACAATTATTAAAACGTTAACATTTAATCTTGAGATCGCACTGTTCACATTGACAGGCTCCTTTACCTCACATACAATCAAATAAAAATGAACAGATTACAACTATATATTATTATATATTAAAATAAGTAATAAGTTTTACAATAGTAACAGATTAAAAAGTATTGCAATAACTGCAATACTTTGTTTTTTCTAAACCGTACATTTTTTTAGTTTTAAAAGTATATATAAAAAAAAGATTAAATTTTTTATCAACTTAACAAATGCCTATATTACCAATACTACGATACAAAACAATCTTTATTATCTGTTATTATATTGGTAAGCAAATTATTACATAAATCATCCTTTTTTACATATTTTTTGTTAATAATAAATAATAATAGATAAAAAATCACAGATATAAATGCAATAGATTAATTAATTTGGTTACTGAATATTTAAAAAAAAAACGGGATGCCCAGCAACATTAAATGACAATTAGTATACCGAAATAAGATTAGATTATAAATGTTGCATATCATGTTATAATATTGTTATAGATTTTTGCCAAGCAGTGTTTAGAAGCACCTAAAATCTCGAGTTGTTTGGATCGTACCCATATTGCAATATTACAATTATTAAAGTCAATAGATTGAAGAAAGATAATTAAATACAATAAATGACTGAATGGCCTATGTAATTTTTTAATTGAGCCATAATTCGCTGGCCGAGCCGACGATAATTGTGATCAATATTTTTTCACATATATGCATCGATTATTTACAGATAATATAATTAATAATAATTATAAGCAGAGTTTATAAATAATAAAAAAAAAACTTTACGTTGACGCGTAAAAGTTTACCATTCGATCCATAACTCGAGATCCACTTACATACAATTAACTTACATCAAGAAATGATACGTTAGATAATCTGTCGCCTAGAATAAATAATAAAACTATCATTTCATTGAGACAGGTTTAACTTCGCTGGGCATTAAACGCAAACCGGTTACCTAGTTATATCATTAATTCACAGTCCATTTTTATGATGTTCAATTGATTATTTTCATAACAATTCAATTGAGAACTACTTTTGAAAACAACAAATGCTAAAACATTTTAATAAGATAGATATCAAAGCACAAGCTAATATTTTAAAAAAATACAAAAGGCTTAATTAATCCAGCCAATTAAGTGCAGTAATAATTTTTTAATTATACAAATTATTTATTTAAAATAAATCACGGATTTTTTTTAATTAGGGTACTTAAGAATTTATTTTTTTTATTTTTAATGTTTTTATATCGATTATTTAATCAAAATTGTTTATTTTTATTATTACAGTTTATAAGTTTTAATAATTATATTTATATTATTGAGTTTAAGACTTATTTTTTAATTTTATTTTTAAAATAAAAAAAATTTTTTTTTTACTTTATAAAAGTAAAAATTATTAATATTAATTTTTAAAAAAATAATTTTTGCTTCACAAGTAAAGTAATTAAACGAAAAATATATACTAATATTTTTCAATTATGTGTTGTATATATGTAAATTATGCATTTGTATTGACGTTAGAAGTTATTCTTCTATTTATGCGCTGTTTTACAATTATTTATTAAACGTAAAATAAAAAAACAACCATTTTTTTAAGTGCAATTTTTTTGTAAATTTATCCGGACTTTTGAATATTTTGCAAATGGAAAAATATATATCATTTTCCACTATATATATTTTTAAATTTAATTTCTAGTCATTCTAAGCTTATGCTTGTGTAAACAAAATCAGTATTTAATTGTATTTTCGCGATTTTTATGTAGTATTTATATTAATATATTAAGTTGTAAATTGTCCGGATAAAATTTTTATAGTATTAATTTTTTTTTTATAATTTATAGAATAGTAAGATATTAAAGTACAATTTATGACTTGATTTATAATTTATAAAAATGTATTTTTTTTTATTGCCATAAAATACATCTAATAACTTTAATATCAATTTTAGTACTCGATAATTGTTGTAAAACAAAAAAAATGAAAAAAAAAACAAAAGCAATTTAATTTTGACTTGTAAATAACATTTTGGATAAAAAATTCATAATAAATACCTTAATCAATAACCAGAATAATAAAAATTGATAAAAAAAATTTTTAATAAGCAAAAAAAAATTTTTTTTTCAACTCTAAATAATAAACATAGAAATTTTGAAAAAAACGTAGTGACGGAATATTTATTATTGATGAATTATCTAAGTGTAATTAATATTTAAGTGATGATGAAAAAAAAATTGTCAAATCAAGTATAGAATTTTCGATTAGAACTGTCAAACTATTTTAGAAATGTAAGTTTTAAATAATCTGAATGACTGAATTCTGTAAATGGACATTGAGATTCTTGTCAAAAGACGTTTGTATACTTTATAAAATTATGAAGTAATTTTAAATGAATTAATGGCGAAAAAGATCTTGGCATTATTTCTGACCAGATAATTGATAAGTTGAACCAGTCAATTCGGTCGACGAGAGAAAAAAAAAAGTACTTGATTTTCGGCAAGAATAAAAGACTGTAGATTTTAGAAATTTATATTTGGATTAAGATAAAAAAAATTATTGTTCGGCATTTAGCGGTGCAAAAAGTTTATTCGTTTACTAATAGAACATAAAAAGAAAGTTCAAAATTAATATGTGATATTACTTGTGCCACGAATAAGCTTGGTTGAAATTATAAATAAAAATTTATTGACTTCTGATGATGAAAAAATTATTTAGCTAAATTTTTTTGGTTTAACGTCGAATTATCTGAACAGAATGAGCTTACATCAAAACATAAACCTATTAATTAAAAATAATAATAAAAATTCAAAAATAATAACATAATCTTCAAAAAAACAGTGCAATAAATTTCGTTTCTAAGTACTTGATTGAGATCTTTCAAGATGTCCTAAATATTTAACTATTTCTCGCAAATAAAAAACAATTATTATGATTCTATACGTATTTTATACTTTTGAAAGTGATAATCTTATAAGTATATAGTGATTAGTAACATTTGTCTATATTAAGTACAATAATTGTATCGATTTGTATACTTATTCATGTCTATTTTTTCACTGTTATTTTATTATTTTTTTTTTTTACATGCAATTGTATTTTTTATCATAATTACACGGAAAGAAACAGATTATACTAGATATCATCCCAGATTATAATGCGTGATATCTAGATTATACTCATTGTAATCTGGATTATATTCATTGTCATTTAGATTATACACAGAAAGAAAAATTTCTTGACTGGAGAACGAAATTCTTGGCTCAAGAAAATTTGTCGAGTGCCTGAAGGAAGACCAAGTTGTGTTGGCCGAAGTAAAAATTTTTGTTGAAATTCTATTCTTGGTGGAAGTAATTTTTTCTTAATTCAAATTACCATAAATACTTGGTACAATAAATTTTTATATTTGATCACGATTTTTAGATACTTTAGGGAAGCAGCGCTACCTATTTCAGCTAAGAAAAAAATTTTCTCACCTTGAGAAAATTTTTCTCTTGACTATTTGATACCCATTTTATATTATTTTAGCGTGTAATTATACATATTGAATGAAAAAAAAATGATGAAATATTATTTGATCTTCCCATTTGACATGTTAATCAATAAAAATATTAATGAAAATTTACTTCTATCTTTATATTTAATTTTTTGGAGCAAGAGAGAAATTTTCTCAAGATAAGAAAATTTACTTCTATCAAGAACTAAATTTTTTGGAGCAAGAGGCGGAATTTTCTTAAAACAACAAGATACGTATTTCTTAAAGCAAGAAAATGAATTTTGTTGGAATAAGTGAAATTTCTTGTGTCAAAAAAAAAGTTTTTTTTTCGCCTAAAAAAATCATTAGCAAGAAAAATACTTTCTCGGCTCAAGTGAACCTTTTTTTCTGTGTACTCAGTATAATCTGGGATGATATCCAGTGTCATCTTATTTTTTCCGTATTACAGTAAATTTGTATTACTTTTTTGAGATTTTATTTTATTAAATCGATTATATTTATATCGATTACTATATAATTTTCCAATAATCGAGCATTTCAGATTACTGAAGAATACCTATAATTTTTGATTGATAACTTTACATTTATAATATTATCGGCGATATTGATATTATTGGTAATTATTTAACTCTTTAAAAAAAAAATAAAAATGAAAAAAAAAAAATTAATAAATAATAAAAAAAAAAAGAAAAAAAAATTAATAACCAACCAAAACATCGAGCGTACACCATATATTTGATTAAACTTATACAAATGTGTAATCGAATGTGTTTTATGGATGATTAATTGCCATATGAGTATTCTTTATAATTATAAGCGAACATCGTGAAATATTAAAATTAATAATTCCATATATACTTTTATTTATATGAAAATACAAAATGAAACTTCAAAATTATGTAATTCATTTAAAATACAATACAAGATAAATTTAGTAATTAATTAATTGTAATTTCAGCAAAATTCATGGCATATGGTATAAACTGATTATAATGACAGTAAATTTTTAAAAATTTTGTTTTATACAGCTAATGTTTCCAATAATAAATAAATATCTTTTTGTCCGCTATTTTTTTATCGATCAATATTTATTATCTCAATATCTCTCTTTCTCTCATTTTACTTTCTTAATAAATTTTTTTCAGGCATACAAAAAATTACTCATGAAGTCGCACTACTCACTCACATACATGCTTTCTTTTGCTACTGTAAAATTAAGTATTGAAAATCCTAAATATATACACTTATTTTTTTTTTTTTAATATTTTAATAAGTAGAATGTTAGTTTATAGTAGTACTTTTAATTATTTAGCAAAAAGTTCACGTTCTAGTTATTTTCATCTTAAGTTAAGATTAAAAAAATTTTTTTTAGAATATAAAGCTTTTTTTTATCTACTTAATTTTTAAGTTTTTTATTTTAATAAAATATTTTAGTTGAAATATAATTTAGTTCATTCAAATTGAATGTTATTTAATAGTTATTAAGTGATATTTTACTAAAGCGTAAGTAAAAGTAAATCTTTATACTTATTGTCGAAATTTCAACAATATTTTTAATAAATTTTTTAGATTAATATAATTTTAAAAAAATAATAAAGTAGGAAGAAATTATTTAATGAAAAAGAAGAAATAAAAGTAAATTAAAACACACACGCATTTTAAATTCTATTTACGGATAAAACATACTCAGTACATTTGTACTATTGTTAATTAAAAGTTTATTCAACACTTCTCGACTGGGTTGAGTGTTTTACCGTGTTTTGTAAATGTTTGTAATTAAATTACTTGACGCGCTTAAAGAAAAATTGACAATTTCTAACTTTTAGTACAATTTCAACGTTCTGTACATCACTAATTTTCGTTATTTTTTACTTATCACTTTCTTATGATATTTTTAATCAATAATTTCTATTTTATTTTAATTAACGCCAAGCGGCAATACAAAATATAGAATATTAAATTTATCAAATAAATTTAATCAAGTGATTTTACATTAAATGATGGTAAAGGGAGCAGATAAAAATGAAAAATTCTAAAATTTTAAGATATAATTGCAAGTACTAAGGGGTTCCATGATTCTTGATCCTTTGACAAAATATCACCAAAATAAATATCCCCGGACAAAATATCTTAAATAATTAAATTTTTCAATAAAACAATTCAAAACAATAAATTTAAAAAAAATTATCAATTTTATTTTAACACATTAATGGCATTTCAACAAATTTTCGTAGCACAACTTTTTACCGTATTTTGCCCTTTTATCATGGATTTTGTGTGATATTTAGGCTCGGGGGTATTTTTTTTTGAGAAATTTTGTCGGAGGATCAAGACCCCTGATACCGTACACGAAAAAAATTAACTGTAATATTCACTCGGATTCCGATTAATTTTTATAGTTTCAAACAGTAAACCGGATATCGGGGTGGCAAAAATATAAATATTACAGAACTTAATGTAGAAAGTATAAAAGCCAAAATTTATAATTTAATATCCAAAATTAGTGATTAGTAGCTTGGTTGCCCAATTTTAAAACACAATAACTACAAAATTTTTATACCTAATTTATTTTAACATTGCTGCATTTTTTATAACTTTTAGACCTTAATTTCACGTATTTTTTCTTAAAAATATTTATGGGTGATTCTCTGTAAGGACGTCTTAAATCTGTACAAAATTGTCCGACCAAATTATTTTTGATTTTATTAGAAAAAAAATTAACAAGGGCTACAAAACTATTAGCTTAATTATAATAAATAAACAGCCGAATTAATTTTTGATTTTTCGATATTTGTGTATCTTTTGCCATATAACATGACAGGGGACTGATTTTTTTTATCAAATTGAGAAAAATCAAGCAAACTATTTCAATGCATTCAACTTTTTAAGTTCTCAATGAATGTTTACATTAATTAAAATAATATTAAGACTTATGGATCCAATTTCATAAATAAATTATGAACAAAAATAGCTGCCAGGGGACTGAGTTTTTAAGTGGCCCAGACACATATTTCCAGCACAAACGGTGATTTGATACTAAATAAAATGCCGATAAAGCACTAACAGTCCTATGGTTATTAACTTGAGGTTAGTTAGATCCTCATAAACTTTACAAAAGGTAAAATAACACGCTAGATTTTTTTTTTTTCGGCTTTGAACTTTTGAAAGGGGATTGATATCAAATGCCTGGGACAAGCTTTGATTTAATGAATTCAATGAAACAAATTAACTTTCGGTACTTTTTATTGAAGAAGATTGTTAGTTAACTAATTAAGTTCATAAACATTATGGACCAAATTATTTATTATTGACGAATAACTTAAAATTTAATCTTAAAGTTTTAATTTTGGGACTGGGACAGCCCAGGGGACTGACATTTCGGTGGTTTACGAATTTATAGCAAAAAAACTAAAATTTATTCCATTTTAGTTTTCAATGCTCCAAATAGAAATGTTTTTTTACTTTCGTAATAAATTTTTTTTAGTTAAAAAATAACAATTTTTCTAATAAAAAAATGCCCGGAACAGCAAAAAACATCTTTACCGAGAATCACCCTTATATTAAAGTATTTTCTATTCATAAATCAAATTTTTTATCAATTCGGCAGACAAACGTTTTTTTAATCAGAAAAATTAAAAAAAATTTCCAAATCCACAGATTCGGTAGAATCTGGCGCCAAGTTCCGTTCAAATCCGTTGTCAACGGAGCGCCAGACTACCGACTGTGTTTACTATAAGCAGAACGGTATTTTGAGGTTGCAAAATTTTATTTAATTCTACGGTACTTTTTTTTCCTAAATTGTATATTATAACAGTAATTCATACTTTATTTTACTGTTATTAATTAATTATATTCACTTATAACAATTAATCTACTTGAAATTACTAAATTTAATCAGCACAAACTATAGCAACGCAAAAATTTCGATCCTGACTTTTTTTCGATGGGCAAAGTGATCTGCCACAGACTAAAATATTCGAGAATGCATAGTAATCCTTCATCAGATGGGAAACTACAGTTAAAAAAAAATATTTCACTGCTTGCATCTACACCCGCCAGGGTGCGCTGAAATTATTTTTACATAAACTGTAGCTGCAAGGGAAATGGTTTTTTTAATTTTTAAATTTACAGCAAAATTTTTTTTAATTTCCGAAAATCATAAACAATCATATCGGTTACTTGGATTTTTTTATTTTATATCTTTTTGTAAAGAAAAAAACTAATTTTTTTTTCTTAATAGTCTTATGAACGTGGACTTGGCGCGATTTTTTTACAGTGAAACTGTTTTTGTTCGGTGTTAGTTACTGTTTTAAAATTGGGCAGCCGCAGCTGTCACTATAGTAAATAACGACTCTTTCATCTTAGAAAATTACAGTTTCAAACAGTAAAAATTGCCATTTCAATATATATAGTCCATATTATAAGGAGAAGGGGAACTCAGATAAAAGAGAAAGGGGTCTCACTCTAGGAGAATTTAAACATTTGAAACAGTAAAAATTATACTTTTAAAATATACATTTTACCAGCCCAAGCAAGTCAATAATTACAGTTTGATTTTTAGCGTTGCGTTTAAAATTTACCATTTTACTTTGTAAATATTGACGTTGCTTGTATTAGAAATTTACTAACTTTATTTTATACTTTTTACATATCATAAGATCATTTTTTAGCTACGAAATGATAAATATCAAAGTCTGAATTCTCAATTATTATACTTAAACATTTTAGACATTTACATAGCGAATATTACTGTTTGAAATAGTATTTTCTTCCATGTAAAGAGTAAATTGTAACGTTTAAATGGTAAATATTATAAAGTGAATAGTAAAATCACGATTTTACTGTTTGAAATGGTAATTTTTAGCAGTTGATTATTATACTTATTAGAAATCGACTGTTATTTATTACAGTTTACTTTTTTCCGTGTACTAGGCGGAGAAATAGCAGAATATTTCTCTACTGAAATAATTTTTCTTACACTTATGTTATGATCTACTTAAATATAAGCCATTTTGTCAACATGATGTATCAGAACAGATATTATTGTCTCTGCAAAAACACCTCAGTTGGATTCCAAGGTCAATGTCGGCGTTTTTTTATTATATTGTCTTGTAATTCTTTTTTTTATAAAAGGTAGGCGATATATTTTACGCGTAAATACAAAAAAAACTCACCGAAATTTTTATAAAAAAATTAAAAATGATATTTAAAAGATGAAATAAAATAAAAATATAATAAATAATAAATTACACTGATCAAAATAGAGTAAACTTGCCAAAGTTTTTTTTTTACCCACTGAAAGATAAACAAAAAAGTACATCTTTCCAATATAATATAATATATAACTTTTCTCATTATTTCTATCAGTAGAGGAACTTGGAAATCTTATTTAATGCGCTTCTGAATAAATTTTAGAATAATTATTTGTTGAAAAATAAAATTAATAAAAGAAGAAATATATACTTTTTTTTTTTTATTTAATTATACTGATTAAATTGACGATAGTATTGATCGATTAGAATAATTTCGCACTGATAAAAAGCAAATGTTAAATCGATTGAATATGCTACGGCAATAAAAGCAGCCAAGTGTAATGTAACATTAATTTAAAAGCTATTTTGAAAGCGAAAATAGTTTTAGTTTACATTGCTTGCAAGTAAAATTGCAATTTTAAATTAAAAAGAAGAAGAAAAAACACGCAAGTAGGAATATCTTTCCTTTAATGTCACTCATATTAACTTTAGCAAGTTTAAACTAAACAACTTTAAACCAGTGCGAATGTTGACGGGTAGGAACTGATCAGTGTAATCCTAAGGGAAGAAACTAGCTGGTTTCTGTCAGGTGTTCTAGTTTCTGACTTCATTTCAGTTTCTCAGAATTGCAGTTGTTTATTATAAACCTTAGTATCATATTGGATAATTATGCAAAGAAGGCTCTGGTGTGTAAAGTTTTTTTTTTTATCTCTTGTAACCGAAAGTTAAAATTTTTTAATCACTTGTGAGACAATGGTAAGGATTAAAAATTTGGGAAGAAATAAATATTTTCAAATATTTTTGAAAGAAAAAGATGAATTGTATTTTTGGTTTAATTTATTCAGGAAGAAGAGCACGTCGTGGCCGGCCACGGCTTGGTACAAAAAGTGGAAGACACTTAGCTTCAACTCATGGAGGTTCGCCATCAAGAAATGATTGGTTACCTGGTCCATTGGACATGAGCACAACGCCACCAACAATGCCAGCATTTCGGGGATTTGAAGAGTCATCACCTGACGGCGTGGTGAGTTATTCCGGGGGGCTTTATTGACAGAGTTGCTTAATTTTCATACTGATAATAGTTGTTCTAAATGAAGAGTTGAGTTTCAAAGGATATCTTTTCATTTTTGATTAATCGAGACAAAAAACTGGACAAAAACAAAAATTGAATATAAATAAATTAAATTTAGGTATATTAAATTATGATTTTTGTTAAATTGCACTGGACTTTCTTAACTATTGCCATTTTTAAAGATATAAGCTCATTTCGATGTTACACTCATCAAGAGCTTTCATTTGAGTACCCACATGCATTTTCATATATACATATATATGATATATATAAATATATGAAAAATTGATGTGGGTACTCAAATAAAAGGTCTTGATGAGTCTAATGTCGGGGTGAGCTTATATCTTTAAAAATGTCAATAGTTTACAAGATACAAGGTCATTTCTTAATGATCTATTTAAATAGATAAAGATATCCTTTTGAAAAACAGCCCCTCAAATATTAAACCTAATCTATTTCCAATTTTTGACTTCTGTACAAAGTAAATATAATTTTGATTCTTTTAAAAATTTTCTTAAATAAACAATATTAATGTGAAGAAATTATTTATTTTTATGAAGATATATTTGAGAAGCAAAGAGGCCTGCAACTGAAAGCTATTAAATCCAGATCTCAGTAATAGAGCCTTACATCTGCTAAAAATTTTCTTTCTATCTCAATTTTTACTTACTCAAGTAAATTTAAAAAATATTGTAATGAATTGATTTAATTTTTGGAAGCTATAAAAATTTTTTTCTGTAATTTTAATGATTTTATTAAAATTAAATTTTTTTTTTTTTAAGAATAAATCCAACAAGTATAATATAAATTACGTTTAAAGAAATGTTTTACTTTAATAAGTCTCTAATAAAAGTAGGTCAAGTGGGGTAGAAAAAAAGAGTGCCTACTTTTGCCGTTAAATAAATCAATTAAGAGTTAAATTTACTCTAATAAATATTTCAAGCTACGCAAAACAGATTTCAGAACTTGACGTTGTAATTTTTTGTGCTTGACAGCTATTATTTCATTTCAATTTACTTTATTTATTTTTTGTAAACAAAATTCTTGATACCTTGCATCCAAATAATTATTCTGGAGCTCACATCAACCTTGATTGTACCAGACCAGCATTTTGTAATTTGAGTTGCTTGAAACAGTGACGAGCTGGATAAAATAAAATAAAAACAAATTAACTTGAAACTTTTTCCGCTTGCAAAGTAAAGTATAATTGCAATTATAAATAAAATTACTACAAACAAAAGTAACTTCCAAAGCTCTATTATTTAAGTGGAATTTTAAAAATGCAAATAAATACGATAAATTAAAAAGTTATGACCAGATGCTATTTATCTTGGAAAAATGTCTGGATTACAATTTGGACATGAAAAATGATCCAATTGTCAAGTGTATATTTTTGAGCGAACTGGCACTGTAAGCTAGTCATATAATATCTATGAAAAGAGGATTTTAACATATGTAACAGACGGGATATTTCTGCTATCTGTTACAGGTGCACTTGGGCGAAGGGATTGCAGTTTGTGAAGAGCAGCTAAAGGCAGTCAAGTGGAGCGACTATAGAAAACTAACCCGAGGACTCGCAGCAATACTTTTTAGTCCTACTGAACTTGCTACGTGTTCTGTTACTGGACAAAGATGGAGTCGAGCTGGAACAGCTACTGAACGACCAGTAAAACCTGCGCTTGATCGAGCAAAAGTACAGGCTATTATATGTAAGTATATTATTATAATTTATTCTAATAAAAATTTGTAATTTTTCTTCCATAGAAAAATTAAAATTTTTCGATAAAAAAAATCTTTAAATGATCATTGGATAATTTTTTATAAAATCACTCATTCATTAGGTAATTTCTAAACGACCACGTGCTAATTTAGGTTGCATTCAAAAATACCCCATCTCTAGATAGATAATTAAGAAATGACCTTGTATCTCATGAACTATTGACATTTTTAAAGATATAAGCTCATCCCGATGTTACACTCATCGAGACCTTTCATTTGAGTACCCACATCAATTTTTCATATATTTGTATATTTTATATATATGTATATATGAAAAATATATCAAAATGCATGTGAGTACTCAAATGAAAGCTCTTGATGAGTGTAACATCAGGATGAGCTTATATCTTTGAAAACGTCAATATTTAAGAAAGTACAGTGCAATTTAAGAAATTACCCATTATTTTGTGAATTATTGACATTTTTAAAGAGATAAGCTCATCCCGTTGTTACACTCATCAAAACCTTTCATTTTTCATATATTTATATATATTATATATACAGTCGAACCTGGATAAGCGAGAACTGGATAAGTGAGAAAACTCTATAAGTGAGAGTAATAGCCAGGACCCGTCATTTTAAGCTCCCAAAACCTCTATTAGCGAGAAACAGAAACCTCTGTAAGAGAGAGTCGTTTTTCTCTCATGGACCTCCGTAAGTGAGACTGCTGCTTAACTATACCTCTATAAGCGACATTCGAGCTTTATTTCTTTATATTATTAAGGAGAAACTACAGCTACAATAAAAATACATACATACATAAAAGATACACATATACACACATCCAATGAAGCTAGCTTTAAATTCGTTGGAGACGGTCCATCAGTACTTTTAATACGCGGCGGTTGTTAATCAAGCAATATTCGACAAAATTTACGAGTTAGAGAAAAACATTCAAAATACAAAAACAGAAACCCAAACGAAATTGACGGATTTTTTTAAGTGTAAATAAGTTCTAAATAAAATAAAATTATATAGTGCATGAATTTTTGTTTTGTTTTCGTAAGCATCTTGATACCTACTCTTTTAAAGTACTTATATGTCGAATGTGACTTGTTATTGCTGCGTACCTCTATAAGAGAGAAACGCTACCCATATACCTGCATTAGCGAGAAACTCGGGTTAGTGAGAAAACTCTATAAGCGAGAATGAGATTGTGCTCCCTTGAACTCTTGCTTATCCAGGTTCGACTGTATGTATATATGAAAAATATATAAAAATGCATGTGAGTACTCAAATGAAAGCTCTTGATGAGTGTAACATTCGGATGAGCTTATATTTTTTAAAACATCAATATTTAAAAAAAAGTATACAGTGCAATTTAAGAAATTACTCATTATTTTGTGAACGATTGTCATTTTTAAAGATACAAGCTAATCCCGACGTTACACTCATCAAGACCTTTCATTTAAGTACCCACATCAATTTTTCATATATTTATATATATTACTAGCCGTTTCCCGCCCGCTTCGCTGGACGAATTGAAAACGGAAATAAATTAAATTTCATGTTTCATTTATATTTTTTTTTTTCATATTTTTATTATTCTCCTTTTTTTTTATTTTTGTATGAACATAAATATGCCCCGCGGATAGAACTGTAAGCATCGATATTGTTTAGACTTGCACAAATCGCAAATTTCATCGAATTAGCCTTTATCTTTCATCCATGTGATTTTTCTAGCTTATATTCATTGTAACTTTCAATGTGCAATTATTTTAACATTTCCGTGGCTTTCTTCCAATAATTAATAGTAATTGACACGAAGAAAAAAATTTGAAATGAGCATTAAAAGTTTTAGTTAAAGTCATTGCAAGTTTCATATGTGAAGTTGAAATCTGCCTAGGTTCAAGTGTGACGAATTTTCTGTTATCTAAAATTTATTCCGTGACATCAATTTTTTATAGAAAATTAATTGTTCATGTTTTTTTATGAATTCTATTGAAATAAGTAACTAAATTTCTTTTCCACATCTCAAGTGCTTAGAAAATGCATTCATTTTAATCTGTTACATTTCCGCGATCCCGCACTAAAAGAATTCATCGGTTATGTGATCTGCAAAAAGAAAATGAATGTAAAATTCTTAGTCCGTTGATTGGATAGCTACATGTAAAGTTAAGTTTTGCATACCTCTTAATGACTTTTTCTCCGCTGCCAAAGAGACGATTGTTGTAAGGAAATACACGAATATCTCCAACAAATTTGAAGTCTGTGAAAGTTACAGGTTGGAAATTAAAATTTTAGATTTTAACACTCACCCCCGCAATTCCTGTCAGAAGGAGACTTTATTGAAATCCATTTTGAGATGATCTTTGCATGAATAATAAAAGATTCCTACCATATTTAGAATTTTTAGAAGCTATATTTCGAAATTACAATTTTTTATTGTTAACACCCACCCCCGCAAACCTTATTGGAGGTGATTCATTGTAAAATCCGCTCTTAGATCATTTTCATATTACATATAGAAGACTCTTACTAAATTTGGAGTCTATAGGAGCTATGGCTTGGAAATTGAAAATTTTCATTGTTAACGCCCCCGTGATCGTCTTTGCGGTGGGATATCGTAAAATTCGTTCATAAATCATTTTACATCACTTATAGAAAATTCCTACAAAGTTTGGAGCCCGTAGGAGCTTTAGCTGGAAAGTTAAAAATTTTAATTGTTAATACCCACCTCCGCAACCCCCTGTGGGGTGAGCTATCGTAAAATTCGTTCATAGACTATTTCTACACCTCTTACAGAAGATTCCTACCAAATTTGAAGTCTATAGGAGCTATAGTTTAAAAACGGGAACTGTTCATTGTTAACGCCTCCGCAATCCCCTTTAGAGGATGAATTTCTTAAAGTCCATTCTTAGCTGACCTCTACATAGCAAAAGTAATATTCCTACCAAGTTTCACATTTCTAAGTCCTATGGTTCCCGAGATTTCGTGATGAGTGACTACATAGATGGGAATCCTTCGATTATCATCGAAATTTTTAACATTTTAGCGGACTTTTTTAAAATTTTCTTACATACAAAACTTTCTTCTGACAATTCTGAAGATAAAAAAAAAAGCCCAATTGGTCCAGCAGTTCTGAATGTAAAAAACCATAATCCGTTTAATATACTCTGTTGAAATCCATGAAAACAAAAGAATC
>CAJNRD030001119.1:7144368-7171048 GCA_905319865.3 Cotesia congregata
GACATTACACTTATTGAGACCTTTCATTTGAGTACCCACATAAATTTTTTATATATACATTATATATATATATATATCAAAATGCATGTGGGTACTCAAATGAAAGCTCTTGATGAGTGTAACATTGGGATGAGCTTATATCTTAAAAAATGTCAATAGTTCTCAAAATACATAATTAAGAAATGACCTTGTATCTCGTGAACTATTGACATTTTTAAAGATATGAGCTCACTCTGAGATTACTCTCATCGAGACCTTTCATTTGAGTACCCACATGAATTTTTCATATATTTGTATATTTTATATATATGTATATATGAAAAATATATCAAAATGCATGTGGGTACTCAAATGAAAGCTCTTGATGAGTGTAATATCAGGATGAACTTATATTTTTAAAAACATCAATATTTAAGAAAGTACAATGCAATCTAACTAATATCTTGAGAACTATTGACATTTTTAAAGATATTAGTCTTTAAAAACGTCAATAGTTAAGAAAGTTCACTGGTCACGACAGTCACCTAGTAACTGCAAGGTTGCTAGTTGATCAATTCATTTTTATACGGGAAATTATTTATTACATTTATATTTTAATAAAATTTTTAATTTTTTAACTTTTCCCAAAATTAATTGTTCTCAAAAATTTTTGCTTAAATTATTTTCCAAGTTAATAATTAATTAAACAGAAAACTTAAAAAGAAACTAAAGTAAAATTTGTGTAATAGATTTTTTTCTAAATAAAAAAATAGACGACAGGTTACAAAAATAAAATTAATTGGAAAATAGGGTTGTAAGATAAGACGTATGGTTAGATTTATATACCCGTGTCCAGGAAAACGGGAAATAAAAAATTCAGTAGTGCAGGAAAAGACATGGTGTGAGGATCGGCGAAAAGGAGCATTGTCAGCTCACGGCCTTAGAAAATAAAGAAAAAGGGAAAACGCATCAACCGACAAGGTAGAAAATAAGATTAATTCAAAAGAGTAAGATATACCTATACCTCTTTTGAGGTGGTGGCCGATGTCAAGACTGGAATCCGAGAACGAACGTAATAATAAACGGAGAGCAAGAATAGATAAATATTAAGAGAAAGTGGAGACTGGGAAAATGAAGAAAAAAGTGCGAAATCGTGATTCGGTTTAGAAGTAAATAAAGTATAAATAATGAATACCATCGAGAAAATTTGGAGCGATTGAGGGTGGGAAAATTCCGAGGGCGGAAAATACGCTGCAATAGACTCATCTCACGTCACCGCGCTTACGTATTTATTTACATATGTATGAACGTGTACTTGGTGCGAGATACTACCTATCTGGATATTTACATCGATTGTGATTCTACGAAAATAGAGCGGATGACTCAATGAATAAAAGAGAGAAAAATCAGTATAAAAAAAATTTTATAATAATTAGATTTTATTTTTATCGTTTTTTATATTTAGCCTTTTATAAAGTAGATTTACTTATTTTCATCTAATATAAATAAAAAATGCCATTCAGTAGCCGAAATGGAAGTAGATTTTATTTAATTACTTATTAATAAAAATTACAATTAGATTTTAACGCATGATTACAAGACCGACTTATTAATATCATGATTATTGAATCAAAATTATGATGAAGCTGTTATACAGTTAAAAAATTATAGAAAAAACTTATCAATATCGTGATAATTATATAGATACCATAATTATTTATTTATTTATTTATTTATTTATTTCCATTGATACAACCCAACAGCCAAGGCTAATAACAGGGTCTCTAAATAAGTTGATACATATAATTACATAGTATATAACTTAAAACTAAGGACGCTGTACTGGTAGCTTATATAAAAGAAGTTATAAAACAAACATAATAAGATATTAAGAAAATATTCGAGTATTTACAAATATTAAAAAGAATTTAACAACATGTTAAATTAATTATAATCATAATAAGAATTATATTAATAATTATAATGAGAATTAATTATAATAATTATAATAAGTATTGACTGAAGATATCTATCTGAAGATGTACAACTAAAGAAGTTTATTATGCTGTAATTTAGCAAGAAAACGGCTGGAACAGTAAAATTTCATTAAATATCTTCAGACAAATAGATTATTTTCAGTCTAGGAAAATAAAATGACATGAAAATTAAAGTTTGTTTAATGGGTTTTAAAATGCAATTTACAAAAATTCGATAAATTATTTTATTAAAAATTTATCTGCGAAAGAAATTGCCAAAATATAAATTTCTACGATTTTTAAAATTTTGAAACTCTGTAATTCTACCTCTTCTTTAAACTTGACCTTGGTATTCGTTTAAAAATTAAATATGTTGAGTTTGGAGAAGAGCGACAAACTGAGTTCGAAAATGGCTAAATTTTTTTAAAGTTGCGCTATGAGGACGGCTGCAATAGTTAGATTTTTATAAAATCTACTAAAAATGGATTAGATTAAAAAAATTAATTCTTTATAAAAAGTAAAGTATGAGCTTCCAAATTTTTGGTTTATATTATTGAATAATAGTTAAAAATAAATTTATTGATTTAACAGCGAATAAAGTATCGAAATTTAATTGGATATATGATATATTTCTCATCTTTCTCTACACTGTCTTTTATTACTTGTTCAAAGTCATATTAATATTATTTTCAATTATTTTTTTTATATTTTCTCAAGTTTCTTGAATTATATACTATTAAATATTTTTCTGTTTCTGTTAAAAGATAAACAAAATATTATTTAGTTATATTACGTCCTATTTTCTAGGAATAAAATTAAAGTTTATCCTACTTAGTTGATATAAATTATTTTTAATAAATTTAAGCTTATTATATCAAATAAAATGAATTTAAAAATAACTTATGATAATAATTAATAAAAAATAAAATACTAGGCACAAAAATTGCAAGTAAACATAATTGACCTATAAATAGCAGTGATTAGACTTTCCACAATATATCTTAATAACAGTTAAATGCTATTTAAGAGCACTCAAGTTGTTTCTTTCATGTCTTTTGTGACTCTGATTGTTCTGGACAGAAAGACGTATGAGCGGCTCAACTTAAAAATTTACAGAGCCATTAAAGACAAAAATATTTAGCTTTAAAAAAGTAAAAGCATTAGTACTTTTGTTTTTTATACAGTAGCAGTAAATTTACTGAAACTTTTCCCAAATATATTTCTTATGATTAATTGAAATGAAATATTTTTACAAGGATTATAAGTTGATGTAAAACATACGTGTCTAGATACACGGAGAAAAATTAATTATACTACCTACTATACAAAAATAGCAACTCCTACTATCTAAAATGGTAATAAAATTAATTAGTAACACAATAATAGGTGGTATCATTGATAATTGTAATAGTTACTATTAATAATGGTAACGATTACTATCAAAAATAACAATTGTAATTATTATAAATTATAACTGTTACAATCGAAGATGGTAACTGTAACCATCTCAGATTGTAAAAATTCTGAAAGAAAAAATAATATAAATTCACTTAATTAAATCCTTTATTTAGATCCATATTTTAGCTAATGTACATTTTTTTTCTTTGAAATATTAAAATATTTTAAATTCCCTTCAAAATTTTTTTTTTTAAATTTGATTTTTTTGAAGATTTAAAATTTTTTTTTTAATTTGAATTTTATTGAAAATATTGATTTTTTTGGAAATTTCAAATTTTTTTTCAAAAATTTTTGAACGTTGAAACTTGTTTTAGACAAATAAAAATTTAAATATATATTTTCAATTCGAATTTAATCCCAATTTTTTGTGCACTACAGCTGCTTTTAGTTTATTCAGATATGCATCCACAGTAACGCAGATTCTTAATTTTTTTAATATTTTTTACTTGCTTAGATAGTAGTTATTATTATTATAACTGATGGTAACTACAACCATCAAGTTATATTAGGAATTACGATTTTGATAATAGTAGTAACTAATTAAAATAATAACAGTTATTATTACTGATTACCATCACAATAGTAGTAGTTACCATCAGGATGGTAAATAATACAATTCAGATGGTTTACTTAATTATTTAAATAATATTTACTACTATCGAATTCAGTTAATAGATTTTAACATAACTAGATGATAAACTCTACTATAAAATTTTCTCCGTGTAATTTAATGAAATTCTAATATTTAAGCCGATATGAAAGTAAAATTTGCATAAGAATGTTTCGGAAATTTTTATTCATGAAACGTACAATTTTTTGGTGTTCCATTATTAGAACAGCTATCTCGTCAAACTCGAAAAGAGTTTGAGAGCCCGTCACAATGTGTGAATATATCATAGACATCAGTGTGTGAACGATTTACGTCCGCTTTATCTTCTAAATGAATCAACCAATTTAGGTAGTTCTTCCGAGCTTTTGGCAGCCGAAAATCTCCTAGTAAACATTCATCAATCATTTTTGTAATGTAGAACAATAATCTTTCAACGTTGGTGAAAATTTACGGCTCTGAAAAATTTATCTGGAATTAATGAAGTATTTTTGTTAATTAATATTTTCAATAACTTAATCTTGGGAATTTGGATAATAAATAAAGTTATATTATAAGAATTGAAACGTTTTGCTGAAAAATCAAAATATTTTAGTTAATATAAATATTTAACATATAAAACAAAAATAAATAAAAATAACAATAGTTATTCTTATAGCTAACATCCTTGTTTAGTTTTTACAAAGTCGATAGATGTAAAAGAATAAAACAGCATATTTATAATCTCAAACATTTTCTCAAATTACAGTATTAATTACTTGCTCAGATTCCTTTCAAATACCATTCAAAGTAATGAATGAATAAGATAGAAAGATATTTAGTTTAAAATGATATTTACTACTTTATTATTTGTTAATTAAGTTAAAAAAAAAAATATATCTATATTAGACTTGAAAATATATACTTGCAATAATACATAATTCAACCTTGAAATATAACATTGCAAACCCTAAAAGTAAATCATAAAACAGCAACACTAAGTTACAATTAATTTTGGTTTCAGGAAACTAACAGATATTTTCATCATGATCAACTATTACTTTTCCTTCAGTTTTTATGAATGTTGTCATAAAAATATCTTTTTAATAGGAAATAAGTCACTAGAAGTTTTATACGACATAAAAACATTAGCAAAGTATACAAACAATATTTCAAAGACTTCTATAAGTTTTTATTTACTTACCGAAAGAAACTTTCAGCGTTCTTCGTATATTAATGAATGATTCTGAAACGCTCTATTATTTTTCAAAAAACCAAAATAAAAATCTTTAAAAAATGATTAAAGAATTTTCTATTATTTCATTATTTAATTTTATTTAATTACAAGCTAAATTGTATGCAGTTAAAAATATCTTTTCATAAAAAAAAAAGTATAAATAGGAGCAAAAATAGCCTTGCAATTCTTATTTCTTCTTTCTTTTTCTTTTGTTGTGAACCAAATGGCCCAGTTTCACTTTAAATCGCCGAGTAGTTTTTAGCTTAAATTTTCTGTGTACAGATAGATAGTTTTAACAGTAACGCCCAGTGCGAGTGATACAGTAATCTAAAAAAATAGCTACCGCAGCAATATTTCGTGTTGTTATCGGGTTTGCTATACCATTAGATTGTTGTGATTCCCCAGAAGTATTGTTTTCATAGTCATATAGATCCATTTTATTGATATGTTTCTGTCGAGTTAGAAACTGTAAGGTATAATAGCGGTGCGATTATATCTACTGACAAATGTTTATGGAGTAAAACTAATTACCGCCGGATCTAAGCCGTTATAACTAACACATTACTTCACAATATAACTTTACAATATAACTTTATACGTGCGTACAAAAAGCCTATTTCCATTAAAATTATCATTCGTAACAGCAAGCGATGATTTTTTTATGAGAATGTTAAAGTACGAGCATGGACTCACCATCAATTTTAATAAAAAAAAAAGATAGACCTGCGATTACGGCAGAGAGAAATTATTTAGAGTACTGTCAATTTTAAAATCGAAAATACCTTTTTAGAATTTGGGGTAAAAGCACCAATTATTGAGACATGGTTAGAATTGTAAAATTTTTTTTTATCATTTATAAAATCAATATTGATGAATTTTTAACATAAAATTGTTTTTTTTTTAATTTTTAACATAAAGTTGCTTTTTTTTTAATTTTTAACATAAAATTACTTTTTTAAATTTCTAACAAAAAATTGCTTTTTTTTATTTTTAACATAAAATTGTTTTTATTTTAATTTCCAACAAAAAATTACTTTTTTTAATTTTTAACATAAAATTGCTATTTTTAATTTTTAGCAATAAATTTTTTTCTTTCCAATTTTTAACATAAAATCTTTTTTTTAATTTTTAACAAACAATTACTTTAACATAAAATTGCTTTTTTTTTAATTTTTAACATAAAATTAATTTTTTTAATTTCTAATAAAAAATTGCTTTTTTTAATTTCTAACAAAAAATTGCTTTTTTTAATTTTTAACATAAAATTGTTTTTTTTTTTTAATTTTTATCATAACATTACTTTTTTAATTTTATTTTATTTAACATAAAATTGCTTTTTTTTAATTCTTAACATGAAATTACTTTTTTCAATTTCTAACAAAAAATTGCTTTTTTTAATTTTTAACAAAATTGTTTTTTTTTTTAATTTTTAACATAGAATTGCTTTTTTTAATTTTTAACATAAAATTGTTTTTTTTTTAAATTTTTAACATAGAATTGCTTTTTTTAATTTTTAACATAAAATTGTTTTTTTTTTTAATTTTTAACATAAAATTGCTATTTTTAATTTTTAACATTAAATTTTTTTTTTCAATTTTTAGCATAAAATCCTTTTTTTAATTTTTAACATAAAATTACTTATTCAAATTTCTAAGATAACATTTTTTTTTAATTTTTAAAAATAATTGTAAATTATTAAGTCAATCAAATTTAATTAAATTTTCCGCTATTATAATTCTAGTCGAAAGTTTTTAATTATCTATTAGTTTTAATAAAGTTTGTGCGTTAATTATTTCATCTTTGCATTATTATGTTGTTCTATTGTGGAAATGAAAAGTTTCGACGGGTATAATTTAGACAAACTTGTTAACTTTAATATTTTTAATATTTTTCTTTTATTTAAAACTGAATTTATGTCTTAGCTGTCCAAAAATTAATGTTCATTATTTTTTTATTTGATTTCAGCTTATGTGACATCAAGGTTTCCGTCAGTAGATGTAAGCAGTGTAAAACAAGTATTGGCCTATAAGTGTAAAGAAAATTCAACGGCTCTAAAAATGAAGTCAATTCGGTACATATGGTGAGATGATATAAGTTATTAATATAATTTTCATTTTCTATTATTTCAAAATTAAAATGTGAGTTATTTTTATTTATCTTTAATTTAATATCGATTTAGCAGCAGTAACTGTTCTTAAATATTAAATATTATCATATAATTTTCCTTTAAAGCACGCAATAATATTTTTAAAAGTAAAGAAGAAATTTACTTTGAAAGTAATCAAAGATGCTTTTTATCAAAAGTTGATTGAACGTTGATAGCTGATCACTTCAGAAGGGCTAACTTAAAGATATTGCGGCAAAAAGGATCTTTGTATAGTATCAAGTTTCACATTTACAAACCTTTTAGAAAATAATTCAGTAAATTGAGAAAAAAAAAGGTACTTTAATTTGTATCATATTTTCTTGTTTCAATAAATTACTTGATTAAAAATTCTCAAGCTAGAATTTTGACTGACAAACTTTTAAATATTTTTATTAATGAGAGTAATTTTGTCAGCAAAGAAATAAATATTTTTTATTTTTATTTGCATCGAAAATTTATAACTTTTTTTCTGTTGCAAAAACAGTTTTTAAAGTCAAATAAATCGTTGGTAAAATTAGCTACAGTGATATTCTTTCTTGTTTAAAACTTCAGAAAGTTTGCAAAATCATGAATGAGTAATTAAAAAAAATATTTACTCATTTACTGGGTTTTGTATTACTTATGCTAACAATTTATTTGAACATCGTTATCACTTTTTTAATAAGACGGATCTTTGAAAATTAAAAATTCATTCGCAGATTTATTTTTTGTATTATTATATTGTATATTTCCTTATCTAAATCCCTGCAAGATCACATAAATTCCACACATTATGTTGATAGGGTATATAATCAGTATTATATATCATTTTTAATAATAATTTATGTACTATCATTTTTTCAATGAACAATTCTATGAGAAAAAAATAATTTTGATGAGAAGATATGACTTTTAAAGATAGATGGAAAAGACAGGTATCTTTTAAGCCAAGTTGAAATTACACAGGGGGCGTTATTACTCGACTTGAAAAACGACTCCAGGCAAATATCACGGTCGGCGGCTTTTTGAGTCATTACTCGGTACAACGGAGACTTTATAAGAAATATACTAGAAATAAAAAGACAAAAATTAAAAAAAAAAATCTGATGGCAAGCATGTTAATATTATACATTAAAATATTATTTATTTTACTTTGAAATAAATTATGCAAAATATATATTATATTTATATTAATACTTTTTAATTAAGATTTTAGATTTTTAATTGTTTACAGTAACAAAAAAATTAACTTGACTCAAGAGAAAAATTCTTGAAACAAAAATATTATTTTAAAGAATTTTATAATTTTAATCAAATTGAAAAATTCTAAATTTGAGTAAAATTTTATTCAAAAAAAATTAATTTTTTAAATCAAGAATTTTTCTCGTTCATTTTTTTTTTGTCAGAAATAAAATCAATTTAAAATTCGCATTTTTAAGTGTTAAAAATTAAAATAAAGTATAAATTATTCATCAGTTTTACTACATAGATATATTTATTATTCACATGTTTGTTCCTCATAGACCCGTAGTTTAAACATAGGTTACTAACCCTCATAAGTATCAAATTAATCATCCAAGTTTATATGACCATAGCGTGTCTTACGATAGTTAGCAGTAAGTCTAAGCTTCATTTGTACTCTGATCCGCCTTCGTGCTCTCAGTTTTAAACTTTAAAAGATTATGAACAGAGCCCGAAGAGAATCTCAAAGCTAATTGCGAATAACTTTATTTTTTATTCTCAAATATGTGACTAGATTTTTAGAAAATATCACAAAATTTTAATAATTTTTCCTAGTATCAATAGGGTAAAAGACCCCATTAGTGGCGGGGATCCCATTACTGACACTTTCTTTGGTTTTGGTACTGATTCAATTAATGAAATCATTAATTTCAATAAATATATTATTTCTAATCTTTAGACCTTCAGATCAAAAAAATTTTTGCACGCCTTATAAGCGAAGCGTTGAGGTTGTGCTCTATTCTCGACATTTCGAAAAAAGCAGTTTTGTCGAAACTGAAATTGATTTTTTGTTATTTATATCACACTTACAAGTTAAAATAAGTATACTTATATCAAGTCAAATAATTTTTCAGGCACATAAAATATATTTCAATAACAATTTTTTTGTTTAACATAATAAATAATAACATTAAACATAATCTTTTTTGGACGTCCGTGTATGAATGGGTGTATGTGGCAGGGAAATTGGTCGAAAAAATGATCGTACCGGAATAATTTTTTTTTAATTATCTAAAGTAACACACGACAGAATTTCTTAGTTAATATGAGCGTTCAATTCACTGTCGTTAAATTATTATTTATAAAAAACTAATGTATGACTGTGGATTTTTTTGTATTTCTATCTATACATTTTATTATAGTATTTTTTTCCTCACCTTGCAGTTATGGTGCCACTAAACCATAGCAGTGTTTTCTGTTTTTTATTATTTTGCTTTCTATATTTTATTTTAATCAATTTTATTTTAAAAAATGAGATTATGAGGCGTGCACTTTTGGATTTTCCAAACTTTTTATTTTTATTACCAGTAGAACATTTTTTCATTGAAAGAAAAAGTGCCACTAATGGGGTCTTTTACCTTATATATCTTTTTAAAATGATTTTTTTTCAGTAAACATTCCAAAATATATTTTCAGTAAGCAGGAACTGATAGGAGTTTAAATATTATATCCAACCGCACTTCAATCAGTCATGAGCATGTAATTTGCGGTTAGCACATCCAAGTTGTTGCGGATTGCGAGTATCGACCACTAGCGATAATACAATTAGAATCACTAAAATCGTATTCGACACAATCCTTATGGATGTCTGACCGCTTAGCATAAATGAGAGAGATGTATTTATCTAAATATAATCCGTCAATATTATTGAATTAATAAATTCAAAATATCTGGATCGACTGATTTTATTTATTTATTTATTTATTTATTTATTTACTTCTGGTAAAGCAATTCTATAGAGGTGCAATAAGCACCTGTGCATAGACACCAGAAAAATATAATACATTTATAAAAAATTAATACATAATATTAAATTAACTAAGTAAATAGTGTACAGAGTAAATTAAGATTAATTTTACAAAATTTTTACATAAATACAATTTATCATGAATTAAAGTATAATTGATCTTATCCATCTTACAATATGTTTTCTTAACCATTTGGTATAATTTAGCTCTTTCAGATTATTAGGAAGTAAATTAAAATATTTAATTGCAACATAAATTGCACTTTTAGTACTTATTGTTCTATTGATTTTTGGTAAAGTTAACTGTCTAGCTCTTGTATTGATTACTCTATCAGAGTACAAAGTTTTACATTCACGAAAATAATAAGTTAAGGCTTGTATAACGAAAGATTGTTTAATCTTCAATGGTCCTAAGATATCTTCAGAATTTGTCAATTTGCTTAACATTTTATTTTGCAGATTTATAATAGGTTTTAAAGTGTTATCATATGCACCCCCCCCCCATGCTATAATTCCATAGTTATGTATGACTGTGGAGTTTTTTTTGTATTTCTATCTATACAGTTTTATTATAGTAGTTTTTTTTTCCCACATCTTGCAGGTTATGGGTGACCCACTAAACCATAGTCAGAGTTTTTCTGTTTTTTTATTATTTTGCTTTTTATATTTTATTTTAATCAATTTTATTGTGAAAAATGAGATTATGAGGCGTGCACTTTTGGATTTTCCAAACTTTTGTAGATTTATAATAGGTTTTAAAGTGTTATCATATGCACCCCCCCTCCATGCTATAATTCCATAGTTTATGACACTTTCAAATAGACCATGATATATGATTTTCAGTAATGATGTATTTATCCAATTACTTAATTTGTAAAAGAGGAAGGTAAAGTATTTGAGTTTTTTCATTAGTTCTGCAATATGTTTGTTCCATTTCATGTTACAATCAAAAACTACTCCCAGATATTTACAACTTTCAACTCTTTTCAACTCTCTATCTTTAATGTACAAATGAAAATTTGTAGGCACACTGTCAGTGTAACAACCAAAGGTAATAAATGTCGATTTATCAACATTTAGCGTTAACTGATTGACTATTAACCATTGATCTAGCTTATTCAACCAATCAGACAAACAATCAGATACTACTAACCAATTAGATCCACTACACAGTACTACTGTGTCATCAGCATATGATACAAGAGCATCAGGAGGCAGAATATTAAAAATATCATTTATGTACATAATAAATAGAAGTGGTCCCAAGATGGTACCTTGGGGAACACCAATTTTTACAATTCTATAATCACTAGTACAATTATTCAATTTAACACATTGCTCTCTACCTGATAGATAATTAACAATCAATTTATGAGGTAGACCTCTGATTCCTTTGCGCCACAGTTTATCAAGCAAGATTTTATGATTAACTGTATCAAAAGCCTTTGCTAGATCTAGGAAAACCAGTACAGATGCACGATTTTTGTCTAAATTATCATATATAAAACTAGAGGTAAAAGCAAGAGCATCATCTGTACCTCTATTCTTCATAAAACCAAATTGTTTGTCTGATATCAAGTTATTACCAATAAAAAATTCATACAATCTTACATAAATTATTTTTTCAAATATTTTAGCTAAATTAGATATTAGTGATATTGGCCTGTAATTAGTTGCTAGGTGTTTATTGCCAGATTTATGAATCATTACAATAAATCATTTACAATTTTGTAAAAAAAAATCAACCGCAAATTTAATAAATTTTGTAACATTTTGGCAAACTTTAAAGTTGTATACTAAAAAAAAATTAACTTGACTCAAGAGAAAAATTTTTGAATCAAGAAAATAATTTTTAAGGGGAAAATTGTCTTGAATCAAGACCAAAAATTCTTGAATCAATTAAAATTTCCTTAAATCAAAAAAATTTATTGTTCAAAAATTTTTTTACTCAAATCAAGAAAATTTAGTTCTTCAAAATTATATACATTTTTTTTATGTAGGGTTTGAAATTGAAGTTAAGTATTTTGAAACTTATCAAAAAATTTTTTTTAAATCTTATCTTCAAATTCGACACGATTGACCATTAAAAGTAGTATTGATAGCGATACAATCATATATAAAAAAAAAAAAAAAAAAGACTTCTAGTCCTTGAAAACTCAATTACTTTTTAGTTCGTTAACCAATAGTAACTTTATTTTCTACACAGAGTGGCATCTTGTGCTCTTTCTGTTTGATAGATAAAATAGCTTCATTGAAAGTGTGCTAATGGACTCCTCAAAATGGCACTGTGCCATAAACACTTGGGTTGGCACCATAAAATGTAGTCGCCAGCGACGGTTTATGACTCTGTGCAGCTAACTTACCAGTTATGAGTAGTGTACTCAATTTAAAACAGTGTTGAGTAACTGAAGTATGTTCATTTTATTTATTCCAGAGTTATAGAGTACTTTTAGTAAATTTTCAATTTTGTTTATGTGTCAACAGCGTCCCAATTCAAGTAATTTTTAATTAATTAAAATCTCGCGAGAAAAGTTATTTCTAGAACTAAAAAAAGTTTATTTTCAATCTTTTAATTTAAAAAAAAAAAAAAACTAAAGATGAAAAATTTTTCTACACAGAAAAAAAAATTAAAATAATTTTAATGAAGGAAAAAATTCTTTAATTGATCAATTAAATTAAAAGATCAATTGAATTGATCAATTAAATTAAAAGATCAATTGAATTGATCAATTATTAATAAATTTCACTACAAAATTGGCTCACGAGCTCGTTAACAGTTTAGAGTGTAGGTCAGGATATAGATATCTAAATTGAGCAATGCAATTTAAGCTATTCAACAGATTGTTATTAAATTTCCATCAAATGTCGGCGTTTGGAGGCCGCTTGAGTTATTTTGATTATTTTAAATGTAATGCAAGCTTGGTATGAACTCCATACATGTACGCGTAAATCTGTAAATAGTTTAGATCCATTAAACGGAGAGGCTAATGGAAAGCCCTAGTGAATTTTGCAAGCTATCGGTAATCGAGGGGGCTTATCGGGCATTACGTTTTGGAAAGAGCTCAATTGAATTCGCTAAATTGATATTTAATTATTTTATTGGAAAATCAATAATTATATAAAAAGATTTTGTTAAAAGTTTACTGCTTATTATTATCCATTTCAAAGCGTTGCAGTAAACTTTGGCGTAGTGGTGTTTAATGTTAACTCATATCGCTTATATGTCAGGTCGACACAGCACGTCAGATAATGGACAAAGCTGTGAACATAAGCACCGAGGATCGACACTGATAGAGTACTAAGTTAATTATTAACTTCAAAAATGAATTATGATTATGTACTTGAGTATTGATTTTAATTTAATTTTATTAAATTGAATAGTTATTTATCGGAATATTTATATTTTAAACTATTTAAAAATTTTTTTAATTCCAGGATAGTCATATTATAAAATTGTTTTTTTTTTGTGAAGTTTAGTATCACTGCAAAGATTTTAACTTGAATTTGTGCCTTTTCAAGGTTTCATTTCATTTTCACCGATAGTTAATTTATTGTGATAAGTATTTAGGCTTCATTCGAAAATGCTCTATCTCTAGATATATGATTAAGAAAAGACCTTTTATCTTGTAAAATATTGACATTTATAAAGATATAAGCTCATCCCGATGTTATACTCATCAAGACCTTTCATTTGGGTACCCACATCAATTTTTCATATATTTTATATATATATGTATATATATCAAAATGCATGTGGGTACTCAAATGAAAGCTCTTGATTAGTGTAATATCGGGATGAGCTTATATCTTTAAAAATGTCAATAGTTAAGAAAGTACAGTGCAATTTAACCTAATTACGAAACGACCTTGTATCTTATGAACTATTGATATTTTTAAAGATATAAGCTCATCCCGATGTTACACTCATCAAGACCTTTCATTTGAGTACCCACATGAATTTTGATATATTTTTCATATATTTATATATATAAATATATGAAAAATATATGAAAATCCATGTGGGTACTCAAATGAAAGCTCTTGATTAGTGTTTAAAAACGTCAATATTTAAAAAAGTTACGAAACGACCTTGTATCTTATGAACTATTGATATTTTTAAAGATATAAGCTCATCCCGATGTTACACTCATCAAGACCTTTCATTTGAGTACCCACATGAATTTTGATATATTTTTCATATATTTATATATATAAATATATGAAAAATATATGAAAATCCATGTGGGTACTCAAATGAAAGCTCTTGATTAGTGTAACATCGGGATGAGCTTATATCTTTAAAAACGTCAATATTTAAGAAAGTACAGTGCAATTTAACAGAATTAAGATATGACCTTGTATCTTGTGAATTATTGATATTTTTAAAGATATAAGCTCATCCCGATGTTACACTCATCAAGACCTTTCATTTGAGTACCCACATCAATTTTTTCATATATTTTAGATATTTATATATATGTATATATGAAAAATATATGAAAATGCATGTGGGTACTCAGATGAAAGCTCTTGATTAGTGTAACATCGGGATGAGCTTATATCTTTAAAGACGTCAATAGTTGAGTAAACTCAGTGTAATGTAAGAATATTCATTATTTAATAAAGCAAAATTTTTTGTAATTTATCAACAATAAAATTGAAAAATTAATCTAAAAAAATGGTAATTAAAATTGTTCTAGTGAGAGGCAAGATACAGATACATCGCCACGTGGTGACTCTGAAGACAAGTGAGAGGAGGTAAGGGGTGCGCGTAGGGTGCAGCCCACCCTTCTGCTACGCCGCGTCCTCTCGCACCCTCTGCACCACTTAAATCGTCGGTGCTCTGGCCCCGAGGAGTTCCAAGACATTAATCGTCATCATCATCGCAATTACTTGCATCACCAGGAATTATTGTTCGTTGAACCGTCAACTGTTCCAGCACTTGAAGGTTTTGTACATCTCCATACCATTCATCATACCTTAGAAGCGACTTTGAAACAAGCTGAAACTAGCTCGTATTTTTTATCTACTGGATAATTTTATTCGCGCACTTTCGTACTCTATATTTATAATGAAATTCAACTATTAAACGCAATTTTTGAGTTTTATTATCGAAATTATACACAAATAGCTTCATTAAAATTTTTAGAAAATAATTTGAGATTAAAGAACATTAAGAAAAATTTCGAAAATCGTGGAATAAAAAATACAGGGATTAAAAATAGACACATTAAATTCTTTATTATTTTTTATGATTTAGGTTTATTTTTTTTTTTTATTTTAAACTACAGTTTAAAATATCTTCTCAAAGTTGCAATCGGGTTTTTTTGATGGCAAAACTTTTAATTTATTTAAAAATTTTATTAAATTAAATTTTAATAAAATTGAATTAAATTATTAAATAAATAAATGAAGATAAAATATATAATTTATTTTTTAATTTTATTAAATTAAATTTGGAATAAAAATTAGCTTAAAAAATTTTAATAAAATTGAATTAATTTTATTAAATAAATAAAAATAAAATATTTAAAAAATAAGATAAAATATTTAAAAAAAAAAATTTAAGGCCGGTTTTATTTAATTGAGTTGAAAGTGATTATTACGTTTAATATTTAATTGCCGAAATTATATTGTAATGTGATTATTGATTAATAACGACGACATATTGAGGGTGAAACAATAATAGCTGTATGAAAAAAAAAAAAAAAAAAATAGCGTGGAACAAGAGGAACGCGCGCTGAGGCTGTGACCATCTAATGAAAAAAAAAAACAATTAAAAAGATCTTAAATAATTAACGAAAAAAGATACCGAAATGATAAATTGATATAAATAAGAGTAGCCCACTTCTAGGCGACTGCGTAACATTTGTCTAAGTACTTGCAATAAATTAATGAAAATATTTTTAAACTTACAAGGAAAAATAAAATACATAAGCCGACGTAATATGTTAATGACGTAGTTGTATAATTGTGATTCATAAAATCTGCCTAAATGAAGAATAATTAAATAAAATTTACCATTGCGCCTCTTTTTCTTAAGATTGAGAGGAAAAATTTGTAAGAGAAACAACGGAGTTGAAGCTATTGATCGGGTAAGACCTTGTCAGGAAGTTTAAGAGCGACAACTTGTGATATATTGTGGTACTAGGCTAGTTCAAGTGTGGAAAGTTGTGAGATTCAAAATAAGATGAAGAAATATGCCGTTGGTAAAAAAATATTCTGAGTTACCATTTGCCCCCCGAGGAAATTCGGAAAAGAAGAATATATTGTTTATTAATAATTAATTTATTAATAATTAATATATAATTAATTAATTAATTAAAAAGGCAAGAATTAAGAAGAATCATAGTTTAACTTGGTCGCGTTGACTTAGACAAATTGGTTTGGCTGTGAGTTGCAACCGCGAAGTGATTGAGAAAGAAGCTATAGATAAATAAAGAAATATAGAACAGAACAGCACAATTATGCTGGTAATATATATGTAATAAATTCAGATTATGTTAATTAAGAAAGTATAAAGAACATGGAATCTGAAAATAAATAAAATAGTAGTAAGAAAATACGATAAATAGGGTTGAATCAACCTCCCCGGGATACAAGGGTAGATTTCAGATAGTTAAACGCCTATATTTAACAATATATTAATTATATAAATTATCGTGATAATTTATTCATGTTTTTGAAAATACACTTGTTAAATTCATTAATCGAACAACATTTATTCATTGAGAAATTGGTAAAGTTTTAAAGACTGTAAGGCGAGTTTAAATTGTCAGGTTGAATGAAAAAATTCAAATAATATTGATTTTTTTTTTTATTATTTTACTTTTTAGTATATAGCTGATCCTTAAATTTGTCAATCGAAGCATCAAGAAGAAATTTTCCGGGACTAGAGCAGTAAATGAATTGGAAATTTTCTTGTAACTTTAATGGTATATTATATTGTAGGAAAAGTATTAAATTATTTTTTGAAAAAAGGGCTAATAAAAATTATTAGGAAATTTAACACGTTGAGGACGACAAAGCAGTTCTAATTTGTTTCCTATGTAATGTATTGACTTATAATTGGCACCAAACTTTAATATAACATTCCCTCTAAATATCTTAATAGTTATTTTTAATTTCTAATAATTTAAAAATACTAAAAAATCGTTTAGAAAAAAAAAATTACGAAATTGAACTTTTTTTATGAAAAAAGTCGCAGAAATTTTGATTTTTACGATATCAAAAAAAATCGACGCCATTTTATTTGGAAAACACTATATTTTGAAGAAAAAAATCAATATTTGATGAAGTTTAAAAAAATATATTTATTTTGAAGTTTGAAGTTACGAATTTCGGTCAGTCGCTTAAAATGATAATAAGACATTTAAACATGCAAAATAATATAAAAAGATTTAGTTTTTTGTGACAAAACTCTTTTATTATAATTATTACAATAAAAAAATAGAATTATCTTGAAGAATATCAATGAAATCAGTCGTAAATGAGACTAAGACTCATTTATAAATCTTCTAAATTTAAAATTGCTTCAGCGGGTTAAATAAAGAAATTTGATAAAAACTAATTTTTAAAAACCGTTCTTTAACTAATAAATTTTGATACTTTTAAAAAGTTTCAATTTTCTTATAATTGGCACCAAACTTTGATATAACATTCCCTCTAAATATCTTAATAGTTATTTTTAATTTCTAATAATTTAAAAATACTGAAAAATCGTTTAGAAAAAAAAACTTACGAAATTGAACTTTTTTTATGAAAAAAGTCGCAGAAATTTTGATTTTTACGATATCATAAAAAAACCGACGCCATTTTACCCGGAAAACAATATATTTTGAGGAAAAAAATCAATATTTATTCTGAAGTTTGAAGTTACGAATTTCGGTCAGTCGCTTAAAATGAGAATAAGACATTTAAATATGCAAAATAATATAAAAAGGTTTAGGTTTTTGTCATGAAACTTTTATTATAATTTTTACAATAAAAAAATAGAAATATAAACCCCGTGTGTCCTCAACGGGTTAAATAATATTGATTTTTTTTTTACTATTTTACTTTTTAGTACAAACCTGATCCTTAAATTTGTCAATCGAAGCATCAAGAAGAAATTTTCCGGCACTAGAGCAGTAAATGAATTGGAAATTTTCTTATAAATTTAATGGCATAGAATATCGTAGGAAATGTGTTAAATTATTTGTTTAAAAAAAAAAAGGCCAATAAAAATTACGAGGAATTTTAAAATCCACGCGAAATAAATAATCGCCTGGGAAAATTAAATTTCCACGATAAAAATTTAATGCTTAACAATTTTATATTGATACGCTTTGTTTGCAAACGATTCTTTAATGCGATAGTTTTAAAGTTATAACTTTGTTTGTTTTAAATTAAAAATCTTTTCTTTTTAATAAATTCTGATGTATCAACAAAATTCATAAACTAAGGACGTTTTAAAACTTTTTAGATAAAACCTTGGGAAAATTTGCAATATCACGGATTTTCTGTAAACAATTTTAAAAGTTAAAATTGAAACTTTTCCTTTTAAATTAGCGCTTATTTTTTTTTATCCGATATTTAGTCGGATAAATTATAAAAAAAAAAAAGTATACCATTAAAAATTAGTATATTGTTGCGCTTCCGTAGTCGATAATCTTCTTCACAAAACATTGCGACTTCCTTCCCGTTAAATAATAGGGAAGTTATCGGATCCGATAAAAAATCACATAAAGCTCATTGATTTTTCTACTGTAGTGGAAAATGTTATCTCTTTGCTGCATTTGATATTTTTTAAATAAAATTTGACCCTTTAAAATAATTATTTTGTTCAACAAAACAATTTTAAATCGCTTTACAGCTGGTTGAATTTTACAAATTTTTATGAATAAAAAATCCTTGATTTTTTTGAAAATATACTTTAATAATAAACAGATGAATTTATTGATGTTTTGTTTTTATCATTATCTATCATATTAAAGTTGAGAAATAGCATTGGTATAAATTTTGCGATTAAATATATAAGTAATAATATATAAATAGTTTGTGTGTTGAAAAGTATAATGATTTTATTTTTTAAAAATTATTTGACTTTTTGTATAGTCAAGCAAAAAAATAATTGTATACCCATAATTTGGATGGTTTATTTTTAATTAACTAAATACATGCTTCGAGTGTTCTTGAGTCATTAGTATAATTTTATTTTATTATTTAATAGCATAAATTGTTACCGAATAAAATAAATTAAAAAGAAACTACTCGTTACAGAGGATTATTGACGTTATTGAATAGAAATGTTATGTCACCGCTAACAAAATATTTTTACTGTTGTTATTATAAATTATAGGGACTATTATTATCGATTTCCGTGAACAATAGACGGGTGTCTGTCCAAATTGTAAGTAAACGGAAGTATTTTGCATTTTATTTAATTATTAAAAATATTTTTGATTAGTAAATTAATTTTTATTAATTAATTAAAATTAAGTCAAATTTTTAGAATTTTTTTTATTGATAAAAATTATTATTAAAATATCTAGAAATTTTTTATTGAAAAAAATATTAGAATTAAAATTTTCAGAAATTTTTTTTATTGAATAAATTATTACAAAAAAATAAGAAATTTTATTGTAAAAACTTTAATTGCAATTTTACTTATAATTATTAAATAAAAAAAAATTAAAAAAGTCGGCAAACTTTAGAACACTAAAAAAAAAAAAAATAATTTTTAATAAAATTAAAAAATTGACAAGAAAATAATTTTGAAGAGAGTAAATGGCTTGAATTGAGACGAAAAATTTTTGAATTAAGTAAAATTTCTATAAATCAAGGATAATTTATTAGTTTAAGAATTTTTCTACTCAAATTAACACTGATAGAAGGATTTTTTTGTATTTAAAAAAGATTTGTTAATATTTAACAAATATTTATTAACAGTTAATAAATCATTTATCAGCAGCAATTTTTTGTGCTAACCAAATATTTATTATTATTTAATAAACGATTTATTAACATATAAAAAATGATTTATTAATATTTAATAAATCAATTATTAGGATTATGAATATTGAAAAAATTTTTCAAAAACGTGTTTCAATGTTTTATTTTAATTATAAAAATTACAGAGAATTAGATATTTAATGAAGTAAAAGAAAATTGAAATTAAAAGATACAAATAATAAAAAAATATCTGAAAAAGATTTTAATAAATTGATTTATTAAATACAAACAAATCCTTCTATCAGTGAAGAAGATTAAGTTCTTCAAAATTATATACTTGATTCAAGAAAATTTTTTTTGTGTATTATTATTAATTATTAATAATTTAAAAGGAATCATGTTAAAATGTTTGCAATAATTACTTTAGAACAGAAATATAAAATTGATTTTTTTACAGCGGTAATTTAAAAATTAATTCTTTTAATGAAATTTTTATAAATTATAATTATGATTATTTTATCGACTTAAATAGCGAAAATTTGAAATTTCATATCTAAGTGTTGATAAAGCACTTCTCAAATGGTTTGCGATTAAGTTGTGCAAATTAACACAAGTTCTCATTCGTAACAAAGTTAAATTGCTATTAGAAATTGTCAAAGTTTTGTTAATCTTAATTACTTGATCATACTTGTCAGTGTATTAACACAAATTATCGGAGTAAAGTTTGAATTAATGAAAAAAATTCATACAGAGCGTCATTAATGATTTATTTAGTGAAAGTTAGATTATTTGTCATAAATATAACATATATAATTTTTATAAAAATGAAAAAGCCGCAATTTTTTAATGAAAAGGATAATTCAAGTTTGTTTTATATCTAGATAATTTAAGCTATGGTAAAGTTTGTGAAACAATATTTTCTTGACGTAAAATTTTTTATTTATTTTATTAATCGCGGTCTAAAAGCGTAAGTGTAATAATCGCATATTTGCTCTTTGCAAGTTATTCGTGTCTTCGGTAACTTACAGTAATGGGTAAAGCATTAGCGTAAAGATGGCGCGTGAGTAAAATTTGCTAACCGCAAAATAAACTTAAGTAATTACTCGGACGTGTATCTTACTTAGGAATGTAAAAATAAATTGTAAAATTTTTTGCAACAATTATTGATGAAAAATTTTAAATTTTTTTAATTTTTTCCATCCGAAATTTTTTAGTTATAAAAGAAATTTAAAAAAGTTTATTATTGCTACAGGGACATTTTCCGGTGTGTAAATTAATTAGATTTTCATCGGAGTAAATATTTACTAAATTCCGATAAAATGTGAAAAAGTAATTTTTTTATTTTTTATGTTAGAAACTTCGTAATTAAACTATTTCCAATAAAAATTGTTCTCGTGTCTATCGGTCACGGAAAATCGATTTTATCTGTGAAATATTTCAGCCCAGGAAGAGTATGATAATAATGTTCTGAACGAGTTAAATTAAGTTGAAATCCTGAATTAATATTGGCTTGTTTTAAATAATTATTTAAAATAGAATAAAATTTTCTGTTTAATTAATTTAAAATAATTTATTTTACAAACTTATTAATTTTTAATAAATTAATAAATAAATTTTTAATGCAACAATTAATCAAGAACACTCAATTACCAGAAAAATGAACAAAGTTTCAAATAAAAAAATAAAAAATAAAAAAAAAATAGGAAAATATTAATTAATTTAATCGAATTTAATGTTTTTTAATTATTTCATTGATTGTTATTGTTTTTATTGAAAAATTTTATGGTGATGTGATGAACTTAGAAGCATATATATATATTATATATAAATCAATCCCATTTAAATGTAAGCCATTAATAATTATTTAACTAATTAATAAGAAGTGAATGAAATCTAATCGAAAAAGAGAATAATGTCGTGTACTGTGATCTCCAAAAAAACCGATAAATGTTGTGAATTTTGGTTTTTTTGGAGCTTTTTAGCTGGCTATAAATTAAATTATAAATCATATGCAAACTTACAATTTGTATTAGTTGTTTAAATACCAAAATAGATTATCAACGAAATAAAATAAAATAAAAGTATGAAGTGTAGATAAAAATTGCAGTTATTTTAAAATGATTAATACTTAAGTAGATAAGTAGATTTCGAAAATATGTAAAAACAAATATATAAATACAATATTATAAGAAATTTGAGTAAATAAGTAATATAACTACACAGTTTAATTAGGAATAACAAATCACTTGAAACAAGTACCATATTCCATGCCTTATACAATAATAGCTGATACGATTACAGTTGTAAAAAGTTTTCTATAGCTCGTTTATTACAATTATTAAATTATTATTATCATTTTCACGATTAATATTTCAATAATAATAATACTACTAATATTCTTGTGCAAAAGTAGAACCAATTAAGAAAGTAAGGAAAAAATTAATATATGCTAAAAAAAACTTGAAAAATTTTTAATTACACTATGTAATATAGTTAACAATAAACAAAAAATAAATTTTAAAAATCCTAGTATGGAATATAATGGATACTTTAATTTGCACCATTAATTTTTTGTTTTACAGTTCAGGAATTCATTTTTAACTTATAGAAGTAAATTAAAATTTTTTGGTAATTATTTACAAGTGGGGAATTTTTATTTTTTTTAACGAAATTTCTATTTGAATTTATTGATATATTTTTTTTTTGTTCATAAAAAAATGAGCAATTTAAAAAAAATTAATTATCACAATTTTTACTAATTTAAAAAAAAATTTCTAAGAAAATTGTGATTTCAATTTTTTTTAATTGTCCGTTTTTTATGTACTTTTCAAAAAAAATACAATCAAAAAAAATAAAATAGAAATTTTATCCAAAAATATCAGAGCCAAAATTTTTTCCAACTTTTTAAAGCAAAAAAATGATCGAAATCTTTATTTTTTTCTTTCACGACATTTTCTATCATAAATTTCTATTTGATTTTATTGATATATTTTTTTTCTTAAAAAATAAATTAAAAAACAAACAATTTAAAAAAAAAAATTGATTATCACAATTTTCAAAAAAATTTATAAATTTTTTTTTAATTGTTCGTTTTTTTATGTACGTTTAAAAAAAAAATCAAAAAAAGATAAAATAGAAATTTTATCCAAAAATATCAGAGCCAAAATTTTTTCCAACTTTTTAAAGCAAAAAAATGATCGAAATCTTTATTTTTTTCTTTCACGACATTTTCTATCATAAATTTCTATTTGATTTTATTGATATATTTTTTTTCTTAAAAAATAAATTAAAAAACAAACAATTTAAAAAAAAAAATTGATTATCACAATTTTCAAAAAAATTTATAAATTTTTTTTTAATTGTTCGTTTTTTTATGTACGTTTAAAAAAAAAATCAAAAAAAGATAAAATAGAAATTTTATCCAAAAATTTTTTCCAACTTTTGAAGGCAAAAAAACTATCGAAATCTTTATTTTTTTTTTCATGACATTTTTTATCATAAAAATGCGCCTTAAAAAAAAATTAATAAATGTTAATTTTTTACCTAGATATGGCCAAAAATAAGAAAATAAGTTTGACCCTTCTTGTAAATAATTATCAATTTTTTTAACATCAAAATTTTTCCGAAAAGTTATAGTTTGATTAACAATCGACTAATTCTAGACATAAAATATTTTTTTAACTTCTGAAGATATATTTAATCCCCCTTGAAATTATACTTATCTTAATTCTTTCTATTTTCTCTTTTGTTTATTTTCTTGTTAGGAAGCATCATGGGAATACTTTTTCCCCGGAAGATTTCTGCTGGGATTCCCAGGTGCCACAGTTATTTGTAGCTATTGCACGTGATCGGCATCGTACGTTTTTGTGATACGATGAATTGTCCGTTTTTTATGTACTTTTCAAAAAAATACATATCAAAAAAAATAAAATAGAAATTTTATCCAAAAATATCAGAGCCAAAATTTTTTCCAACTTTTTAAAGCAAAAAAATGATCGAAATCTTTATTTTTTTCTTTCACGACATTTTCTATCATAAATTTCTATTTGATTTTATTGATATATTTTTTTTCTTAAAAAATAAATTAAAAAACAAACAATTTAAAAAAAAAAATTGATTATCACAATTTTCAAAAAAATTTATAAATTTTTTTTTAATTGTTCGTTTTTTTATGTACGTTTAAAAAAAAAATCAAAAAAAGATAAAATAGAAATTTTATCCAAAAATTTTTTCCAACTTTTGAAGGCAAAAAAACTATCGAAATCTTTATTTTTTTTTTCATGACATTTTTTATCATAAAAATGCGCCTTAAAAAAAAATTAATAAATGTTAATTTTTTACCTAGATATGGCCAAAAATAAGAAAATAAGTTTGACCCTTCTTGTAAATAATTATCAATTTTTTTAACATCAAAATTTTTCCGAAAAGTTATAGTTTGATTAACAATCGACTAATTCTAGACATAAAATATTTTTTTAACTTCTGAAGATATATTTAATCCCCCTTGAAATTATACTTATCTTAATTCTTTCTATTTTCTCTTTTGTTTATTTTCTTGTTAGGAAGCATCATGGGAATACTTTTTCCCCGGAAGATTTCTGCTGGGATTCCCAGGTGCCACAGTTATTTGTAGCTATTGCACGTGATCGGCATCGTACGTTTTTGTGATACGATGCACTTGCTTCGATTAAATTTAAGTTGTGCAGAATGTCTGCTATTTCCCGAGTAGATTTTTCCGCTGGAATATCATCTTATGTATTTGTTTATTGCGAAGAGCATTTGTGAAATGGCAATACTTTTTCATCTATTTCCTCTCTTCTGAATTAAATTTTCACTAAAAAATAAATTACTTTATTAGTTTATGGAAAATTTTAACCTTTCGCCTCAAAACTACGACTCTTAGTTACACAATAAATGAATTTTGTGCCAACTCACTTGAAGCGAATGAGATTTTTACATTTTATTTTTTATCTAATCAAAACGTATCCGAACCCATTACTTCTGATTCTTTATTTGCAACCGCTCTTTTGTAAGCATCGATATTGAAAAAAAAAATTGCTTTTTACAATTTCTCCATCAAAAACTCAATTCATTTTGTGCGTTGGTGAAGAAAGTTATTAAAAATATTATTTCACGATCTGTACTACTATCATTCTACCGAAATTAATGTGATAAGGTTGACTTCATCCATTTATACTTTCGAATAAGAGATATAAAATCTTTACTTTACAAATCACTGAGCCGAGATAAGCTTACAAAGTTTATACTATTAAAAGGATTGCTACAATTTGCGTTTATATATCGCACCAATTATCCGACAACATTTATTCATTTCTTCTTCATTAATTTTTTTTTCGTCCTAGGCGGATGTATGGGGGTTTTTACGCGCAGACGACACTCAATTTGTAAATAATATGCGTACGCGCCAGTATCTACAAAGCTGTATAGAACTTAATACAGTCGAGGACAATGTCATGCAAGCGTCACCAATCTCTATACAGCCGAGTAGCTTACGTTTCAACTGTTATTTTAAATTAAAAAGTGCACCTTTGACTAACTTCAAGACTTTCATGTATTTTTATTTAGAGGATTAGAGGGTTATGGCGTCGTACGCTATTTATTTATAAATTGAGTATCCCCTGCACGTAAAAACCCGCATACGTCCGCCATAGGACGAAAAATTTTACATAAATAACTATTATAGTCCAGCATAATTAATTTTATTCCAGGGAAAAATTTCTTCAAGAATTTTTTCACTTAAATAAAGAGAATAAATTTCTTCAAAATTTTCTTAGTTCAAGTATTTTTCTCTTGTATCAAGTTAATATATCTTCAGTATTCATTTTAATACTTGATATATTAAATTATAAAATTCTATTGGCTAGACATCAATCGCTTCTTTAAATAAAAAGATAAGTTCTAGTCTAAGTACAAAAATTATCAGTCAAAAAATCATGTGCTGCTGGAATATTTCTTCAAATAACTAAAAAAAAAAATTTCCATTACTTTTTAGTTTACAAAAAACAACTTGTAAATTAAAGAATTTATATGCAGCATAAATTAAATCCTTAAGGAGGTTCATCGGCAAGAAAAAGACACCAACAGGTTATGGGTACTGGTTTCTTTTTCACGCACTAGTGCTGCCTCTCTTTACAGACTATCGCTTACTTACTTCCACACGGAAAAAAGTAAACTGTAATAAATAACAGTCGATTTATAATAAGTAATGATCAACTGCTAAAAATTACCATTTCAAACAGTCAAATCGTGATTTTACTATTCACTTTATAATATTTACCATTTAAACGTTACAATTTACTCTTTACATGGAAGAAAATACTATTTCAAACAGTAATATTCGCTATGTAAATGTCTAAAATGTTTAAGTATAATAATT
>CAJNRD030001119.1:7189499-7206163 GCA_905319865.3 Cotesia congregata
ATATATATATATATATGAAAATGCATGTGGGTACTCAAATGAAAGCTTTTAATGAGTGTAACATCGGAATGAGCTTATATCTTGTAAACTATTGACATTTTTAAAGATATAAGTTTATCCCGATGTTACACTCATCAAGACCTTTCATTCGAGTACCCACATCAATTTTTCATATATTTTGTATATTTATATATATGTATATATGAAAAATATATGAAAATGCATGTGGGTGCTCAAATGAAAGCTTTTGATGAGTGTAACATCAAAATGAGCTTATATCTTTAAAAATGTCAATATTTAAGATAGTACAGTGCAATTTAGCATAGTTAAGGAATTACCTTGTATCTTGTAAACTATTGACATTTTTAAAGATATAAGCTCATTCCGATGTTACACTCATCAAGACGTTTCATTTGAGTACCCACATTAATTTTTCATATATTTTGTATATTTATATATATGTATGTATGAAAAATATATGAAAATGCATGTGGTTGCTCAAATGAAAGCTCTTGATAAGTGTAACATCGGCATGAGTTTATAACTTTAAAAATGTCAATAGTTAAGAAAGTACAGTGCAATTTAACAAAAGGCATTATTCAATAAAGCAAAATTTTTGTTTATTTATCGTTCACAAGTCACGGCAGTCACATAGCGACTGCAGAGTTGCTAGTATTTTAAATATTAGAAAAATTCTTTGGGTCAACAATTAGAAATAAAAGTTTTTTTTTAAGTTAGACTGAGTAATATTTAATATTTTTTTGATCTTGAGAAGAAATCTAAGAGCCTCGTTTTAAAAAAACCTATAGAGACCGCTCATGAAAAATTAATGTCATAAAACGAGCAGTGAAGTCATTGAAGTTAACGATTCCGTAATAAAAATTCACTTTGTCGCAACTCTCGGGCTTTTAGCTTGAAAAAAATCCCATTAATATTCAAACCGAAGTCTTCTATGGGATTTTTTTGACTAATTTTATAGACAATAGTCTTGACGGCAAACTTTTGACAGCCTGCGAGGAAAAAGTTTCTGTAAATACACAATTCAGAGGGATTTTTTGCTCGAACAACGCGCAAAAAATCTACCTCTGGCTGTTGTCCGCAAATATATAGTAATACATAATTGGGTTAAAGCACTTTGTGCTTTACCCTCTTTACCGAGAAATATAAAAAGTAACTTGATGTTTGCTTTACAATTAACTCTTGTTTGAAATTCTTTGATATTTCGAAATTCAGAAAATGCTTGTTAGAAATTTATAAACAATAATTTAAACATTATTTTTACGGAAACTTTTACAGTTTCATACACGCTAAATTTATTTAAAATAAAATACAGATTGAAAATATTTATAAATTTTTATCCGTATTTTTCAACGAGCGACAGCCTAATAAAAATAACAAAAAGCGTTTTACAAGCTCAAAGCTTGTGTTCATCCAAACGTAATATATAAAATATGACAAAATAATTGACGAGTACTTTTAAAGTCAGGTTCACTTGTAATAAAATTCAAATTTGCATTTTCATGTTCGAGAATGACAATAATTTGCACAGAATTTCACTTGGATCCTTTGAAGCGAGAAGAAAGCATATTGCTGTATTATTTATCAACAGTCTAGTTAATTAAAGTTTGTATTGACTGTCCAAAGTTTCCATCACAGCTAACAATTATGGGTGCACCACATGCTTCCGGGGAATCTTCACCTTCGCTGATTGTGTCCCAATCGCAAGAACCACTTCGGCTCACTCACCGTCGGGTCCTTTGTTCAACCCGACAAATATTTGTGACCATATATCCAACAAAAGTGATTCCACGCTAGGTATCTTGAGTTTTAATTAATATATATCTTCATTAGTGCTCTCAAATCGATTTTTGGAGCTTTTCATGTCTCATGATTATCCTTAACTTAATTTAACTAACATACTTTACATATTTAGGTGCTAGTACTTTATTAAATTCCGTCTATTTTTCATATCACTCACACGGAACAAAGTAAACTGTAATATTCACTCGGGTTCCGGTTAATTTTTATAGTTTCAAACAGTAAAGGGGATATCGGGGTGGCAAAAATAAAAATATTGCAAAACTTAATGTAGAAAGTATAAAGGCCACAATTTATAATTTAATATCCAAAATAAGTGATTAGTAGCTGTCACTATAGTAAATAACGACTCTTTCATCTTAAAAAATTGGGGTCTCACTACTGGGAGAATTTAACAGTTTGAAACAGGTAAAAATTATACTTTTAAAATATACATTTTACCAGTCCAAGCAAGTCAATAATTACAGTTTGATTTTTAGCGTTGCGTTTAAAATTTACCATTTTACTTTGTAAATATTGACGTTGCTTGTATTAGAAATTTACTAACTTTATTTTATACTTTTTATATATCATAAGATCATTTTTTAGGTACGAAATGATAAATATCAAAGTCTGAATTCTCAATTATTATACTTAAACATTTTAGACATTTACATAGCGAATATTACTGTTTGAAATAGTATTTTCTTCCATGTAAAGAGTAAATTGTAACGTTTAAATGGTAAATATTATAAAGTGAATAGTAAAATCACGATTTGACTGTTTGAAATGGTAATTTTTAGCAGTTGATCATTACTTATAATAAATCGACTGTTATTTATTACAGTTAACTTTTTTCCGTGTAACATTCTTAACATATTACTAGTACTTTCTTAAATTCCGTCTTTTTTTTATATCACTTACAATTATTGGTAATTATTTACAAGTAGAGTCAACCCCATTTAGAGCCATAAATAGCTACAAAATAGCTTGCAAGTCTTCATAGAAGAAGTTTTCAATTACTTATTAAGTCTTGATAATTAAAACGACGTCAAACAAATTACAAATTTGAACTTTAAAGATTAAAGATTAAAATAAGGGTAAAGTAAGTGCAATTAGCAGAGTTATTATGTTGAATTACCATGTTTATATACGAATTATTTAAATTAATCTTTATGTAATACTATATTATGTACTCACAGAATCAGAAATTGTTTTCTTGTAAAAACTGTATATACTATATAATAGAAATTGCCATTTGGCTTGTGCCTTGGCATCAATAAACAAAATCTAAAATTAACATTTGAAAATTTTTTTTTATTCTGCTTGTTTTTGCGCCACATTTATGATAAAAAATAACGTGAAAGGAAAAACTAAAGATTTCGATAGCTTTTTTGCTTTTAAAAGTTGGAAAAATATTGGCTTTCATGTTTTTGGATAAAATTTCTATTTTATCTTTTTTTGATATATATATTTTTTTTTTAAATCCTTCATTAAAAAGTTGATGTGATGTTTTCATTGTTGTCGCTTTTTGTTACTATGATGACCACATTGGCAACGGTTATCATGACAATTCTTAAATATTAATGAGTAAAATTTGTAAAAATATTATTTAATTAAATTGTTTATAATAAACATTTTGCCAAAAGCGCGCAAAGCGCGCTCGATTTTCTAGTATATTAAAAAAACAAATAATTTACAAAAAAAAATTGATGAATTTGGTCAAAAAAAAATTTCTATTGCCAAACACAGAGCAAAAGGAGGTTGAGCATATTTGTAAATAATTAGCCAATTATTTAATGTAATTTATAAAAATTTAAATATATCACTGTTAAAAATTTTTGTAAAATTACAATCATATTACAAAACAAATGATATGTAAAATTACAAATCAGTGTATAGCAATGCGAAATAAAATACAATTCATTTAATTTTCCAACGCCTGTCAGGAAATCTACTAAGATGTATTGTAATTTTACAATCTTCTTGTATAAACCTAACACGCATTGTAATATTACAGAACCGTTCGTCAATTTTTAAGAAAAAGCTTTTTAATTTTGCAAACATTATTTGTGATCTGATTCGGCATAATTGTATGTAAAATCACAAAAAAATATTGTAATTTATATTACAATAATCTCATAAAAAATTTAAAAAGCTTTTTTTTATTTTTACAATTTTCATTGTAAAATGACACAGTGCAATGTAATGTTACCAGAAAATTTAATTTATATTATACGAATTGTAATTTTACTTGACTGTTTTCCAATTTTAAAAACAAATCTTTTCAGTTTTACAAAAATGAGACTTATGTATCAAAAAACAACAATGTCCTTCATATTTATTTTTACTAATTTTTAGCCTATGGTTGTTTATTTGCAATAATCAATTCGAGGCATCATTTATCTTTTATAAATTTTAATATTATGCTCAAACGATCATTTCGAAATCAATATATTTGAATTAGTAGAAAGGAGTAGAAAAATGGCCGAAAGGTAAACACGTGACGCTCGATCACTCCATTATCTTTGCGCTAGAATTTATTTATTTAAATAAACATTAAAAATTATTGATAGCTGTGAAATAATAGTCCTAATAATTTTCTCTTTATAATTGTGAAAAAGCTGACCACAATTATCTTCAAACAGTGCTGTGTATAAGTTCGACTCTGTATGTCACAAACGTTTGAGGTTAGAATGATTAGTAGTAATGATGTCAAGGAAATTATAGCTGCCAATCCTCCTCGCATCACAATATCAGAAGCTGGACAAGCAACAGACCACGGCAGTTTGCAAATCTTACCACCGCTGGATAAAAACAGACCCGGAAGGAAGCCAAAACACCTGACTTTCACCAGGGACAGATTTAGTTCAGAAGGCGACATCAGGGATCTTTTGAAAAGAAAAAGGGAGTTAACTAAAGAGTTGGATTCTTTTGAGTGCGATACTGATAGTGTTATACCACCTCCCAAAAAAATGGTCAACGGAAAGGATGCTGGATCAGATATGTCGACAGCAATGAAATTAAATTGTTAAGGGCTGAAGCTGTAACAAATACTATGAACCTTGAGTCTAGGATCTCCACTGCCCAATCTGATAATCTGCACGCAATAAATGGAATTAAAGAAGAGCTTAAGCACATCGAATCTACCTGGGACTCTAGGTGGAAGGAGCTAAAAACAAAACAAGAAGAACTCGAAGGTGAGTTAGCTACAATTAAAGCTAATTTAAATACACAAAGTGCCACCAACACCAAGTCACGAGTAAATTCTGCCAGTTTGGATCCTAACCTACTGGAAAGCAAGATCAGGAAAATTGATCAGATTATTGATTTGCAAGAGAAGGAAGCCAAACGGCTTAATATTATTATTAAAAACCATAACTGGACTCAAGATAATCTACGCTTGCAGGCACAAAATTTCTTACGCACCAGCTTTGATACAGATACCGACGTTTCTGGCATCCAGGCTGCCGATAAATTAGGCAGAGTCATCCGGGTCAAATTGAGCTCACTAGAAGCCAAAGAAAAAATTTTATCTAATAAAGCTAAAATACTAAAAGATAGTAAAATCTCGATCACTCGAGATCTCACGCATCAGGAACTAATTCAGAGGTCAAATTTGAAGAAAGCAGCAGAAGAAAAGAACAAGCAAGGTATAAAAACTGTGATGAACGGTAATAAGCTGAAAATCAAGGATGATTGGTATATCTGGGACACTCGAAACAATACATTGAAGCAACTGAAATATGAGCACATGGATAAACCTAAATCCACCCGCGTACCTTCTTCATCACCCTTACAGGCTTCAAAAAACTAGATATATTCTCATGGAACTCCAGCGGCAGCAGTAATCTTTTTAATCACATCACCGCTCCAAAATCTGATATATATTACATCTGTGAGACTTGGGCAACTTCGGACATAAAACTCCCTCCTAGCTGGAATAATTATCAGGCTTTCTGCGCTCACGCTGTAAAGGAAAAAAGCACTGGTCGGGCTAGTGGGGGCCTGGCAATAATTACTAGAAAAGTTTATCAGGTAAATATTATAGAGGTAACAGATAGCTGGATTTTTTGCTATGTAAAGTCGCTGAATTTTGAGGGAGTCATTGCTAGTATCTATCTTAGACCAACAAGGAATATCGATATCTCTCTTGAGTTACTTCAACTTGCGCTAGATATAGTTAATGACTCCTATGGACATATTCCAATATTACTGCTTGGTGACTTTAACACCAGGCTGGGGACTCTAAACAATATACCAGACGAAGTACTCATTGAAACTTCAATCTGCCAAGTAAGAAAATCACTGGATTTACTTATCACCTCCAGGGGCCGTAAACTGGCTGATTTTATGCAAAACAATGGCTTCGTACTTTTAAATGGAAGAACCTCGAGCGACTCTCCAGCCCAGTATACATGTACACACATTGGCCGCAGTACTGTCGATCTTGGATGGATAAACTCAAGCTCCGTTGCCGATGTCAAAGGCCTAAAAGTTATACAAGAGAAGAAAACCCCTCAGATCACTTTCCATTTTTAATCTGGCTGTTTTACGCACAAGCTAACTCTTCTGAAACACCTATTTGGCACTCACAAGTACGCACCCTCCGCTGGAACCCTAACTAGAAAGAAACTTACAAAAACGCTCTAAGACACTCTGACAAAATTGTTGCTAACTACGCAGAGGAAAGTGCAAATCAACTTAGCTCTAAATTATTATCGGCTATTAAGGAAGCAGCACAATCCTCAGAAATGATTGCTAGAACCCGTCAAAATCACAAAAATTCTCAGGATTGGTACGACAAGGAATGCAGAGAAAAACAGCTCAAAGTCAAACGACTTTTTAAAAACTGCAAAGAGGCAGCCTTCGAGAAGACAGAGATGGAAAAATACAAGTCAGCCAAAACTGAGTATAAGAAAATGATCAAGCACAAGAAAAGTAAAAACCAAGAGAAGATTAGGAATAAGTTAGCAAATGTTAAAAACACCTGTGAATTCTGGTACACTATTCGAGGGTTTAGATCAGCCCACGGCAACGAAAACCCTATTTCGCTGGACTCGTGGGAACAATTCTACAACTTAAACCTACCACCAGAAGAGATGGACGATACACTGTTCTACGGGGTTGCTCATCCCACGGTGGATGCAGAGTTTACTATGGAGGAGCTTGATAGAGCCATCGCGAGGGCCAAAAATAAAAAAGCTCCGGGGCCAGACAGCATTCAAAATGAATTCATAAAAAATCTACCATTCAACTGGAAGCTCTATGTCCTATGTCTCCTCAACAAAGTCCTTAGGGAAGAAATCATGCCGAATAATTGGTTCTCCACTCTTATAACCCTCATCCACAAGAAAGGAGACAAGATGGACCATCAGAACTACAGAGGCATAGCGCTAGTGAATCATATAGCCAAATTGCTTACCAGTATGATAAACGCTAGGCTCTCTAAGTGGGTGGAAGACAACGCGATCGTGCCAGAAGCTCAAGCTGGCTTCAGACCGGGGCGTGGATGCTTGGATAACCTGTTCTCTCTTGTGGCTGCCCTGAACTGCCGTCTGAGACAAAAAAAAGCGACACAATTTCTCCTGTTTGTGGACTTCAAGAGAGCTTTTGACACGGTTAACCACAAGCTCTTATGGCAAAAGCTCTTTGAAGTAGGACCTAGTGCAAAAATGGTGCGACTTCTTAAAAACATCTACAGCACGGCACATCTAAAATTGCAAGTCAACGGGCAACTGTCAAAGGAGTTCAAGATCAATGAAGGTGTACTGCAGGGTGAATTACTCAGCCCACTCTTATTCATAATTTTTATTGCGGACCTCGAAAAATTTCTGAGGGAAAATGACTGCAAAGGCACAAATATTGATGGATACATTGATATCTTACTGCTGCTATATGCTGATGATCTTGTGATCATGGCCTCTTCGGAGGCTGATCTACAAAGCAAGATTGACCTGCTCAACAAGTACTGCAAGCAGAATCAACTGCAAGTTAACACAGCAAAAACTAAAGTACTAGTATGCAGACGTGGCGGTAAACTTCCTGGAGATCCTCACTTCTTTTACGACAATAATGAACTAGAAATAACTAACAAGTATGACTACCTAGGTCTAAAAATCTCTACAACTGGATTTAGCCGCACTACAGCAAATGAAGCAATATTAAAAGCTAAGATGGCCATAAATGCAGCCTACCCGCTGCTCATTAGGTCCAGAACTGACTCATTTGATTGTATAACTAAAATATTTGACAGCATCGTTGCGGGTACTCTCCTTTATGCGGCTCCAATCTGGGCAATCAATTATCTCGAACTGGTAGAGTAGGTACAATTGAGCTTCTTCAAGCGAATCTTCTGCCTGCCCAGGTGTACAGATGGAGCTTTAATCAGAGTGGAACTGGGCCGGTCCCCCCTTGCTCTTCAGGTAATTAAATCAACCTGGCAGTGGATTATCAGAATGCTGGAAATGGATAATAACCGTCTACCCTTAATCTGTCTCAGACGTCTACAGGTACTAAGAATTAATACAAAAAGTGATAAGCATAACTGGCTAAGTCGTGTGCTCGGTATAATAAATACTGTCACCCCCGAACTTACCTCAAGACTTGAAACACGACGTGGATTGCTGGAAAGCGTTTAAAACTTATTTCTTGGATAAATATAAAAAATATTTGCTCGAGCAAGATCTTAGAAAACTAGCCAACGCCAACTACCTTCAGTTTCAAATCATGAGGCCATTAGACGGATCTAGAGCTTCGTTCTTAAATAAAAGAGTACACTTCCAAGCCCTAAAGTTGTTTCTCCAAGCTCGTTTAGCCAATAAATATTACCAACATTTCACTGTCGACCAAGTATGCTACAAAAATAACCCAACGCAGCCTTGTCCAATGTGCAACACGGGTGAGTTGGACAATCTGGAGCACTTCATCAATGTTTGCCCAATCCTCAAACCATACCGGGACTTCTACCTGCTGAAAGATAATTTGAATCCACCGTCGGCGTCTGAAATCCTGAATAACAACGACCTTCAAACTATCAGATGTTTCTTTTTGTTTACTAAATACTGTTGCCGACTGAAAGCTTTTCTTCTATGTGAATAACATAATTTAGTTTAGATTTTGCACTGATTTAGATGTAACCTATCTATATTAAATTTAGCTGGTTTTTCTTTTTACTATAAACTTTAATTGAATTGTTTTTATTACTTTTAGACTGATTTTATTTGGGCGTTTGCCTTAATTTATTTATTTATGCTTATATAATATTCTACTCCGATTGTACAAATACTGGATGTATTTTGAAACAATAAATTATTACTACTACTACTATATTTGAATTAGTATATGTTAGACTTTAATTTTTATAATATTCAATGAATTATAAATAATGTAAAAGTTAGTTATTTTCCAACAATAAACAGCATCAAATAACACGAATAATGTAAATAATAAATAATAAGCCGTAATGGTCAATCACCACATAGGATTAGCTTATAAGAATAATAAGATGTTGAACCACCTATCGGTCGTACGGCGTAGGGTTTTTTTTTTTTTTTCGAAAAGTTTATTTTTATTTTTCCACAGACAAGAGTTACATAAATGATAATACAGATTAAAAAATACAATAAAAAAACTGTAACATAATTATAATAAATGATATTATTTTATCTTAGCTAGCTATAATAAATAGATCTCGCTAAGAGACATATTGGAGATTGTACTATTTAGTGTCAGAAACATAATTAATTTTAACATTCTTAGTTAAGCCAGATAAATACGGCGTAGGGCATTAGGTATCGGTCTGGCAAGCGTGAAGTTCCCGTTCGGTTCTTAGTTAGGGTAAGTATTATTTTCACTTTATATCATCTAAGTTGTAATAATTAGGTCTACGTGAGATTCAAAATCTAGTCAGCGCTTTATAAAAATAAAATGACAACAAATATTATTTTTTATTTTATTTATTTAATTTGAATGCCAAGGCAATGGCCGAATGGCAAAAATACAAAAATATAAGAATATAAAGTACATGTAAGAGTATAAACATATCTAAAAAAATATTATAACAGTATTTAGATTTCGCTAACAGAATAATGAAAAATGAAAACAGTCAAAAAAAAGAAAATTTAAGAAATGTCATCAGTTATTTACAAATCTAAAGCTAAAGCACTCCAAATTTTAACGATTTTAATCATCTTCGGTGAAGCCGGGAATCAAGTCCTCCTTAAGCTCAAGATCATGGAAGAATTGATAAGCTTTTGTTTTAAAAGTGTCTATGCTAAGTGCATTGATGACGTCAGGTGGCAATTCTCTCCAGAGGCATATCGATGAGATCAAGAATGAATGTTCGTAGGAGGTAGTTGTCAACAAACATGCTTCTGAGGAATTTATGTTCACCAGAGTTAAAAAGTTTGTACAGAAAACAAGCCAAGAAGTAGTAACGCTTCGATTTGACTGTGAGCCATTGTAACGAGCGTCTGTGAGGTGTTATATGCTCATCACGTTTCAGGTTAAAAATGAATTTTATGCCGTTATTTATCAAGCGTTGTAACTTGTAATCTAGCCTTTTGGATATATCCATCAAGACCAAAGAGCAGTAGTCAATAATTGGAATAACCATTGCAGCGACCAGCAATTTCCGGGTTGAGGTAGATAGTATATTCTTCCTATATTTTAGGTTATTTAGAGTACCATAGACTTTTCAAGAGATTTGTGAAACATGAAGATCCCAAGAAAGATCTGCTGATAAATAAACACCCAAATGTTTAGTTGAGCTAACATATGGGATAACGTTTCCATCTACAATTATTTCAGGAAGATCACAACCTTTAAGTAGCTTCAATTTCCTACTACTTCCTAGAATCATCACTTTAGTTTTCCCAAGGTTGAGTTCGAGACCCACTTCCTTTGCCCAATCAGCTACTGCTTGAGCATCAGTATAGATTTTATGCGCTGCATCGTTTAGTTGGGAAAGATCAAAATGATAGTATGCAGATTTATCGTCAGCAAAGAGGCTGTCAGTTCAAATCTTTCTTTTTTTATTATTTCAATTCAAATAAAATTCAGGAAAGTATTGTAATTTTACAAACTTAGCTAATCTAAAAATATATGTAAAATTACAAAACCGTTTTGTAAAATTAGTAACCTCACAGAGCTATGTTTTGTAATATTACTATACCCGATTGTAATTTTAAATAAATGTTTTGCCTATTAGCTTCCAATACATTTCTTTTAAAATTACAATCGAAATTTTTAACAGTGTATGAATTTAAAATGTATAAAATTAAATTTGATGTTCCGAGAACAGCTCTACATTAATTACAAATTATTATTTTACGAAATGTTTCACTCATATTATTATTGCATCATCAGGCGAATATGATTATAAATACAACAATAATAATTACGATACAATATACTTTATTGACAATTAATTATGGTGATTTTATTTGTTCGGATTACCCAAAAATAATTTGCAATATATCAAATTTCTTAAAAATACTATTTCGGTAAAAGCATGAAGCTTTTTATATTCCTCGATTTGGTTTCTCATAATTCTAAAGTTTCGAAACTAGATCGAGCGCATCCTAATCCAATAGTTAAACTTTGTTACTTTAAATTAATTCACGATCGATCTTTACTGGTTTATTTGTTTGAGAAACATTACACGAATGAATTTCAATTTGACAATTCTGAAAACTGAATCTAGTTAGTGCATCTAGTATATCATCCATTGGTTGATTCATCCATTATTAACAATCACCATGAAAGTCAACATTGTCTCTTTGATTATATCATGAATATTGAATTAATTATTATGTCTATTGATCGACAGAATTTGATTGATACCTCGTATTTGAATATTATTCCTTATCCCCAGCTTGCAAAATGATTTATGTTAATGCTTTTTATTTATTTACTTATCAAATAGTTTTTAAATTTTATTATTTCCAATACTTTTAATTAATCCTTTTAATCAAGAAGTGTTTTTAGCTATTTTTTATGGCTTTGGAATATAAAAATTTTTCTCACAGTAATTTTCTTTTTTAAAAAAAGTCATTTTGATTTAGAAAAAAAAAAAAAATTTTAGATAAAAAAAAACTAGAGAATTTTCATTAAAAATTAAGAAATAACAATGTTAAAAATTGCTAAGAAATAAAAATGTTAAAATTAAAAAAAAAAAATTTATTTCTTGTCACAACAATGTTGATTTTTTTCAAAATAAATTTTTTCCCTCAGTGTATTGAGTTGATATGTTATAAAAAGTGTATAGAGTAAGATTGCAAGACATTCAAAAAGTTAGTAAGAACGACAATAAGTAACGAATAAAGGCGTATGTTGATAAACCCTCCCAATTCATATGGGAAAAAAGCCTGACAATAGTGAGGAAAAGTGATACTACAAGTCTAAGATTTTTTTTCCCGTGTAGAGCCGTACATATCGTTTTAACTGGTCCTTTGCACGGCGTTTTGAGGAATAAACCCCAAAGGTAATTTAGTTTTCCACGAAAATCGTCAAGCTTTTTCGTTGTAACATTTTATAAATGTAAATGCTACCTATAAAGCGGGAAGCGCTCCCATTTTAGCGTACGATAGGATCGTCGAAATGGAGAAAAAACGGAGAGGAAGAAATCTTCTCATCTTCTCAATGGGAGTGTATAGATAAGTTTAAAATAATTCTTAACTATTTTCGTTATCGATAATTTTTTTTTTGCACATCTTTTCAAAAAATAAACACTACAGATAGTCAATTAGCTTAACCCGTTGAGGATACAAGGGGTCCAGTGGACACCAGGCAAACTTTGAGGCAATTTTAAATTTAAAAGGAGATTTGTAAATGAGACTTAGTTTCATTTACGACTGATTTCATTGATATTCTTCAAGATAGTTCTATTTTTTTTATTGTAATAATTATAATAAAAGAGTTTTATAACAAAAAAATAAATCTTTTTATTCTCATTTTAAGCGACTGACCGAAATTCGTAACTTCAAACTATAGAATAAATATATTTTTTTTAAACTTCATCAAATATTGATTTTTTTCCTTAAAATATATTGTTTTCCGAATAAAATGGCGTCGGTTTTTTTTCGATGTAAAAATCAAAATTTCTGCGACTTTTTTCATAAAAAAAGTTTAATTTCGTAAGTTTTTTTTTCTAAACGATTTTTCAGTTTTTTTAAATTATTAAAAATTAAAAATAACTATTAAGATAATTTTGAGGGAATGTTATATTAACGTTTGGTGCCAATTACAAGTCAATAGATGACATAGGAAACGAATTAGAAACATTCTTATCATTAATTAAACGATTCTTTACTTAGAGATCATTTTTTTAATTGTTTCATTAAAAAATTTCCTTTGTATTTTAATTATGAGAAAGACCTTGAAGTAAGAATAATAAAATTCTGAAGAAAATATTATTATATTATTAATGTATAATATCATTCTTAAATCAATAAGGTTTCTTCTCAGTGTAGTTCCAGATAAAATGACTTACGACTATTTCAAGATGTTCATACAGTAACAAACGGAATTATAAGAAGACTCAAATAACATCAAACTCCCACGCACCGAACAAAACAAGGTATAATCATCCCTCTAGCGGAAACAGAGATTATTTTCAACTCGTTAACTCACATTAATTTCGAACTAGCTCGTTCTTATGTACTTGATGTTGAGTTGGCATTGAAAATAGTAGATTTTATGCGAATAATGCACGGAATATAATAAATCATTTTAACTTTTATGATATTTACATAAATTGATCCGATTTTATTCTGGCTTTAAATTCGCACAATTATTCATATTATTATACAACACAAATATTGATTTAGGTCACAGTGAAAAAAATGTAAAATACGCAGTAAGAATAATTTGATTTATCAATTTATTCTGTCACTTAAAAAATTTTTTTTAAAATTAATATTTTAATTTTTTTCTAAAGTTGATTTTACAGTTAGGTAAAAATTAAAGCACACAATTTAATAAATTTTTCTTTACTTAGAGAATTTTTATTTTTATCTTTTGAAGGAAAATTTTGAGCTCAAAAGACAATTTTATTTTATCAAATTAATGTCGGAATTGATTAAATGTATTATATATATATATATATATATATATATATATATATATATAGAATATCCAGAGTATGATTATTTGTGATAAGCAAATAGTTATAATTACCTTTGGTCGCACGACTGTCTGTTTAATAAAAGAAAGTAAAATTCCCAGTGGAGACAGACCGTAGATATATATATATATGTACCTTTGGTACTTGTTATTCATTAGATTTTCTATGTATTTCACCGGTGATGATTACCTCATAGCTCATAGCTCGAGTGATCAAACGCGCATGTTCCATTCATGTGTATACGGCATTCTCACTTATTACATACATATCTTTCGTTCGATATTTGTGTTTGCTTAGTTTATGTTCATACAAATGTCAATTTCACTTTTAAGGTATGTCAGGTGGATACTTAACTTTGTAAAAAGTATTTTTATGACAGTAGGTTTGTACAGTAAGAAAAAAATTTAGAAGAAAAATTCTTGATTCAAGTAAAGAAAAAAAAATTACTAGAAAATTTTAATTTTTATGTTAAAGATGTGATAAAAAATTAAAAGGTTAATTTCAAGTAACATTACATAAGTAATAACAGATTAAATCCCAGGAAACTAGAACTAATCGTACTTAGCGATTACTTAATTGAACCACGTTTCTATCCTTTGTCAAGCCTTAATTCGGTAATGAAATAATCGCTAATTACCAAGTACTATCACTCCCTTTCTCCGTGCATTTAATTTATTACTTAATCGAACAAACTTGATAATGTTGCGTTTAAAGAGATGATGAATAAATTAGCTTATCGCTTGAAAAAATGAATGATATGATCGATTTTGAAGAACAGAAAAATATTATTAATTTTTTTAAATAACAAATTGAAATTCGAGTTTTTTTTTTATTTAATTAAGAAATTACTTTTTATCTTGTGAAATATTGACATTTTTAAAAATATAAGCTCATCCCGATGTTATACTCATCAAGACCTTTCATTTCAGTACCCACATCAATTTTTCATATATTTTATATATTTATATATATATGAATATATGAAAAATATATGAAAATGCATGTGGGTACTCAAATGAAAGCTCTTGATGAGTGTAACATCGGGATGAGTTTATAACTTTAAAAATGTCAATAGTTAAGAAAGTACAGTGCAATTTATTATAATTAAGAAACTACCTTGTATCTTGTAAAATATTGACATTTTTAAAGATATAAGCTCATACCGATGTTACGCTCATCAAGACCTTTCATTTGAGTACCCACATCAATTTTTCATATATTTTATATATTTATATATATGAATATATGAAAAATATATGAAAATCCATGTGGGTACTCAAATGAAAGCTCTTGATGAGTGTAACATCGGGATGAGTTTATAGCTTTAAAAATGTCAATAGTCAAGAAAGTACAGTGCAATTTAACAAAAGTCATTATTCAATAAAATTTTATTTATTTATAGTTCACAAGTCACAGCAGTCACATAGTGACTGCAAGGTTGCTAGTATTTTGTTATTTATACAATGAAGAACTTTCTTCGATTTAAAAAAATTTTTAAAGCTGACACAAATTGTGAGTTTATTGCTTTGATTTTCATTCTATATATTTAATACTTTCTAAGCGCTTATTCTGTTCTAAGGATGAGGTAATGTGACCGATAGAAGGGTATCCCTCAATAACAGGACAAAAATCTTTTTCTTCATGAATAAAAGAAACAGGAGTGAAATTTCACTTTTTTTTCTTTTATGTAGGGTAGTTCATGTCAAATCACTGAGGTCGTGACACCGACCATTTTTTATTTAACTAAATTCTTCATGTTACAGGTCTTCTTGAAAAATGCGTAATCTCATAACTTTTTTTTTATCTCGACCTAAAAATAAATTGTCAATTTTTTTTAATTTATGACTTAAAATTTTTCAAAAGTAACTTTTGAGAATGTATAAACAGGTATAAGTATCAGTTGTCGATAAAATATAAATTTATTTTTTTAAAATTCAAATACAGATTCAAAATTATACAGTACTGAAAGTAAAATAAATTGTCTGCCCAATGGCAGGTTAATTCCACTAGTTAATGCTAACCGACAGAAACAATCGACTCGACTTCTCTATATGGTTTTATCGAGTGACATTCACACAAATAGACAGCCATAAAAAATTTTTTCCATAAAAAAATGAATAATTTCATTCAAAAAGTCATAGTGTAAGCTTTTGAAAACTCCTGTCTATTTAACACTCGCACAAAAGTTGGCTTATGAGATATTGATTGTGAAAGTCGAAAGCATCATTCGGACGTTGATAGCCCACGGCTTTGTCATAAATCATTACACCGACCTCGATCAAAGCTCAAATGAAAGAAAAAACGGAGGGAAAAAAAAAGTTAACAATGTCGTTACTCAAAATTATTTCCTGATATTATCGTTTCACATTCCAAAAATAGGTATGATGGTTGTCTTATCAAACTTTTGATAAAAGTAAAAAAAAAAATAATTAAACATTTTTGAAAAGCTCTATTAAGTATACTTTTAAAAAATAGTTATAATTTATATTAAACTTGAACTAAATAATTAATTTATTACTAGCAACCTCGCAGTCACTATGTGACTGCCGTGACTTGTGAAATATAAAAAAATTAAAATTTTGCTTTATTAAATAATAGCTTTTGTTAAATTGCACTGTATTTTCTTAAATATTGACGTGTATGAAGATATAAGCTCATTTTGATGTTACACTCATCAAGAGCTTTCATTTGAGTACCCACATCAATTTTGCATATATTTATATATATCATATATATGTAT
>CAJNRD030001119.1:7206712-7218801 GCA_905319865.3 Cotesia congregata
AAAGCTCTTGATGTGTGTAACATCGAAATGAAGTTATATCTTTAAAAATTTCAATAGTTCACAAGATACAAGGTCATTTTTCAATTATGTTAAATTGCACTGTACTTTCTTAACTATTGAGGTTTTTAAAGATATAAGCTCATTTTTATGTTACACTCATCAAGAGCTTTCATTTGAGTACCCACATGCATTTTGATATATTTTTCATATATACATATATATAAAATATATAAATATATGAAAAATTGATGTGGGTACTCAAATGAAAGCTCTTGATGAGTGTAACATCGGGGTGAGCTTATATTTTTGAAAATGTCAATAGTTCACAAATATAACCATAAAAACCCATTTTGTCGTATAAATACATTGGCCACACAATTTTATTTATTCTCTTAGTAATATCGATTAAAAAAACAATTACAATTCATTCATAAATAAACTACAATTTCTATTAATAATAAAAAAAAATTTTAATATTTACAAATAAAGCTCTGAAATAGAATTTGTGTGGGATACAAAATCTATAATATATATTAAAAGATTCAATTTTTAATCTTTTAACATGAGTCATTAGTAAATATAACTATTTCTTGTTTAATAAAAAATGTTTATTTCATGAAATAATCAATCATATTAAATAAAATATTTTGCCAACTGGCATTAAAAACATTCCACTTGCCAAAAGTTCAGTTTACTAAATTTAATACCATAAATATTACGATGAATTTAAAAAATACAATCTTCGAGTAAACCATTACATTTATATTATTGTATCATAAATTGGAGCGATATGATTACATAAAAAATTCAATAAAGAATTATTTCTACCTGCAAAAAAAAAAAAAAATTAATTCTTAAAAAACTAGAGCGCTTTAATTTATTAAGATTTTGTTATTCTAGATTTGCCAAAAAAAAAAGAAGCCCATAAAAGATAACACCGGAAGAAAATATTTATATTATTATTAAACGCGAGCTTAAATGAAATCTATCTTGATCCTTTGACAATAAATTTTTATAATAATCGTTACTACCGGAATTTATCCAGAGTCATTACACCGGGTACGGGTACGGGTACGGGGTATAGTATGTATTGTGTTCACAGAATAAAAGATAAAATAAAAAAAGTCAAAGAGAATAGAAAGAACACTACTACCTACATGTGAAAGTTAAACGCATGCGTCGCGACGGAGCTTATTTCATCTTCGAGGCGTCGCAAAGCTCATATTAACCACATTCGACGGTCGCACGCGGAGCGGAAATCATCCGTCGATATTTAACCGCGTTATTTATTTCAAAATTTTATTTAACATTTGTGAGCAAACACCATTAAAAACAATTGAATAAAATTTTAGTGAAGTGTTTGACCGAAAAAATTTTAAATGCCAAAAATAAATTGCAAAGCGCGGTAAATTTTTTACTGATGAATATAATTAATAAAAAAATTTCAAACTCAAAATTTAAATTAAATAAAAATGTCAAGAATGAATCGACAAAATTTAGATAAATTTAAATAAAAAAAATTGTATGCACAAATATGAATAAAAATTGCATGCCAGGTCTATTGCTATTAACATTAAAATTAAAAAAAAATGAATTTAACAAACGAAACATACTCTCAAAACATCTCGATGTTCCAATGCGGTCCAGAGTTGGACCACTTTCATCAGGAGTATGTGAAAATGCACGGATGGTTAAGTTTGCTAGTTTGCATCTTCGGTTCAATTGCCAATACCTTGAATATAATGGTCTTAACACGTCGTGAAATGATTTCTCCGACAAATTACATTCTAACTGGATTGGCTGTAGCTGACTTGCTAGTAATGTTGGAGTACATCCCCTACGCAAGTCACATGTACTTGTACCACAGGCCTAGAAAAGACATGTACACATACGGTTGGGCTGTATTTGTGCTAGTTCATTCTATTTTCACCCAAATATTCCACACAATATCCATCGGGCTGACAGTAACATTGGCAATTTGGAGATTCATTGCAGTAGCTTACCCTCGGAGAAATAATGAATGGTGTAGCATTAAAAGAACAGTATTAACTATATTAGGAACTTATTTAATTTGCCCGTTAATTTGTCTCCCGGTTTATTTTACTACAAAAGTCCGATCCACCCAAGAGTTGTTCGATCCAAATGATAATTTAACTAATTCAAGTTTGTACAATTCGACTGAATTAAAAGTTAATCAGACTTTGTGGTTCGTTGACTTGAGTGACACAATGAAGGCCAATAGTCTGCTTAATTTACTTAATTTTTGCATGTACAGTGTTGTGATCAAACTTATACCTTGTATCGCTCTGACCATTTTGAGTCTTCGGCTGATCAAGGCGCTTATGGATACAAAAAAAAGAAGAAAGCTCCTGATAAACGCGACTTTAGTGAGAAAAACTGACGACAAAGTGCGCGATAGCTCGTGTGACGTTAAAAAAAGTAAAAAAAAATCAGCTAAAGCTATAGACAAACAAAGACAAACTGACAGAACTACCAAGATGCTATTAGCTGTATTACTTCTCTTTTTACTTACGGAGTTTCCACAGGGAGTACTTGGCTTACTTAGCGTTATATTGGGTTCTGGTTTTTTTCGTACATGTTATGTTAAGCTCGGTGAGTTTGCTTTATATTTTTACTTGTTTGTGTATAAATTTAAAAGAAAATACACTTAGGAATATGTACATTTTTATTCACTACTCGAGGTATTTTTCTCTGCATTCGTTATGCCACTCTTTCTATTTACCGCTGAGAAAATTGAAACTTTTTTAAAGTATCTGAATTTATTAGGTAAAGAGCGGTTTTTAAAAATTAGTTTTTAAATTTCTTTATTTAACCCGGTGAGGCAATTTTTAATTTAGAAGATTTATAAATGAGACAGTCTCATTTACGACTGATTTCATCATTAATGAAGTGATAATTATGATAAAAAAATAAATCTTTTTATATTATTTTGCAGTTTTTTTTTTCAACCGATTTTTCAGTATTTTTAAATTATTAGAAATTAAAAATAACTAGTAAGATATTTAGAGGGAATGTTATATTAAAGTCTAGTGTCAATTATAAGAAAATTGAACTTTTTGAAAGTATCAAAATTTATTAGTTAAATAGCGGTTTTTAAAAATTAGTTTTTATCAAATTTCTTTATTTAACCCGCTGAAGCAATTTTAAATTTAGAAGATTTATAAATGAGTCTTAGTCTCATTTACGACTGATTTCATTGATATTCTTCAAGATAATTCTATTTTTTTATTGTAATAATTATAACAAAAGAGTTTTATCACAAAAAACTAAATATTTTTATATTATTTTGCATGTTTAAATGTCTTATTCTCATATTAAGCGACTGACCGAAATTCGTAACTTCAAACTTCAGAATAAATATATTTTTTTCAAACTTCATAAAATATTGAATTTTTTCCTCAAAATATATTGTTTTCCGAATAAAATAACGTCGGTTTTTTTTCGATATCGTAAAAATCAAAATTTCTGCGACTTTTTTCATAAAAAAAGTTCACTTACGTCAGTTTTTTTTTTCTAAACGATTTTTCACTATTTTTAAAATATTAGAAGTGAAAAATAGCTATCAAGATATTTAAAGGGAATGTTATATTAAAGTTTGGTGCCAATTACAAGTCAATACATCACATAGGAAACGAATTAGAACTGTTTAGCTGATTTTTCGACGTGTTAAAAAAATATCAAATTTTCTTTAATTTTTAACAAAATTTGACTTCGAGATTTTTTGATTGATCGTTTTTCACATTAAAGTAAAATCACCCATAGGATCAAAAAGTTGCGTCGAACGCGGCAAAGTTGATTCTTTCAAGATATATCGCTGCTGTCATAATAAACTGAAATAATGTGTTTTGTCCTTTTATATCTAAAAGTTATAAAACAAAACAAAAATAAGATTGACCACGACGGCTTATCTTAAAAATACATCTGCCCGTCTGTTATTGATCTTTCCGAGGTCAAAAATATATACAAGCGCTTATTTTAGCGATTCAAAACCTCAAAGACAAACTGGCATTTAAATTTTTCTATTTTCCTGCCAAAGCCCACACAAGTTCACCGTAATCGGATGAATGTTTGATTTGTGAAGTATTATTCATTAAAATTTGTTTAAAAATTTTTTTACATTTTAATAATTTATCTAAATTTTGGTAAAGTCTTTTAGTGTACTAGTTTACGGCTTTTGTTTTTATTATCATTATAAAATACTTAAAGAAAAAGTTAAAATCGAATTTTAAAGACTATCGCTTCGGAAAACACGAGAACTTAGCTGGCGCAAGTGCTTTAAGATTAAATTGTATGTTAAGTAAAAAGTTTTACAACGTATCATAATCTTGTCATGTGAATTCACTTTAAAATATTTTAAGACTCTATTTTTAAAGGCTGAAAGAATTTTTAAAATAATTTTACACTTTATTTCTGAGGATCTGTAATCATAATCATTTATAAAAGCCCGAATAATTTGTCATTGGAATGAAGAAAGTTTATGATAAGAGAGTCTTTAATCATCATGCATTAAACTTTGTCGGCAACATTTCATTGCTGAGTCAGAAATTAAGGGGGAAGAAAAGAGGTGTGTTGTTACGTTATCTTGAATTATTTAACGCCCAGCTCTCTTACTCAGGGTACAGTTTAATTACCTTTTTTTTTTTCATGACACAATCATCAACCACAATAATATCTAAAATTATTTTATTGTAGGTCAACGATATACACAGTTAAAAATTTTGAGTCATTGCGTAAAAAAAATTTTCTCCCCTCCGTGCGGAAAGCGTCAATTTTCTGCTCGCTGCGCTAAACGAAAATGCCGCTTTCCGCCTCCGTCGAGGAGAAAAATAGTATTCTCACCACGGGCAGGAAATAAGAAAGCCTCAGATCACATGTTTGTCGACCTCGGCTTCGCCTCGGTCAACAATTACATGTAATCTGAGACATTTCTTATTTTCCTGCCCCAGGTAAGAAAAATACTATTTGTGCACGGAAAAATGTAAACTGTTATAAATAACAGTCGATTTATAATAAGTAATGATCAACTGCTAAAAATTACCATTTCAAACAGTCAAATCGTGATTTTACTATTCACTTTATAATATTTACCATTTAAACGTTACAATTTACTCTTTATATGGAAGAAAATACTATTTCAAACAGTAATATTTGCTATGTAAATGTCTAAAATGTTAAAGTATAATAATTAAGAATTCAGACTTTAATATTTATCATTTCGTACCTAAAAAATGATCTTATGATATGTAAAAAGTATAAAATAAAGTTAGTAAATTTCTAATACAAGCAACGTCAATATTTACAAAGTAAAATGGTAAATTTTAAACGCAACGCTAAAAATCAAACTGTAATTATTGACTTGCTTGGTCTGGTAAAATGTATATTTTAAAAGTATAATTTTTACTGTTTCAAATGTTAAATTCTCCCAGAGTGAGACCCCCTTCTCTTTCATCTGAGTTCCTTTTCTCCTCATAATATGGACTATATATTGAAATGGCAATTTTTACTGTTTGAAACTGTAATTTTCTAAGATGAAAGAGTCGTTATTTACTATAGTGACAGCTACTAATCACTTATTTTGGATATTAAATTATGAATTGTGGCTTTTATACTTTCTACATTAAGTTCTGTAATATTTACATTTTTGCCACCTCGATGTCCGCTTTACTGTTTGAAACTATAAAAATATTACAGTTTACTTTTTTCCGTGTGTTAAGTATTTAACACTTTTTTGTGTTGATTTAACAGAATAAATGTTAAATTTACACATAAAAGTGTTAAATATTTAACAGAAAAATTTTTAACACTAAGTTTTTTGAGGCAAAATTTTTTACTGTGTAATATAGTGAAATTATTCGGAAAAATTTTGTATGAAAAATAAATTTCTTTTAAGAAAAAGTCAATGTTACTTTTTATCTTATTTCTATAGTCACTGATTTTATTTTATAATTTAAAATCCTAAAAATATTTTAAGAATCAATTTTCTTATTGTGAAAAATCTAGCTATAAAAGCTCGCTAGGAAATAAAATTGAATTTACATTGTTCAGAAATTCGACGCGTTGAGTTATCAATTTAGTGCTTACTTTTACACGCTTTCATACTTTTTTTCTGTGAACTTACTTATAAACTACCGTGGCGTATTGTTGGAAAAGCTGTGAAAAAAAAGCTGGAAGAGGACTCAGGTGCGATGAAGCGAAACCCTCAAAAAACACCATTTACGTTTCACAACAGCTACCAGACGTTCTTTTGATATTGGTTTCTTTGAGTACTTATCATATTTTATTCTATACTATAGACTATAGTATTATATACAGAGTAGTAAACAGGGCTTTTTGTTGAATTTACTTAACTTGATGATGTTAAAAAACAAACTTTTAAAGAATTCACAGTTCCCACAGAGATAGTCGCAATAAAAATAAATTTCTTTTAATAGTCCTTTTAATATATGACCTTAAACACTTTGTGTTTATTTTCTACTCATTATATGAGTTTAAAAAAAAAAGGAGTCAAGTTCCGTGACAGTGGTGAAATTAAAATGAGAACTCTTTTTTTACTTTTGTAAATAATTACTATGCAATTTATTATTGTAGGTGTAATTTTTTTTTTTCTATACAATTTCACTTGACAATTTTAAAAATAAAATTTAATCGAGAATTTTACAAATTTTAATTTTTTTTAATTGAAATAATTTGTAGATTAAAGGTTATTTATAATTTTTTACACATTTAACCAAAAATAAAAAACAACTCGGCAAAACAGTTCTAATTCGTTTCCTATGTGATGTATTGACTTGTAATTGGCACCAAACTTTAATATAACATTCCCTCTAAATATCTTGATAGTTATTTTTAATTTTTAATAATTTAAAAATACTGAAAAATCGTTCAGAAAGAAAAACTTACGAAATTTAACTTTTTTTATAAAAAAAGTCGCAGAAATTTTGATTTTTACGATATCGAAAAAAAATCGAAGCCATTTTATTCGGAAAACAATATCTTTTAAGGAAAGAAATCAATAATTGATAAAGTTTGAAAAAAATATATTTATTTTGAAGTTTGAAGTTACGAATTTCGGTCAGTCGCTTAAAATGAGAATAAGACATTTAAATATGCAAAATAATATAAAAAGATTTAGTTTTTTGTGATAAAACTCTTTTATTATAATTATTACAATAAAAAAATAGAAATATCTTGAAGAGTATCAATTAAATCATAAGTCTTAAATGAGACTAAGTCTCATTTATAGATCTCTTTCTAAATTTCAAATTGCTTCAAAGTTCGCCTGGGGTCAACTGGACCCCGTATGTCCTTAATTTAAATTAAGGGGGGAAATACGTGTACAGGCTAAAAAAATTCAATTTTTTGTCATAAATCGCTTGTAAAACTATTCAAAAATATAGATTTAAAATTTCAAGTAAAAATTCCTATTCGTTCAAAAGTTATAAGCGATTTAGTAATTACTTTAATACTATTTTACATTAACTTTTTTTTCAAACGCGTTTTTCTCGAAATGAGTTTTTTCAAAATTGTGTTTAAAATTCAAAAATCATCTTGCGATATGGCTTATAATTTTCTTTATACAATTACCTTGAATATAAACTTCAATCGAAAGCGATATTTTCATTAAAACTATTTTTTTTTAATAAACAATGTGTGAAAAAGTGGTAAAAAATCACGAATTAATTTCACAGCCCTCTAAAAAATGCAAATTTTTACTTTTTTTCTTGAAATTTAGGTTCATATGGAAGATACACATATAAATGAAGTAATTTTTCTGTGCCATTGATTTCAAATAAAAATTGTGGCTTCCATACTGCACACAGACTGCTAAGTCGGATGACAACCTACGATGTGTATCAGCTGGTATCTTCGCTGTTTGTTAACTTATATTGTTGTTTAATACGAAAAAATACTCATACACGGAGAAAAATTAATTATACTACCTACTATTCAAAAATTGTAACTCCTACTATCTAAAATGGTAATAAAATTAATTAGTAACAAAATAATAGGTGGTATCATTGATAATTGTAATAGTTACTATTAATAATGGTAACGATTACTATCAAAAATAATAATTGTAATTAGTATAAATTATAACTGTTACAATCGAAGATGGTAACTGTAACCATCTCAGATTGTAAAAAATTCTGAAAAAAAAATAATACAAATTTACTTAATTAAATCCTTTATTTAGATCCATATTTTAATAGCTGATGTACATTTTTTCCTTTGAAATATTAAAATATTTGAAATTCCCTTCAAAATTTTTTTTTGAAAATTTGATTTTTTTCAAGATTAAAAATTTTTTTTTAAATAAAAATTTTTTTTTTTAATTTAAATTTTATTTTTTTTAATTTGAATTTTATTGAAAATTTTGAGATTTTTTTGGAAATTTCAAATTTTTTTTCAAAAATTTAACGTTGAAACTTGTTTTAGACAAATAAAAATTTAAATATATAATTTAAATTCGAATTTAATCCCAATTTTTTGTGCACTAGCTGCTTTTAGTTTATTCAGATATGCATCCACGGTAACGCAGATTCTGAATTTTTAAAATATTTTTTACTAGCTTAGATAGTAGTTATTATTATAACTGATGGTAACTACAACCATCAGGTTATATAAGGAATTACGATTTTGATAATAGTAGTAACTAATTAAAATAATAACAGTTATTATTACTGATTACCATTACAATAGTAGTAGTTCCCATCAGGATGGTAAATACTACAATTCAGATGGTTTACTTAATTATTTAAATAATATTTACTACTATCGAATTCAGTTAATAGATTTTAACATAACTAGATGATAAACTCTACTATAAAATTTTCTCCGTGTAAACATATATATAAAACAATCTGTTAGTTTCCATACATAATATTAATTTTTTATACCTTAAATAAATTAATGAAAATCAGCATGAAAACAGCCTTCTACACGTATTTCCGCCCTTAATAGGTTAAATTAATTTCGTCATTGATTTTTTATTTATTTTTCCAAAAAAATTTTCCATAAATAAATGACATAATTTTGAAAATAAAATTACTGAGAAAAATTCAACCAAAAACTGATTTATTCATGCCAGCGAATGTTAATCATCCTACGTGAATGATAAATGGAGGAGTGATGAAAACCGACGGTAAAGTGCAGACCCATTAGAGCTGTTTATTCACAATACAAAACGGAACAGTCATCGCCATACTTTGTCTAAAGAAAAATTATTTCTTCGAAAATAATAAAGTATGAAGAGAAATTTTTAATCTTAAAGAATTTAGCACATGTCTGGATAATTTTAAAAATTTTACAAGGCATCTCATAATTGTAAGCGACGAATTCTGTATTCCTTGCCTTATATCTAATTCTCTATCCATTTTTATACGATTATATTCCATTCACATAGAAATGCAAATGTTATGCATAGATATACCTTCTGAATGTCTTCAAAGATATCTATACACAAATTAATCTATAAATATTCTAAATAATGTATATTTAAATCTAAGAAAGATATTAAAGCAGTGTTAAGGGCGAAACTGTAATTCAGTTAACACCAAGCTTGTGTATCAGCGTTTAAGCTTTATTGACCGCGTTAAGAGTTGTTTTTTTAAAAGTATTTTAAGCTTAAGGATAATCTGTTGAGTGAAAGGAAGAATTTCAGTATGGATTACTGAAAAATAAAAGAAATTAATGAACAAATAATTTGAATTATCTTCTATTCTTTTCAATAAAATTCATTTATTCAAGAAGAGTTTAATTTAACAATTATATTACGAATAACTTTTTTAATTTTTTACTATCAATGTCATTCAAACTGATAATCTTAATGAGCTGATTTTGACAATATTGTGAAAGAGCTTCAAGTACAACGGCTTGACATACTTTACAGAACAAAAGAACTCGAATTATTTAAGAATAATAAGTAACATTGTGAAATTTTAATTATTCTTGCAATAAAGTTTCAATTTTTAATAATTCAACTATAATAATGATTTTGGTAGATTTTGATCGAAATCATAGTTTTAAAACAACTTTAAATTTTTATTTCTAAAACGATCGAAAAGGAGATTGAGAAACAGATATGAGGAATAAAAAAGTAGAGTTACAGTTAACACGGCTGACCCGCTTATAAATCTAGTAACTAGTGTCTGCCACTGGTCGGGCGGGTTCATAATCCTTTTGGGTTCTACTGAATCAAGTCTGACATAAAAAGACAGATGTTTGAAAGTGTAAGGTTGAGAAACTTTGAATATATTTACAACGTACAACTTAGACCTAAGATTAAAAACTCAGATTATAAAAAGTAAAAAAAAAAACTTAATTTTTACTGTGAACTTTAAATAAATAAACTTTGACTTTATTAAATAATGAATTTTCTTAAATTGCACTGTACTTTTTTAACTATTGACGTTTTTAAAAATATATGCTCATCCTGATGTAACATTCATCAAGAGCTTTCATTTGAGTACCCACATGAATTTTGATATATTTTTCATATATACAGATATATAATATATATTTTAAAGATATAAGCTCATCTCGATGTTACACTCATCAAGAGCTTTCATTTGAGTACCCACATGCATTTTTATTTATTTTTCATGTATAAATATATATAATATATATAAATATATGAAAAATTGATGTGGGTACTCAAATGAAAAGTCTCGATCAGTGTAACATCGTGATGTGCTTATATCTTTAAAAATGTCAATAGTTCACGAGATACAAGGTCATGAATAAGTAAAATTTTTTATTTAAAAAATTACAATAAATAAATGTAAAATTGCTACTGATAAAAATTTTTTCAATAACAACGAAAATTTACCTATTTTTATTGAAATTTATATCTTATATTTACTCTGTATACTTTTCATATCTTATGAATGCAAAAGCCAATGGAATATCAGCAGAGATTATCAGAGATCAATGTATCGCATGACGTTGAAACGATGACAGGAAAGCCGCTTTGCGTTTTGAGATATTATGTACAATACGCTGAAGAACAAAGAGCATTGATTCTGTACCCTGAAATTGAGGACTGTTATTCAGTATTTTTATCAATATATCAAACCTGATTGGATCTACAGTAAAAGAGTTATTTTTCAAATTTTCCATTATTGCACCAGTCTTCATGGAATACAAATAATAGTCGGCTGACTATTATACAGGAGTTCCACTTGCATAGATATCGTTCTTTATAATTTCAATAGATCCATTATCTGCATTCTTTCGAGGACTGATTTTTTAATTAACTGCATATACCAAAGTTACTGAGTTTATTAAATTAATACTTGTCGAGAGGTATGATGCTGCACAGTTGTCAAATTCACGAAACATGTTTGTATTTTTCGGACATATGAGTTGTTTGTACGACATATTATGTAACATGTACATTTTTTACGCGGAAAAGTTACAAAACACAAATATCTGGGACGGATAAGAAAGATAGTAAAAAAAAATAAATAAAGCTGATAAAAGAAATTGTGAGTGACCCAGAATAACTAGAAATTAAACGGAACGGAAGGTAAATTTAATATTATCGAGCTCTGTAATATATTCATAGAATAAAAAAATGAAATGCGTGAAGTATATGAACTTTATGATAGTTAAAAAAACTCTGATATTTTATTACCTTGAAGTCATTTTCTATTATTATTGAAGCACTCTGAATAATGTGAGGTACCTCTTTGTAATATTATTCTGTTTGTTATTTAAAAAAAAAAAATATTTTGCTCTGAGAAAAATAAATTATTATCCAGATAAGGATTTCTGGGACCAAACAATTTTTAAAATTAATTATTTTTATAAAATTCTGCCAATTCTTTTAACACGAAAATATACTGTCGATAATTATCAAGGTGTGAACTATAAATTAACAAAATTTTGCTTTATTTAATAAAATAATGTCTTTTGTTAAATTGCACGGTACATTCTGAACTATTGACGTTTTTAAAGATATAAGCTCATCCCGATGTTACACTCATCAAGACCTTTCATTTGAGTACCCACATGCATTTTCATATATTTTATATATATTACATATATGAATATATGAAAAATATATC
>CAJNRD030001119.1:7239581-7253679 GCA_905319865.3 Cotesia congregata
ATTTTTTCATATATTTATATATATTATATATATGTTTATATCAAAAATATATCAAAATGCGTGTGGGTACTCAAATGAAAGCTCTTGATGAGTGTAACATCAGGATGAGCTTATATCATTAAAAATGTCAATAGTGAAGAAAGTACAGCGCAATTTAACAAATATCTTGTGAACTATTCCCATTTTTAAAGATATAAGCTCATCCTGATGTTACACTCATCAAGACCTTTCATTTGATTAGCCACATCAATTTTTCATATATTTTCATATATTATATATATGTATATGTGAAAAATATATGAAAATGCATGTGGGTACTCAAATGAAAGCTCTTGATGAGTGTAACATCAGGATGAGCTTATATCTTTAAAAACGTCAATAGTTAAAAAAATACAGTACAATTTAACAAAAGTCACTATCTAATATAGCAAAATTTTATTTATTTATACTTTCAAGTCACGGCAGTGCTAGTTTAAATAAAATATATAACATGTTTGGGGTAAGAAAAAAAATTCCAGGGGAAATAACATTGATTGAACCACCCCTGTCGTCTAATTTCAAACTGCTTACGATTACTTGCATTTTGTCGCTTCAATAAATTTTTTCCAATCAAAACATTTGACTTATTTAATTATTGTAACTATTACAGCATTAATAAAAAAACTTTTTTTACCAAATCATTGACACCCCACTGTCGAATAAAACGATAATAATTTACTATAATCAAATGAAAATAATATAACAATTCTAAAAAAATAAAATTCTTGATAGTAATTAAATTATTTACTTATTTTTTCAGGCGAAATGATGGACGTATTAGCTCTAATAAATTCAGCGATAAACTTCATCCTTTACTGTGCAATGAGTCGTCAATTTCGAATGACCTTTAGCCAATTATTCTGCAGATGGAAGTTATTCGGAAGATGGACGCCTGTTCCGCAGCGGCTGGAGAACAATGGTCACACCGCAACTACTCACACGATGACCCAAGTTACCCAAGTCTAGCATCCGCATAATCATCAGCATCATACTTTGTAATTTATTCTCATTTATATTTCCTTAAAACAATTTAACTAAATAAAAATATCACAGCTATCATTATTTAAATTGTTTAAAATAATATTATTGTTGTGATATTGATTTATTTAGTTTATATGCAATTTCCTTATCATCATTACATCTCGATTGAACATAGTTGTATAAATATCTTCAGAGGGCTATTCAAGCGTGACTGCATACTATATATGTCCTTCAAAGGTAGACCCGAATTAAATCAAAGCGGATTATTTCTTCAGATAACATCTATATTATTTCAGCGATGAATGAATATTTTATTAATAAATTGTAAATGCATCTCTGTGGAAATTTAGATTCTGGAAAATAATCTCTTTGAAGAGAATGTATAGATTTTTTATATGATCTAAAATTCGTATAAAATGTTATTGATATAAGTTGAATAAATATATTAAAAATTTTGAGAAAAATAATTTAATGATTTTCTTAATACTAACAGAAACGCTTTCAAATTTTATAAAAAAAAATATTCAACGTAGACATTTTGTTTATTTTATTTTATATGAAAATTAATTTAGCAGATATTAATAATTTTTAGAATTTTTTTAACAAATAAATTACGGTAAAAAAATTAGAAAAGAAATTTTAAAAAATTATTAATGCAATTTTTTAAAAATAATTTTTGCAACAAATTTGTTTGTTAAATAAACTTAAAAAATGATCGAGTGACTGCTAAACTTTAATGTCATTTATTTTATTGATATTATGTTGGAAATTTTTTATCTTTGATTTATTGAATAAATTAAAAATATAAATTTGAAAATTTTTAGGAAGACCAAAATTATTATTAAACAAGAAGAAATTTTATTAGCACAACAAATTTTCAGATAATATTAATCCAGACAATTTATTTTGAAGGATTTCATATAAATGTACATAAGATAACATTTTTATATCTATTTATAAATCTATAAAAAACAAATTACAAGCACATAAATATATAAATATATTTAAAATTATATAAATATTAGTTTTATTGTACTTGTAATTTATTTTTTATAGATTTATAAATAAATATAAAAATGTTATCTTATGTACATTTATATGAAATCCTTCAAAATAAATTGTCTGGATTAATATTATCTGAAAATTTGTTGTGCTAATAAAATTTCTTCTTGTTTAATAATAATTTTGGTCTTCCTAAAAATTTTCAAATTTATATTTTTAATTTATTCAATAAATCAAAGATAAAAAATTTCCAACATAATATCAATAAAATAAATGACATTAAAGTTTAGCAGTCACTCGATCATTTTTTAAGTTTATTTAACAAACAAATTTGTTGCAAAAATTATTTTTAAAAAATTGCATTAATAATTTTTTAAAATTTCTTTTCTAATTTTTTTACCGTAATTTATTTGTTAAAAAAATTCTAAAAATTATTAATATCTGCTAAATTAATTTTCATATAAAATAAAATAAACAAAATGTCTACGTTGAATATTTTTTTTTATAAAATTTGAAAGCGTTTCTGTTAGTATTAAGAAAATCATTAAATTATTTTTCTCAAAATTTTTAATATATTTATTCAACTTATATCAATAACATTTTATACGAATTTTAGATCATATAAAAAATCTATACATTCTCTTCAAAGAGATTATTTTCCAGAATCTAAATTTCCACAGAGATGCATTTACAATTTATTAATAAAATATTCATTCATCGCTGAAATAATATAGATGTTATCTGAAGAAATAATCCGCTTTGATTTAATTCGGGTCTACCTTTGAAGGACATATATAGTATGCAGTCACGCTTGAATAGCCCTCTGAAGATATTTATACAACTATGTTCAATCGAGATGTAATGATGACACTCAGTATAATCTCGGATTATATCCAGTATAATCTTGTTCTTTCCGTGTAGTCAATAATTTTTTCTTTTTTTAAATTAAAATCAACGTAATTTTCGTGAAAACTTTTTTCCATTCCATTAATCTATTCTATAAAATAATTACAATACAGAACAATTTTTTATATCCACCCACAATAATTCATTGTTTAAAACAATGAATTATTTCCCCTTATAACTTTTGTAATATCAATATGTACAAAGCCGTATTGTGAACAAAGAACAATTAATTTACAAATCAACAGGATTTCCCTACTTGAAAGTCGTAATAAATTTAGTTTATCACAGCCCGTATAACAAATACTTTTTCCAGATAAAAACAAAATTAATTTTCCGTATAAAAACACTTATCTAGATGTGATATTATTCTTATTATCTTCGGCATTGACCATTAGACAACTTGACCACGTGAATAGTGATTTTTTTATTCATGCCGCCCTATTTTCCGTCTATGCATCGCTTTCAAAATAATTATCGATCGAAATGGAACATATACATATGTATGCATACATTTGAATGGTTGTCAGTAAAAAAGTTAATATGTAACAGTCCGAGCAAGTTTTCTATCGATTCTTCTATATTTTGCTTTCTTCGAAGTAAATTCCGTCCAAAAGTAAACTCGCACTGATAGAAGGATTTATTTGTATTAAAAAATATTTGTTAATAGTTATTAAACAAATATTTCTTAGTATTTAAACTGATTTTTTTGTATTTAATAAATCTGATATTCATTTATTAAATATTAATAAATATTTTTAAATACTAACAAATATTTCGGCTGCCCAATTTCAAAACACAGTAATTAACGTTTCAAAATTTTTTCCAATTTTTCTTATTAAAAAAAAGTTTACCCGCCAAATTGATGAAAAATTTGATTTATGAATAGAAAATACTTGAATATAAATGTTTTTAAGAAAAAATACTTGAAATTAAGGTCTAAAAGTTACAAAAAATGCAGCAATACTAAAAAAAAATTAGGTATAAAAATTTTGCAGTTACTGCCCGTGTAAAAAAAAATCGTCTTAAAATTGTCGTTCGTTTAAGATCTTAAACGTGACACAAACTAAGACTATTTTAAGACTCTTTTAAGACGCCAAAAGAAAAATTCCGAGAGCAGATTTTTGAAAATTTTGTTCTCGAATTTGTTGTGAAAATTAATTTTTAGATGATTTTACGACTTTCTAACCGCAATATTTTTGAGTAAGATGTTTTTAAATTGAATTTAAAATTGTTAAAAAATTATTATCTGACAATTTTAAGACTTTTTTAAGACGTTCCGTTTTAATATTCCGGGGCTCTGTCGCTGTTAGTCCATCTGAAAATAGTCTAAATTTTTTTTTAAGATTTTTTTAAGACTAATTTAAGACAATTTAAAGACGCTCCATAATAACTTTCCGGAGCTGTCACTGTGATGTCATCTGAAAATAGCCTAAAAATTTTTTAACATTTTTTTTTCAGATTTCTTTAAGACTATTTTAAGACTTTTCAAGACTATATAAAAATTATATTAAAACTTAAATCTTAAAATAGTCTTAAAAAAATCAAAATAATTATTAAAAAATCTCGGAATTTTTTTTTTGGCATCTTAAAAGAGTCTTAAAATAGTCTTAATTTGTGTCACGTTTAAGATCTTAAACGAACGACAATTTTAAGACAATATTAAGACGATTTTTTTTTACACACATACGTATGTCATAATAAAATTTTTTTATAGACAACAGTAAGATCATGTAAAAATAAAGTTATCACCGAGACTAATTTCCATGCAAATGAACACCTCTTCCAAAAAAAACCGAGGTTAAAACAACTCTAGTAATTATATTCAAAAAACTGCAAAGCATACAATATTTGCAATACTTTTTTTCAATACTGTTCGTATATATGTCCAGAAAATTTTTCGTTTTAATTAGTTACTACTATTATCAAAATCGTAATTCCTAATATAACCTGATGGTTGTAGTTACCATCAGTTATGATATAATAATAATAATAACTACTATCTAAGCTAGTAAAAAATATTAAAAAAATTAAGAATCTGCGTTACCGTGGATGCATATCTGAATAAACTAAAAGCAGCTGTAGTGCACAAAAAATTGGGATTAAATTCGAATTGAAATTATATATTTGTCTAAAACAAGTTTCAACGTCAAATTTTTGAAAAAAAATTTGAAATCTCCAAAAAAATCAAAATTTTCAATAAAATTGAAATTAAAAAAAAAAAAAATTAAAAATTTCAAAAAAAAAAATTTTAAATCTTCAAAAAAAATCAAATTTTCAAAAAAAAATTTTGAAGGGAATTTAAAATATTTTAATATTTCAAAGAAAAAAATGTACATTAGCTAAAATATGGATCTAAATAAAGGATTTAATTAAGTAAATTTATATTATTTTGTCTTTCAGAATTTTTACAATCTGAGATGGTTACAGTTACCATCTTCGATTGTAACAGTTATAATTTATAATAATTACAATTATTATTTTTGATAGTAATCGTTACCATTATTAATAGTAACTATTACAACTGTCAATGATACCACCTATTATTTTGTTACCATTTTAGATAGTAGGAGTTACTATTTTTGTATAGTAGGTAGTATAATTAATTTTTCTTCGTGTATTGACAAATATTTTTAACTATAAACAAATTTTTCTATCAGTGCGCTTAAAATTAGAACAAGAATTTTTATCTAAAAATATATAAATTATTACTGTCAGCTCTCGCCTTTAAATTTTTTATCTTTGATGTTTAAATCTCCCCTTGCATTAACGAGCATTTTATCACCGCGCATTGTTTATTCATTATTTAGACCAACGGGTAAAATGTGAATAAATAAAAGCAAATATATATATGAGGATCGATGATATCTTTTAAAAAGGATTAATGATTCAAATTATTTTTTTTTCTTCTTTTACGACCAATTAAATTAAAAAAAGCTAATTTATTAATTAGCTAAAAGCCGATTAAAAGCAAAGAAGAAAAATCAATTTTTTCACGGTCAATTTTTCTTCTTAAAGATCAATTTAATTAAAACTTTACAAGCTATTGTTGTTAAAACACGACCCGAGAAATGATTTTTCTTACTCCGATTTCTACGCTCCGACAATAACCACACTAAATTGAAACAAGAACCCATAGGAATGTTCAATATAAATGACGATAAATTATTAATAATAAATCATACATAGGAAGCAAGTTATAATGTTGTACAGAAGTTATAGACATATTGTAACCATTAATTTCGTTATTGATTTTGTTTAAATATTCTGACTACAAACGGTAAACGTCGTTAAGCTATGATTGATAGGGTAGGTATGACTTGTCGGCATGCTCTATTAATTGGGCGGAATTGAATTAGGGATTGAAAGTGACGCGAGAAAAATAAAATGTTTTATTATTGATTTTGTACGAATATTAATTATTTTGTTACAAGCTCAATTTATTTTATTTTGATTTTTTTTTACTCTTTGTTATTATTTTAACGAGCGCAGTGAAGAATATATTAATAAAAAATTAATTTTATTTAAAAGAAGAAATCTTGAACCAAGAAAATAATTTTTTATCATTATTAATTAAGCTTAAAATTTTTTAAATCCTAAAATTTAATTAAATAAAGAATAATTTCTTTGTTTAAAAATTTTTTTACTTAATTGAAGATTATTTAATTCTCCAAAATTATTTTCTTGGTTAAAAAAAAATTTTTTTTATTAAAATTAATTTTTTTTATCAATTATTTAATTAAAATAAATGAAAAAATTCATTTTGTTATTAAAATTAATTTTTTTTATTAATTATTAAATTAAAATAAATGAAAAAATTCACTTTTTTATAAAAAATGAATTTTTAAATTATAATAAATGAAAAAATTTACTTTTTTATTAAAATTAATTTTATTATCAATTATTAAATTTAAAAAAATGAAAAAATTTACTTTTTTATTCAATAATTGAATGAATACTGAACTTAATAAATTTTTTCTTCAATATTTTCCGCTTACTTAATTATCAGTAAATCATTAAATCTTATGATCCTATTAATTTAACTAGAATGTTTTCAAAATATTTGCAAGTGTGAACTCAAGTGAAATGCGAAAAAAATTGACTCACAATGAAAATCTCTTTGAAGTACTTCGTTATAATAGATTATTGCTTAATCCTCTTAGGCAAAAAGTTTGTTTAATTGTTTTATTACGAGTAGGTTTAAGCCTATTAGATAAAATACGGTTTACGTAGTCATGATTTCAAGAAACTTTAAAATTATAATTAAAGCGAACGATTTTAAGACTACAAAGAAGAAAAGAAATCTTGAGGATTTTTTTCCTAATATATTTCTTATTTTCTGATTTAATTTATAAACAACAACTTGTAACGAGTACTTTGGTATAATGAGGTAAATTCGGAGTAGCTCGTCGGATTCCAGGATTCGGACGGGTTATTAGGATACGGTTCTCGTTAAAATTAATAAAATTTATTTCTGGAGCGAACAGTAATCTTTATTAACATTTAAAATAATCTCAAATACAAATATATTTCTATATTTATTTCCTCGTTCTAATTGATTACTACAAGCTAACGGCTCCGACTCAACCTGCGTTTCCTTAGCAAAGGTCTACAGGGAATACGAGGAGTTCGTGGTCCCGGCAGCGGTGCTCGATCATATTACAATTTTATTTTACATACGAGAACACGGCCTCGGTTACCTCAAAGCGTCTACGAGTCGTCTCTACTGTTAACGCCAGTGCAACTGACCAGGAGTCGACGAGTCGCTAGGTCCCTATTCTTATACTCTAATTTACTCTGTTGATGACTGCTTCTTTCTCTGCTTGCCTCCTTGGTATCACTGTTCACACGACGGCTGTGTATATCTCTGCTGAGCCTCTTTGGCTACACCGTTCACACGACGGCTGTGAATGTCTCCGCAGATGATCCCGTGCAACTCAATAGCTCATGTATTCCACTTGCTATTGTAGTTGGGCACCGAATCACTGCTGCTCGACCTCTTTGACTGCACCGTTCACACGACGGCTGTAAATACTTATGAAGAAGATGATCCTGTGCCACTCAATAGCTCATGTATTCCACTTGCTATTGTAGCTGGACACTGAATCACCACTACTGCTGCTAAAGAATATCCTTAAGGATATAATGATTCTATGTAACTTAACTAGCTCATGTACTCCACTCGCTAGGATAGTTGAACACTGAATGACGTCCGAAGCTCCGGGCCCCGCTTTTATAGGCATTTCTTCCCGCGCGTCCGCGCCACTAGCGCTTCCTGTCCCGTCTTCAGTGCGCACGCCTTCTATGATGCGCGCGCCCTTCATTGTGGTGCGCGCGCAGCGCAGCAGCTATCCCTACTTTCACAGATGTACACTTGTATATTTTTTGACTGTTCCTCGAAATATATTTTATTGCTAATAATTATTATTATTTATAATAATTATTAAAATATTTTTCTTTATTTCGATAATAATAATAATAATTATTATTATTATTATTATTTATAATTTAAACGAATGGTTACAAACTTAATTTTATCTTAAAAAAAATATTTATAAAATTTTGAATAAAAATTTTTAATTAAATATACAATAATTTAAAAAAGTAAAGAATTATTAAATATGTTTAATCAAAAATTTTGTGACAAAAAAATTTTACATTAAATTTATCATTTTTACACTTAAAAAAAAAATTTTTACAGTAATATTTAGACAAATTTTTACATTAAAATTATTCTAAAAATTTTTTATGATTATATCTTCAGTTAAAAACATAATTTACGATTAAAAATTTTAATTTTTATTCTCCAAAAAAAAGTTAGAAAAAAAAAAATTTCCTCAATTGTAAAAACTTTTTATTCAACGAATAATTATAAATTATAAATGTAAAACTTAATATTTCATCAAGTTTTCTTTTTAATGATACTTATATACACATATTCATTTATTCATTTGCCGACTCAGTGGGAAGAAAAAAAAATAGGGCACTAAAAGAAACTTTTCATTTAATTCTCAGTAAATTATATCGTTTTTTATTATTTTATTACAATTGTTTCTTCTCTCATTAGTGCCCTAGTAATAGCAAGTGCCAATTGTGCAGTTTTTTTACCCAAATTAATAATTCATAAAATAAAAAGTGTGAAATTATTCATAAAAATCCAGCCTGAGAGTTAACAAGTGTTCTCTATTTTTTTTTTTTGTTCCAGAACGTGGAAACGTCGAACACCCAAAGAGGGGCAATGAGGTCGACTTAAAATGTAGTGAATAATTGATCAGCACTTAGATTGGTAGGAGAAATTTTTTTCCGCCGACGGAAATGACTAAAGTGCTCAGAAGAAACCCACACTGAGAAGAAACCCTTTACTTCTATACCTATCGTTGAGGTATTGAATGATTTTAAGTAAAATACTAACTAAATTATCTTCGTTATTTATCACTGTGTGTATTGTCAATGCTTAGAATAAGAAATAAATCCAATATGATGGTTATGGTATATAGTTATCGATTTATTCATGTATAGTGACTTCGTCAGCGAATGTTGAAAGACACTCATGGGAGTTATTTAGGGAACAAATGGATCGGGCTCCCCTACATGTTCTTGTCACAGAACTTGACGTAAGAAAAAAATATTATATACGTGTAGTCATTTGATGTCTTTATTTTCATTAATTTTGCTTTTTATTTTTTTTTTTGTTTTCTTCTTTGTAATTTATTAAAAAAAATTTTTTTTTTATTTTTACCGTTTAAATTTATTTATTTATTTATTTATTAATATATAATATATAATATTAATATAATATAATAATAAATAAATAAATTTATTTGTTTATTTTCACTTTTTAAATATTCATATTAAAAACACATCAACTTCAAATCATTTCACCACATATTGAGATGTATGTTAGAAATCAAGTTCACTCGGTTGTGAAGATAAATGTGGGGAGAATAATTGTGTTAAAAATAAAAAAAAAAAAGATTTAAATTCAGAAAATTAAAGAGGAAAATAGTGAAGAAAATTACTGTTAAAAAAAAGATTTCTTCATAATATACATTTAGTAAAAAATGAGTTTCTGTAAAGAAGAAAATAATTGGAAAAAAAATTTATTTTTTATTTATTGAAGCTATATTTATATTTCATTTAAATTTGTTAAATTTTTTTTTAGTTCTTTATTTTTGAAGTTTTTTTTTATTGAATTAGTAGTGGGCTATTATTTGCACACTTGATATAATATATAAATCTTCTAAGCTCTTAATTAAAAAAAAAAAATTAAAAAAAGAGCTGTTATGAAAAATCAATACATATATCTCAAGATTCTTGCGCAAGGGATTATAATAAAAGCCTAATAAATATAAAATACGTGTGAATTTGAAATTACCAGAGTAAACAGATAAAAAAAGGGAGGAAAAAATTTATTACCATAGTAGTAGAATAAAAAGAAAGTCGTTAACTACGCCCGAACATCGCTTTCCGCTACCTTAACATTTTCTTTCCATCATTATTTATTCTATCTAATTATTTATTTTTATTTTTATAAAAAATTTCAATTTTTTTTATGTATATTACTCGAGAATTCCAGATTTAGAAAAAAACGAATTTCAAAACGATAATTAATTTATTCCGAATATTTCTTCTTATAAAATTTATAACGAATAGAAAATTAAAGCCAAAAATAATTAATTATTTATTTATTATTAATAATAAATAAATAATTAATTATTTTTATTATTATTATTATTAATTAATTATTATTTATTTATTATTAATAATAAATAAATAATTAATTATTTTTATTATTATTATTATTAATTAATTATTATTTATTTATTATTAATAATAAATAAATAATTAATTATTTTTATTATTATTATTATTAATTAATTATTATTTATTTATTATTAATAATAAATAAATAATTAATTATTTTTATTATTATTATTATTAATTAATTATTATTTATTTATTATTAATAATAAATAAATAATTAATTATTTTTATTATTATTATTATTAATTAATTATTATTTATTTATTATTAATAATAAATAAATAATTAATTATTTTTATTATTATTATTATTAATTAATTATTATTTATTTATTATTAATAATAAATAAATAATTAATTATTTTTATTATTATTATTATTAATTAATTATTATTTATTTATTATTAATAATAAATAAATAATTAATTATTTTTATTATTATTATTATTAATTAATTATTATTTATTTATTATTAATAATAAATAAATAAATAAATTTATAAAAAGTAGAAAATCAAAGCCAAAAATAATTAATTATGTCCGAAATTATTGTTTAAAAAATACGAAATAAAAATTAGACCTAAGTCAAATATTTGTGTAATTATTATTCTAATTTTTTATGTAAGTACATTTTATAATTTTTTTCTTCTTTTGTTGTTATTTATTATGAAGAAATAAATTGGAATTAAAAGAGTATAAGTAACGAATAATAATTAAAAGTTCCGTGTACTTACACTCTATCGGTTCAAACTTCTTAAAAAAATTATTAAAAACGAATTATTGTTAACAAAATAAAGTCAAATTACAAATGTATACTAAACTACAGACTCTTGACATGTTTAATTAAGTTAATTAATGAAAGTTAAAACTTTAAAATTATATGTACACGATTTATAGTTGAAAAATTTTATAACGAAACATTTTACTAATGAAGAATATAATATTATTGTTATTATTATTTTGTTATAATAAACTCGTGAAGTATTGTATATATTTGTACTTAAATGTTCTGTATAACTCTAATAACTTCTTAAAATAATTATATAATACTCGTTACAAAAAATATATTCACTTTTTCGAATAAATAATAAATTATTACACGATGTAGAATTTAATTAATAAAGAAGAATATTACAAATATCAAAGTTTTAATCTGTTAAAATAATGTAAGAAAATAAATAAGTCGTAATAATCAACTTACATTTTTTAATCTTTTATAAGTACTTTTTTTTTTTTTCATTAAATTTTGTTTTGATTTTGTATAAATGTCGCCGGAAACTCTGTTATGTTCTGTACGTATGAAATAAAAATAAAATTTATCTCGAAAATTAGTAAATTGCAATTTTTTTTTTTTTACTGAAAGTTTTCTGTGAAATTAAATGTGTGGATTAAATATTCAGTGAAAATATTTCATAACTCGAGCAGAAAAATACGAGACCAATGGAACAAGGACAGATGAAGATATATTTATTGAGAAGCAACGCATCAACTAGGATGAATATTTTATGCCGAGTTTCATTAATGACAACATTAATATAAATATATTTAATCATATCTCAATCTTTTTATAAATCGATATAAGACATAACTAGTCCGAGCAGGATAAAAATCTTTTTATGTATTTCTTCCGTATCCACATCAATTTTTCATATATTTTATATATTTCATATATAAAATATATGAAAAGTGCATGTAGGTACTCAAATGAAAGGTCTCGATGAGTATAACATCGAAATGGACTTATATTTATCAAAATGTTAATAATTAAGAAATTACTGTTGCATTTTGTTAACTAATAATGTTCTTAACGATATAAGCTTATTCCGATGTTACACTCATCGAGAGCTTTCATTTGAGTACCCACATCAATTTTTCATATATTTTACATATTTCATATATATCATATATATAAATATATGAAAAGTGCATGTGGGTACTCAAATGAAAGGTCTCGATGAGTATAACATCAGAATGCATTTATATTTACCAAAATGTTAATCATTAAGGAATGATTAAGAATTAATAAGTTTACGTCTATCGAGTCCGCTAGTATTCTTATTAATATCAATAAAAATTACTCCAAGTAAAATACATTGACAATGATTGTATTTGAACAAGACAATACAAATAAAACTTAGTACACGCACTTAAATTTGACAGTGTAAATATCAACTTATTGAAATTATTTATCATATTAATTATGAATTGTCTTTATAATTGAAAACATGAGTGATTGAGGTTTTGTAAAAAAAAAAGTAAAGTTAATTAAATAAAAATTTCTATTAAAGTATTCATACTAACTGTTATGTAATGCTTATAAACAATACATGTAGAAATATTTCTTGCAAAAACTAAGTGTAAAAAAAACTATGCGCAAAAAAATGCAAGAAATTCATACACTCATGTTTTCAATTATCAATTATAAAAAAGAATAATGGATTATTATAATAATAATAATAATAATAATAATAATAATCTAGTTAAGTATTGAATATAAAAGTAAAAAAATTCATAATGAACTATAAAATATAATTCGTTTTAGAAAAATAGTCCTTTAACTTGAATGCGTAATTTTGACAGCCTAATTTTTTTTAGAACGTGACTTGAATTTAGATGAACCAATTTCGGGAAAGTCTTCATCATTAGGTACCAGATTAGCTTCAACCCCCACAAGTACTTGGGACAGTGAAATAGGAGCCCGACTTGAACTTCCCTAAAAAATAAATTTTAAATGATAGATGATTTAATATAATACACAGTAACGTACAATAAACCTTACCATTGCTTTGTAATTAGACACTGATGAACTGGCGGAAGGAACAATAATTGAAGGATTTGGATCAGTCTGGCCATAAGTAATTGTCAAAGATCCACCTGCTCTTTTACGCTGTTCATTTTCTTCTCTGGTACGTGCACTGGCCTGTAAACGATAGGCCTCACTAACCTATTTACAATTATTGTCAATAAATGATTAGAAATAAATATAAATTGGAAAATGCTCTATCTCTAGATACATAATTAGGAATGACCTATATAAAACTAAATTTTTGCTTTATTAAATAATGAATTTCGTTAAAATACACCATACTGTCTTAAATATTGATGTTTTTAAAGATATAAGCTCATCCCGATGTTACACTCATAAAGAGCTTTTATTTGAGTACCCACATGCATTTTCATATATTTTTCATATATACACATATATAATATATATAAATATATAAACATATGAAACATCGATTGACCTTTCAAATAAAAGGTTTTGATGAGTGTATTGTCGGGATGAGCTTATATCTTTAAAAATGTCAATAGTTAAGAAACTCAGTGCAAATTAACATAATTAAGAAACGACCTTGTATCTTGTGAACTATTGACATTTTTAAAGATATAAGCTCATCCTGATGTTACACT
>CAJNRD030001119.1:7254176-7324923 GCA_905319865.3 Cotesia congregata
AAAGGTCTCGATGAGTGTAACATCGGAATGAGCTTATATCTTTAAAAATGTCAATAGTTAAAAAACTCAGTGCAATTTAACATAATTAAGAAACGACCTTGTATCTTGTGAACTATTGACATTTTTACAGATATGAGCTCATCCCGATTTTACACTCATCAAGAGCTTTCATTTGAGTACCTACTTGCATTTTTGATATATTTTTCATATGTACATATATATATATATAATAATAATATATATATAAATATATGAAAAATTGATGTGGGTACTCAAATGAAAGCTCTTGATGAGTGTAACATCGGGATGAGCTTATATCTTAAAAAACGTCAATATTTAAGAAAGTACATAGCAATTTAACGAGTAATTATTTAACAAACCAAAAGTTTAATTATTTATAGTTCACAAGTCACCGAAGTCACATAGTGACTGCAAGGTTGTTAGTACTAATATTAACGTAAAATAAAATCATTTTACCCCAGTTTCAGAACAAATGGTCTTGTACTTGTACTCTTTGACACTAAGTGAGCTCATCCTTGCTTCCAATACGTTTACATCTTTATCAGGGCAGTGTATTCCTTCAATCATTTTAATATTTAATATCGGACAAAATGCATCACACAGTGTGTAGGCCCATTGAGTTACAATAGCTTGACAGCACAAGTTTCCAATATCAAAAAGCTTGTTGTGATACTGATAAATTAAAAAAATAAATAAAAAATCAAATTGAAATTTAAAAAAAATGAAACAATTAAATTTATCTATTTATAAATTCATAAACTCACCGCGCAGCCAATATTTTGTACGTAGTCGAAAGCTCCCTTATTCAATTCAGCCTCTGCTAACAAAGTACGATTCCCGGTCTCTGGAAATCCTTCATTTAATTCCATCATTAAAGTACCAAACAAATATTCCAATGAATACAAATCAAATGTATCAGCAGGAACTCCTATTATGTAGAATAAAATTTTAATTAATACTTATAATTATTTATTTCAAGCAATATTTAAATAAAATATAAAATTAAAAATTAAATTAAATTAAAAATAAAATAAAATATAAAATAAAAAATAATATAAAATCAAGAAATAAATAAATAAATATTTAAATAAAAATACTCACCTGCTGCGTCAGTTATCCTCTGGAAGAAACAAGGAACAACAGTCTTCATTTTGTTTGTCGTATACAAAGGTGGAAGTTTTTTCATTGATTTATCTCCAAGTGTCATAAAGTCATAAAATTTTTTGTATACATCTTTGTAATTAGTTTCTTCATCATCTTGGAAAATCTCAATTTTGTGGACCTCATCAGAATGTTCCATAGCTTCTCTTGCATAACCGATTTCAATTTTCAATTTAATAATTTCGTGGCAACATCTTTTCACACCTTCACTTAAAGAAAATTCAACGACTGCAAATTCAGCCGGTATGTAATCAACAACATTTTCCATATCTGTTTTGGTGTAATACCAGTGAACATGAATAAAGTAGAATGATATAATTTTAATTCCTGAAAATATGAATAAAAATAAAATAATGTTTATTAAAATTATAAGCAATAAAAAATATGCATACGGTTGGTATAAATGTCCTGTCTAATTGTAGTGTCAATGTACTCTCTCATATTTGTTTCATATTTTTGATTTTCTATCTCTCGTACTTCTAATGTCTTCACTGATTCACCAAGACCGGTTTTTTTTTCTTGGGTGTTTTTTTTTGCTCTACCGTTGTACATTTTTTTTTGGTCAGCCGACAATTCCTAAACAAATAACACAAAAGATTATATTTTTTTATAAATAAATTTAACAAGCATAATAAGTAATTAAAAATAGTTTTTGATTTTTGTGCAGTTATTAAATTATAACTAAAAAAAATTTTTTTTAAATTGCAATCATAGTTTTTTATGAAAATTAAGTTAGCCGATATCAAAAAATTATTAGTAAAAAAATTATTACAAAAAAAAAATATAAATGCAATTTTAAATGATAAAAAATTTAGCAGATATTTAATAATTTTTTTTAACAAAAAAAATATTTAAAAAATTAAAAATGCAATTTTTTAAAAATAATTTTTTGGAACAAATTTTTTTGGTAAAAAAAATTATGAAATTAAAGTTAGCCGACATTTAAAAATTTTTTTTTATTGAAAAAATCATTACGAAAAAATTATAAAAAAAATTTCACGTCTAAAAAACTTCAAAAACTGTAAGTGCAATTTTAAAAAAGCATTTTTTCGTTCTTATTTGATTATTAAAAAAAAATCAAAAAATTTAGAACGTCGGCTAACTTTAATGACATAAAAAAATTAAAAAATTCTTTAGTGATTGCTAATTTTAATGCCATCAATTTTAAATAAATATTTTTAAGTTCTAATTAAATAAATTAAAAAAAAATCAAAAATGTCGGCTAATTTTATTGTAATTTTTTGAATAAAAAAAAAATTCTAAAAAACTTAATTTTCATGAAAATCAATTAAAATTAATCAATAAATAAATAAATTTCTTTATAAAAGAAATTCTTTTGTTACTTACTTGCCATTCCTTACTACACTTGGCATTAGCTTGAATTTCAGTTAAGCTAGCAAATTTATTTCCATTTTTTTCTTCCCTTTTTTTAAAATCTAGCATAAAATAGTAAAATCCGTTTCTTTGATTTTTTTTTGACATTTTTATTGCCAAAAACAATCAACTTTTATCAAAGAAATTATCAATTGAAAAAACACCGGCACTAACAATGTAACTGCGTAAAAAAGCTTGAACAGTTCAAGTCAATCTGCTGTCTAAGGACTAACGAAAGTCGAGCGCGTCGGAGCTAGCTGAGTTTTCGGTTTGTTTCTTTCAGCCAATCACATTCTTGTAACCTCTTCACAGAACATAAATCCTATTGGTTAATAATTTTCTTCGGAATTCTTACATGAAGACACACACACAACAACGACAAAAGTTATGCAGAAAATGTGTGCCTCTTTCTTATCACTTGCATCTATTGGCCAGGTGCACGATGGTGCTGCCCTCATTTTTCATGCTTTTTCTGTGTTAAATCAAACGGAGTAATTTAGTTCCAGTGGTCGCCATTAGCGTTAAATCATGCTCTTCTCATAAGATTTACACGTAAAAGTGGTAGTCAGCGCCAGCCCTCCCCACCATATACTTCGCACCCTGCCAATATGTAATCTTATACACAAATATATGTGAATGTAAACAAACGATCAAATAGTTCAAAGAAATACATTGTTTGACATATTTATAGTTAAATTTTTAGTAATTAAAAAAATTATCTTTTTTTTTTTTTTTTTTCAAAAATTATAAAAAAAATAATGAAAATTAAGTTAGCCGACATTTAAAAATTTTTATAATTTATTTTGTTGAAAAATAATTTTTTAAAAATTAAAATAAAAATTTTCACATGTAGAAAATTTTAAAAATTATACGTGGAATTTTTTAAAAATATTTTCTTAGGTATAATTTTTAATTAATGAAAAAATTCAAAAATTATTGAGTGTCGACTAACTTAATTTTCATAAAAAATAATGAAAATTAAGTTAGTCGACATCTAAAAATTTTTAGAATTTTTTTTTTCATTGAAAAAATTATAAAAAAATTTTCATTTAAAAAAAACTTGAAAATTTGTAATTGCAGTTTTTGAAAAATATTTTTTTTGTATTAATTTAATTATTGAAAAAAAAATTAATTGTCGGCTAACTTAATTTTCATAAAAAAATACGGATCTATATGTAATCTTATACACAAATATATGTGAATGTAAACAAACGATCAAATAGATCAAAGAAATACATTGTTTGACATATTTATAGAAATTAAAATTAAATTTTAGTAATTAAAAAAAAAATTTTTTTTTTGAAAAATTATAAAAAAAATAATGAAAATTAAGTTAGCCGACATCTAAAAATTTTTAGAATTTTTTTTTTCATTGAAAAAATTATAAAAAAATTTTCATTTAAAAAAAACTTGAAAATTTGTAATTGCAGTTTTTGAAAAATATTTTTTTTGTATTAATTTAATTATTGAAAAAAAAATTAATTGTCGGCTAACTTAATTTTCATAAAAAAATACGGATCTATATGTAATCTTATACACAAATATATGTGAATGTAAACAAACGATCAAATAGTTCAAAGAAATACATTGTTTGACATATTTATAGAAATTAAAATTAAATTTTAGTAATTAAAAAAAAAAATTTTTTTTTTTTGAAAAATTATAAAAAAAATAATGAAAATTAAGTTAGTCGACATCTAAAAATTTTTAGAATTTTTTTTTTCATTGAAAAAATTATAAAAAAATTTTCATTTGTAAAAAACTTGAAAATTTGTAATTGCAATTATTGAAAAATAATTTTTTTGTATTAATTTAATTATTGAAGAAAAATCAAAAAATTAAAATCGTCGGCTAACTTAATTTTCATAAAAAAATACGGAAGAATTTGACATTTAAGCGAAAAAAGAATCATTCCTAATATAAAATTGAGATGAAATGTATGTGGCATCAAACTATTCGTAACGTGATTGGTCAAATATATCATTCCTAATATAAAATTGAGATGAAATGTATGTGGCATCAAACTATTCGTAACGTGATTGGTCAAATATATCATAAACATGAAAATATATGCAAACTCTATAGTCAAGGCGCGCGCTTGCGCGCGTAAATTTGAATTCTAGTAATATAAAATAGTTAATTATAAAAAAACAGCTGATCAAAAACATTTGTTAGAAAATAATGAATTAAGTGAAGAAAAATGTATCTATTATCGACTAAGTACGTCACATTACAGTAATAAAGATGACAGACATTAGAAATTTTTTAATAATTTTATAAAAATGAAAATAGGTTTAATTAAAAAATTCAAGTAAAAATAAAAAAAAAATTGTTAACAAAAATTTTTTTTATTCTGATTGATTTTTTATAAAAATTTATAATAAAGATGTATATTATTCTTGAATATGAAATAGAAAATTTATGTGAGTAAATAGAAAACACAAAAATTATAGAGAAAAATTTCAAAAGTAAAATAATTTGTTTTATTAATTTTTTAAATATAGAAAAATGCACAAGTGCTTACTATATCAAATAACTTAGTCTAACATTTGGATAATAATATTTTTATAAATTAATTTATGTTTTTTAAGCCAACAAACAAAATATATTTTATACAGTTTTTTTTATAAATGTTTTGAAGTCTAAAATATTAAATTAAACATGCAATGAAAATAATAGAAGCCTATAAGTCATTTGTATATTTTTTCCCGATAATATAATTTAAAACTAATTTTTTTTTTTTCTACAAATGACAAGTTAAAAAAAATCAATAATTTTCTTCAGTCTCTTCCGAGTCATTGTATAAATCTTCGAGCTCATTAAGAATTTTAGTTGAAATAGTTCGTCGTAAACTTTTATTCCTTGCAGGAGTGTCATCTCCATAATTGATAGCCCGTCTAAATCCATTAGCATCTGGAGTTTCTAAAAATGTCATGGAAGCTTTCATAGCCATGTATTCACGAAGTGGCCTAGCACTTTTTGATTTAATTATTCGCTTATCATTTTTTGGTGTAATGGGCGCTGAAAATGACTTAGTAGTCGAATGTACAATATTCAATTCATTTTCCAGAGAAACAAAGCTATCATTTTTTCTGGGAGTCAACTTGGAGGCTATTCGAGCCGACCTTCGACGCTCTTCCATGCTTGAGGAAGATCTTCTTTGTTTTTTTTCACTACGATCTCTTTTACTGCTATTAAAAATTAAATTACTATCAATTTTATCATTATTATTATTATTATTATTATTATTATTATTATTATTGCTGTTTTCTTTGTCATCAGGTGAAGCAGAAATTAAAGAAATTAACGGAGATGAAGAAACACAGGAAGTATTTGATGGTTCACTGACCTGACTTTGAAATTCATTATTTTTAACAGATAAAGCTGTAAAAATTTTTTGCACCAAGTCAATTAATAAAGACTGTTGTTCTTTAACTATTTTTAAATCGTCTTTAACTGTCTGTAAGTCATTTTCTATTTTTTCAAGTCTAGAATTCTGAAAAAGATCCAAATTAGCTCCGTCAGTTGTCAAAGGCTCCAAATTATCAGGTGGAATATTTTCCTTGTCAACAATTGAAGCTTCAAGGTCAATAGTTCTGTTTGCAATATTATTAAATGTACCATGTTCAACGTGAACTACTTCACAGTTGTCAATTGGCTGATTATTTACCACAGAAGAACGTTTTTTGGAAACAGATTTAATAACAGTGGGTCGTTGATAAGGCTGTGGTGATATTTTCATTACTTCTGATAGACGCTCTTCTACTACAGTAGGTGGACAGCTATCAAGAACTTTTTGTTTGTTTTTTTTAACAATGAAATTCGGCTGCGGCAACATACTTTGTCGAGCCTTAGTTTTAGGTGCTATACTTCTATTTCTTTTAAATGATGGAGTGTTGGGTTTGGAAATTGATACTGAGCTTTTGGTTTCAACTGATGATTGGGAGGATGTACTTTTTGAAGGAGAAGGTGATTTTCCGTAAAGAGCGCGGCGGACTGTGTGCTTTGGAACTGCGAATAATTTTGTTTTTCTTGATTGACGATCTGAAAATAATTATTAATTTAATTTACATCTATTAGACTATTTTTTAATTTCTTTTTTAACAAATAAATTTGGTAAGAAGTTATTCTTAAAAAATTGCATTTTTGAATTTTTTTCAATTTTTACATGACAATTTTTTTAATATTGAAGTTAGCAGTCACTTAATTATTCTTAATTTTTTTTAACAAATAAATTTGTTCAAAAAATTTATAAAAAATGCATTTTTTATTTTGTTAAATTTCTACATGTCAATTTTTTTATCTAATTATTTTTTACCATAATTTACTTGTTAAAAAAATTATCAAATATCAAATAAATTAATTTTCATGATACTAAAGTTAGCCGACGTTTTTAATTTTTTGATTTTTTTTAATTGCACTTACAGTTTTTAAAGTTTTTTTCAAATGAAATTTTTTTTTTTATTTTTTTGTAATCATTTTTTTAATGAAATAAAATCTTAAAAATTTCTAAATGTCGGCTAACTTAATTTTCATATTTTTTTTTGTCATTAAATTCATGAAAATTAAGTTAGTCGATATCTAAAAATTTTTAAAATTTTTATATAAAAAAAAATTAGTACAAAAAAATTTCATTTGTAAAAAACCTGAAAAACTATAAGTGCATTTTTTAAAAAATACTTTTTAGTTCTAATTTAATGAATTAAAAAAAAAAATCAAAAACGTCGGCTAACTTTAGTATTATCATAAATTATTTGTTAAAAAAATTTGTTGAATTATTAAATATCTATTAGAATAACGTCGGCTAACTTTAGTATTATCATAAATTATTTGTTAAAAAAATTGTTGAAATTATTAAATATCTATTAGAATAATTATTATTTAAAAAGGCGCGCAGTAGCCTATCGGATCCGGCCCTTGCTTACCAAAGCATTGGACCGGGTTCGAGTCCGGCGTACACCAATTAAATGAATATTTTCAATATTTAAGTGTATTATACTGCACAGCCCAAGAAATAAAACGAGTTCCAATCTCAAAAGTTTACCCCCTACCGTAGTCGCTCATGACCTTAGTAGTTTATGCGACTTTAAACAAATTAAGAAAAAAAAAAAATTTTTATTTTGAATCAAGTACTTTTAAAGATAAGTTTTATTATTTAAAATAAATAAATAAATTATCCATTTTTATTTCACTTACCAACACTTGCTGATCTTGCTTTGGAAGCTGACAATAATAAGTCTTTTATCCGCACTGGCTCCATCCTCGGCTTGTCTACATATATAAAAAATTAGTAAATAAGTAATTAAGTAAAGAATGTAAATTATTTATTAGTGAAAATTAAATTAATAACTTACGTTGTTTTTTGTCAGAACTTTTATTACATGCATTGATATATTCTGAAAGCCGAATCGGCTGATGAACTAAAAACATAAAATATAATTAAAAATAACCTTATTTAAATTATAAAACTTTTTTTTATTTATTTTAAATTAAATTTTACCTGATTTAGCAGTCGCCATTGTAAACACTTTGTTATCAATAAATTTATAATTAAAATTATATGATTAATAATTAAAATTAATAAAGTTTTTCACTGTTTATTATTCGTTGTTTATATTATCAGTTACACGATGCCATATACTGTAGCTGAAAATTTGAAATGAAACGGATGAAAAAATATCGAGATTTTACACTAATCGATTTATACAGTGCTGACCTCTGGTGGTGACTAATATAATTTCTAGCGGTACTTTTGAAAATTAAAAATTTTGTTTACAATTTCAACATAACCAATAATATTTGTGAAATTGAAATTCGGAAACAATTTTACAATTTTTATAAATTTTTTAACTGATAAATTACAATAATAAAAATTTATTTTAAAAATTCCATCTTGAGAAGTTCTAAAAAAATTATAAGTGCAATTTTTCGATTATTATTAAAAACAAATAAAAAAATTGTCAAGTGTTTGCCAATTTAAACGTGTTTCTTTATTTTGACATTTATAATTGATTAATTAATTAAAATTGTAAAATAGTAATAATGTGTGGAATATTTTGTTATATTTATCACAAAAAGGAAAATAATGATAAGGTAATTTTATAATTTTAAATATCAATAATAATTGAGTTACTAATTTATGATACTGAAGTCAGCTGTCAAGCTGTCAATTTTAAAAATTTTTATAACAAGTTAATTAAAATATTAAAAATACTTTCTACATGTGGAAATTTTTATTACATTTTTTTTATTATAATTTAATATGAAAATAAAGCCAGCCATCTAAAAATTTTTATGATTTTTTTTATTAAAGAATTATTAAAAAAATTAAAAAAAATTTTTTCATTTGTTAAAAACTTCAAAAACTATAAGTGCAATTTTTTAAAAATATCTTTTAGTTATAATTTAATAAATTAAGCAAAATAAAAAAATTAAAAATGTCAGCTAACTTTATTATTATTAATTTAATTGCTATAAAAAATTTTTACTGTCTGTCATGCTAATCTTATTATAATTTCAGTGGGATTTAATAAAAGACAATATATCAAAGCGTGGACCAGATAAATTATCATCTTACAGCCAAACCTTTAATGAACAATTAGTAGGTAATTTTTCAGCTGGTGTTTTATGGATGCAAGGTCCAGAGCCAAGAGTTCAGCCATGCGTTGATGATGAAGGGAACATACTTCTCTGGAACGGAGATATTTTTTCTGGGCCTTTGGTATGTATAATATTCTATGAAAATTAATTTAGTAGATATTTATTAAATTTTAATAATTTTTTTAACAATTAAATTACGGCAAAAAAAAAAAAGAAAAGAAAAAAGAAATTGACATGTAGAAATTAAAAAAAAATTAAAAATGCAATTTTTTAAAAATTATTTTTCGGAACAAATTTGTTAAAAGAAATTAAAAAATTATCAAGTGACTGCTAACTTTAATGTCATTAATATTCCAAGTCTTTTTTTAATATGAAAATAAACTTAGCCGACATCTAAAAATTTTTATAATTTTTTTATTAAAAAAATTATTACAAAAAAAAAAATTTTTTTTTCATTTATAAAAAATTTTAAAAACTGTAAGTGCAATTTTTTAAAAATATTTTTTAGTTGCAAATTAATAAATGAAAAATAATAAAAAAAATTAAAAACTTGTGGCTAACTTTAGTATTATTTTTTGAAAATTTTTTCCAAGTATTTAAATTTATTTTTCTTTCAGAAAATTGAAAACGAAAGTGATACATCTGCGTTCTTGACACATTTAAAATCAAGTAAAAATATTTTAGAAACAATAAATCTAATTGAAGGTCCTTTCAGTTTGATATATTACCAAAAATCTACCAACTTGCTCTACTTTGGAAGAGATTTTATTGGCCGTCATAGTCTCTTAATAAAAGTAGAAAAAAATGAATCTTTTATGCTAACTTCAACAGCTAATAAAAGTATAGAAAATATAATTGAATTGCCAGCATGTGGAATATTCGTCATGGACTGTAACAATTCCAATTTTGACTTAGCTTGTTATCCATGGCATGCTTCGCATCAGAGATGCCAAACAATTCTAAATGACTTAAATCTTCCAATAAATATCACTGTTAAGGAATCAATATTATCTTCAAAATTAACAGACAATAATCTAGAAACAATTCCTGATAATTTATCTTATTTTGAAGCTGACTTAGATACAAAAGATGTAAAAAAATCAATGAGCGAGTTGTTAAAAAATTCTGAAATTAATGAACGTGTTGAAAGTCTTTGGAAGCTTTTAAAAAAATCTATAGAAGTAAGGATAAAATTAAAACCAGAGTACTGTAAAAATTGTATAAAGCTTATTTTAGCTGATGAAATTAATTTAAAGTGTAATCACTCTAAAATTGGTATTCTTTTTTCTGGAGGTTTAGACTCGACAATTTTAGCGGCTATTGCTAATGAATTTGTACCTGATACTGAAAGCATTGACTTGATTAACGTGGCTTTTGAAAAAAAATTAAAATCTAATGGAGAAAAAATTAAATCCAATTGTGGAGTTTCAATTTTTGATGTACCTGATAGACTTACTGGCCGACAAGCTTTTAAAGAATTAGAAAAACTTTATCCTAATAGAAATTGGAATTTTATAGAAACAAATGTTTCGCGGAAAGAGTTAGAAGATTGTTGTGAAAATATAATTAGTCATTTAATTTATCCGCTAAAAACAATTTTAGATGAAAGTTTAGGGTGTGCAGTTTGGTTTGCCAGTCGTGGTTCTGGTTTGTTGTCTAATGAAGAATTTTATGAGTCTCCTTGTAGAGTACTACTTCTTGGAATGGGCGCAGATGAACTTTTCGGAGGATATACTAGACATAGAACTACGCTTCGTCGCCAGGGTTGGAAAGCACTCTGGCAGGAGTTAAATATGGAGTTGTTCAGAATATCTGAAAGGAACTTGGGCAGAGATGATCGGGTTATCTCCAATCACGGCCGTCAATCTCGTCTGCCTTATCTCGATGAAAATGTGATACAATATGTAAAAAGTCTTAAGCCTTGGGAGCGTTGCTATCCGACTGAAAAAATGCCTCCTGGATTTGGTGATAAATTATTACTGCGTCTTTTAGCGTTTAAAATTGGATTACATGAGACTGCGAGTTTTCCTAAAAGAGCTTTTCAATTTGGATCGAGAATTGCTAATAGTAAGCAAAATGCAAATGACATTTCTAATTTCCTGCGATAAATTTTAAAATTTATACTAGCAACCTTGCAGTCACTATGTAACTTCCGTGACTTGTGAACTATAAATAAATAAAATTTTGCTTTATTAAATAATGATTTTTGTCAAATTGCACTGTACTTTCTTAAATGTTGACATTTTGTAAGATATAAGCTCATCTCGATGTTATACTCATCGAGAGCTTTCATTTGAGTACCCACATGCATTTTCATATATACATATATATAAATATATAAAATATATGAAAAATTGATGTGGGTACTCAAATGAAAGGTCTCGATGAGTGTAACATTCGGATGAGCTTATATCTTTAAAAATGTCAATATTTCACAAGATATAAGGTAATTTCTTAATTATGTCAAATTGCACTGTACTTTCTTAACTATTGACGTTTTTAAAGATATAAGTTCATCCCGATGTTACACTAATGAAGAGCTTTCATTTGAGTACCCACATGCGTTTTGATATATTTTTCATATATACATATATATAATATATATAAATATATGAAAAATTGATGTAGGTACTCAAATGAAAGGTCTCGATGAGTATAACATCAGGATGAGCTTATATCTTTAAAAATGTCAATAGTTCACAAGATACAAGGTCATTTCTTAATTGTGTATCTAGAGATAGAGCATTTTCGAATGCAGCCTAAATACGCATCATTAGTATAATAAATTAAAGGCACGACCTTTGCAATGAAACTAAATTTCATTGATAAAAACGATTTTATCATGACTATCCTGGAGACAAAATTTTTCTTTATTTTCCTAATAATATAGACTATGTAAAAAAAATTACAATTTTTTACTTTTATAATTTTTTTAATTATTTAAAGTTAATTAAATAAAAAATAACTATTTTATTTTATCAACTTTTGTAATTAAATTGTAAAATTTAATTGAGTGGAACAAAAAAATTCATATTTGTAAATAATAATTATAAGCTTGATTTATTTTTAACTAGTACAATTCTAAAAAATATTTACTGATTGATAAAAAATAAAGTAAAGCAAGAATAAGATAAGAAACAAGTGACCTTTGGCTTTACTCTGACTGTATTAACAAAGAAAAAAAGAAGATAGTGAATATAATTAAACCTGAAATATATTGTAGAATAACTTTAAGTCTCATGCAAACACAGTTCCGTATACTTTTTAGAAGCCAAATAATTTAATCAAGTATCTAACAAGATAAAACTATGGACGCGCAATATTTATCGTTAATTTCTCAAGCAGAAACTAAAATCAGTGATAATAATTCATTATTAACATCAACAAAAATTCGGAATTCTAAAATAAAAGATGTATTTATAAGTGCTTGGCCCAAAGGATTGGAAAAAGAATTCAATCAACTACTAACCCGCGAAGCCGTAGAATTTATAGTAGACCTAATTGTCGAGTTTGAAGACGGCATCAATAATCTTTACAGCAGTAGATTTAAAAGAAAACTCCAACAAACAAGTCTTAAAAATACTTTAAAATTTTTAAAACCAAATACCGATGATTGGAAAGTGGCTCCAGTAAGTGATCGTTTGAGCAATCGCCGTTTGGATTTAGGAGATGTAAGCCCAAGTAACTTGGAGCACTTTAGTGCAGCAATGTGTGCTGATGTCCAAGGAATCCAGGTTGATTTTGACGATGGACACTGTCCCACATGGTTCAATCAAATCTACGGTCTTCATAATGTTTACAAAGCAGTCCACAATCTCTTTCCAAGACTCCCTGATGTTTCTCAAGCACCTATTCTGATGCTAAGACCGCGAGCTTGGAATATGCTGGAGGATAATTTTAGCATCAATGGAAAATCCATTCCCGGTTCATTATTTGACTTTGCATTATTAATTTTTCATAATGGTAAAAAACTCCAGCAGTCAAACAACGGACCTTGTTTTTATCTTTCCAAACTTGAGAGTTATCAAGAAGCTAAACTCTGGAATGATATTTTTTCTTGGAGTGAAAATAAACTTGAACTTCCTTACGGTTCAATTAAAGCCTGTGTGCTTATTGAAAATATTTTAGCCATTTTTGAAATAGAAAATATTTTATACGAGCTTAGAGATCACTCTCTTGGTCTCAATTGCGGAATTTGGGACTATGCAGCGTCAATTATTTCTAAATTTTCTAATGATGAGTCATTTGTTATTCCAGACAGGAATAAATATGTAAATATGAGTCAACCTTTTCTGAAAAAATATTTACAGCTTGTAATTAAAACTTGTCATAAAAGAGGAACTCATGCGACTGGTGGTATGATTGCAAGTTACTTACAAAAAAATATTGGCTCCGAAGACTATCAGAATTTATTAAACGACATCTTGGAGAGTAAATTGATGGAAATTCAAGAAGGCATTGATGGTTTTTTGATTTATGATTTGTCTTTAATCTCTGCAATAAAAAATCTGTGGAAAAAGTGTGATAAGTTTAATGAAATTAATTATTGTAGCTTGAAGGAAATAACTAAAGAAGATTTGTTAACACTTCCTAAAGGCGGTGTTACTATTGAAGGATTGAAACACAATATTCGTGTCTCTATTTTGTTTATTTACAACTGGCTAAATGGTAAAGGACACTTTGTTCATCAAAATTCAGTTGAAGATTCGGCTACTGCTGAAATATCAAGGTCACAAATCTGGCAGTGGATAAGACACTCAGCGAGATTAGAGAGTTTTGATGATGTAGTTGTTACCATAAAAATGGTCCATTATTTTGCTAAAGAAATTCTTGAGAATCTTTTAATTGAATCTGAAAAAAATGGGGGTGTAAAAAAGAAACTTATTTTAGCAACAGATCTATTTTTTGGTTTAATTAATTCTTATGAATTTCCTGAATTTATCACAACTTATTTGTATAATGCGTATCCATTTAAAAAAATTCATTCACGTTTATAATTTTTTATTTTAATATTTTTTTATAGAAATATCAAAATTAAATGTTTACTTGTATACACAATTGGCAATAAAAATAATATTAATTGTAAACTTAACGGTGAATTCAAAAATTATAGCTATTAATTTATTATTCATTATTATCAACTCGATAGAATTGATTTGTTTTTTTTTTTAATTAAAATTAATAAACAATTTAATTAATTAATCACTTGAATTTTTTCCTGATACTTTATTTTTTAAATTTTGTAAATCTTTATGTATATTGCCAATCGGAGTTAGTATAAATAAATATAAATATAAAATAAAATTGCAAGTGTCAATAATTGGGTCTTATACCTTAATTGAAAATATTAGAAAAAAAAAGTTTATTAAAAAAAAAAAAATCATAACTCCGTGTGTTTCCACTTTGATTCTAATGTGCTATCTGCATCACTAAACCATTGATCATACACTTCAAGAGGATCAATCATCCAAAACTTGTGAAATGATACAGGTTCCTGAGAAGCAAGGTAATTTCTAGCGTAATCTGAAGGTCTTGCCTGTAAAAAAAAATAAAATAATTAACAATGCTAAAGTTAGCCGACATTTTCAATTTTTTCATTTATTTAATTATAACAAAAAAAATATTTTTAAAAAATTGCACTTATGGTATTTCATATTTTTTATGAATGAAAAATTTTTTTAATTTCTTTATAATAATTTTTTCAATAAAAAAAAATCTAAAAATTTTTAGATAGCGGCTAACTTATTTTTCATAAATAATTATTTTCAGAGGTTGGAAGAAATTTATTATTAATCATACTTGGTGGAACAATGGTGAGTGGATAATTTGTCCTTCAATATTATTTAAACAAATCCCAAAAAGAAACATATCATCCGGTGTAGACGCAGTAGGACATTTACAACTTGGAGAATTGACTATTTTTTCCACAAGAGATAATGACAAAACTAAACCTGCACCACCTGTTAAATAATCATACCCAGTATCTCTTATAGTACGGTATCCATAACGTTCTCCTAAGGCAATCAATTTCTTTGGATTATAACAAGTGAGAACTCGCAGTAGCCGTGCAATACTGTTGTACAAAGAATTTTTTATAATTACTTATGCATTAATATTTTTATAATTATTACTTATGCAATCAATATTTTTATATTTTTTATAATTACTAATAGAATTAATATTCTTACTAGGGAATTAAAATTACCTAAAAATTGTATCGTCATCAGCAACTACCAGCCAATTAAAATTATTTTTTTTCAATACATAATTTGCATGCTTTAAAATAGCATAAGTTTTTTTACAGTGCCCTTCTTTGGTATCAGGTACTACATGTACATTCGGAAGACTTTTATCTGCAATTAAATTTTTTTTAAATTAATATATAACGTAAAAATTATTTGAGTAATTAAATATACCTTCTACATTACTGTAAAGTCCAAAATTCTTAACATTTTTTAACCAAGTCTTCATTATTATAGGAACTCTATCCTGATGATTCTTATCATACGTTTTGACAGCCACATAAATATCATCTTGCGATATAGAATTTGTCTATAATTTGTCTAAGTTATTATTTATTGTTAAAATAAATTTAAAATAATATTTATCAACTGACACAAGCGTGAAATCCCTTTGGATACGTAGCGCAATTTTCCGTAAAAAAAATACAGAGTTCCGGGGAGTGCGTCAAGCGAGGTCCTTTGCCATTGTTATAAATATAACTAGAAAATTCATAAGAAGCATCAATACTAAAATCGACGTTGGGTAATCCTTCCTTTGAAAGTCTTTTATCTAAATTGTGAAGAAGAGTACTAGTCATTGCAAAACCTGAAGCTAGATTTGGATATTTGAATTTTTTAGTGTGATCTGCAAAATGATGAATTATTGTTGGCTCTTCATCGTATAAAACATGACTGATCCAAGTGTTCTGTGGCGAAAAAAATAGTTGTAAAAATTATTAGGATAAATTTTAAGAGTTTACTTACTTCAGAAACTTTGAACTTTGACAGGATAGTTAAAAGAACTGGTAATTTAATATCAGTATTTTCTAAGCAGAAAAAAAACCATTTAGCTTGTGGGAATTTTGATGAAAGCTTAGGAATCAATGGAAAAAATGTCCAAGATCCGTCTATTTGTTCTTCATGAGTTAAAATAAACTCTGGTGCTTTCTAACAAAAATAAAATTAGACACAAATTTAGCAGTTACTTAATAATTTTTTAATTTTATTTAACAAAAAAATTTCTTCCAAAAAATTATTTTTAAAAATTTCTACATGTCAATTTTTTTTCTCATTTTTTTATGAAAATTAATTATAACATTAAAGTGAGTAGTCACGAGAAAATTTTTTAATTTTGTTTAACAAAAAAATTTGCTCCAAAAAATTATTTTTAAAAAATTGCATTTTTTATTTTTTAAAATTTCTACATTTAAATTTTTTTTCTATTTTTTTTGCCATAATTTATTTGTTAAAAAAAATTATAAAATATCTGCTAAATTTATCATCATAAATTAATTTAGCAGATATTTGATATTTTTAAGAATTTTATTGAAAAATAAATTATGACAAAAAAAATTAAAAATGCAACTTTTTAAAAATAATTTTTCGGAAAAAATTTATTTGTCAAAAAAAACTAAAAAATAATTAAGTGACAGCTAACTTTAATGTCATAATTTTTTTTGCCATGATTTATGTTAAAAAAAATTTTTTAAATTATCAAATATTTATGACACTCAAGTTAGCAGACGTCTGAAAGTTTTTATTTTTTTTTTATTAATTAAATTACAGCTAAAAAAATATTTATAAAAAATTGCACGTATAGTTTTTCAAGTTTTTTTACATGTGACAACTTTTTTTTAAATTATTTAATTGAAATTTTTTCAACAAAAAAATTCTAAAAATTTTTAAATGTCGGCAAACTTTATTTTCATAAATATTTACTAAATTAATTTTTATATAAAACAATTAAAAGCTTCCTTACTTGACCTAAAGCCTCTGCATCATTAATAATTTTATTTTTCAATAATTCAGCATGAGCAACATGATATTCATCAGGTTGACTTAAAATTGTAATTATAATATCTGAAGATTCTAAAATAAAAAAAAAAATGTTAATTAATTAAATTAACCATTTTATTAAAATTTATGTCAAATAAATACTTACTTAATGATGAAGAAGAAGGAGAAATAAAAATAAATAAACAAAGTGCAATAATAAACATTTCGAATGTCATGTAAAAAAAACAGTTTGTATTTTTAACAATAATAATAACAACAGGGACGTAGTTCATAAAAGCTGACACCCAGTAGGCAGCGCTAGTAGTCAAATTAAATATTTGTCATATCAGAGTCGTATATTTTAATAAAAAGTGACTTTGTATATATTTACAGTGCTTAAATTTTAATTTGTAGAATATTTTGTGTTTTAACAAGTTAAAAATTTATTTGAAAAAATAATTGAATTTATGGCACAAAAATAAATGACAATTTAGGTCAGCCATATTTGTTTTAATAGGACTAATACCGGAGTCAAGTAAACTTATATTTTTAGAGTGTTAAATGTGTTAAATTATATTATTATAAATATTAAATAATTTTTTTAAGCCAAGCTCACGTTTTAGATAATTAATTTTATTTATTTATTAATTATTGTATTAAATTAATTAATTAAATTTTTATTTTTAATAATTAATAATTGTGAAATTTTAAACAGCTGACTGACTTAGGTTGTTAAATTAGATCAGTAAATCCGTCGCCGTCACAGCGACGGGATAAAATTTTCGACGTGAGATCGTCGTCATTGGCGACAAAACGTGATAAATAAAAATCAAAAGGAGGTGAAAAGACTATCATAAAGAGCGGATATAATCCGTTGTGTGTTTCTAATTATTTAAAAGTTTATTTTGTGTGTCAGCATATTTGCTGTTATTGAAAGTAATCGACGAAGGTCGTGATAATTCGTAACTCGACAATCGAACATGGCTTATTGAAACAATGAAGGGTTTGCAGCTAATTACCGTTTCTCCCTTTGGAGAAGAGCTTATCTCTATCTGTAATTCTACTACGTATTTAATTGGCCTGAAGGCCATATTTTATCATGGACAAAAAGTCGAGATACAACACGCCGCCCTCTGGCAACAAGGGCGCTGCTACTGATTCTAAAAAAAGTCAAGGTATGCATTGCTAAATAATCTTGTACTAAAATTTATTATTATTATTATTATTATTACTAACAAATCACCTTATTAATCGTAATCACCGTGATAACGATTGTGTAATAATTTAAATTATTATTTATTTGTTAATTCGTAGATGTCGCCAATGGTAAAGTCTTCCCAAAGACCTCTAAGAAACGAGAATCAACTGGAGCAAATAATTATTCGAAAAATGAACAACCTAGAAAGTCAAGTGTGCAAAAGGCAAGAGCTTTTGATAAGAGACCAAAACCTAAAGGACAATATTATGGCAGTGCAAAGGAGAATTCCAAGGTTTTTATAATAATAATAATAAATGACATTAAAGTTAGCAGTCACTTGATGGAAATTAAGTTAGCCGACATCTAAAAATTTTTTTAATTTTTTTTATTGAAAATAAAATTTTTTTTAAATTTCATTCGTAAAAAACTTTTTAAAAAATATTTTTTAATTCTAATTTAATAAATGGAAAAAAATTCAAAACGTCGGCTAATTTTAGTATTATAGTCGATTGGATTTTTTTAACAAAATTATTTTTTAAAAATTGTATTTTTTAATTTCTCCATTAAAATTTTTTTTTTTGCCATAATTTGTTACAAAAATTATTAAATATCTGCTAAATTAATTTTCATTAATAATATTACACTTATAAAAATTAAGTTAGCCATCTAAAAATTTTTTTTCATTGAAAAAATAATTACAGAATAAAAAAATTTCATTTGTAAAAAACTTGATGAACTGTAAGTGAAATTTTTAAAAAATATTTTTTAGTTCTAATTAAATATTTAAAAAAATAATCAAAAAATTAAAAACGTCGGCTAACTTTAATGTTATTACACATTTAATCAAATTTTTATATAAATTTATGTGTATGTATTGATAATATATTATCTAATAGGTAGGTAATGATGAAATGGCCGAGATGGGCTCGGTTATGACCCCAGGAAGTAAAAAACAGAATTTGAATCATCTGTTAAACTTTCACTATGAACCACGTGAAAATCGCTGTAACTATGGAAGGTCGTCGAAGAATTATAATAACAGCAATCGTTGGTTACCACCTGTTCAGCGACATAAATACAATAAAGAATTATTTCTCCAAGCAAAGTAAGTAATATTTTTATTTAATAATGATAAATAATTTGAATTTTTACTACAACATAAAAATATTTGGCGTATGTTAGTATCAATAATTTAATTTGATAATGTGTGAAATAATTCACAAATAAATTTTTAATTATTACACAATCGTTTATATAATATTATCTTTTATTTATAGCTGTCAATTTGTGGTGAACTGCAGTGGGAATTATTCGATTCATCTGATTGACCCAGATACTTTGGTGGATTGGGACCTGATAGAGCAAATTGTAAGAAATATATTTATATATATTTATTTAAATATATCTATATATTTATTTTCTTGCTAATAATTTTTTTATGAGTATAAAAAATAATTGAATGGCTCTTTTTTTAATGAAAATTTTTTTACTCATCTTTTAGAAAGTACAAACATCAGAAAATCTCTCCTGTCCCATTTGCTTGCATTATCCATCTGCAGGAAAAATGACACGATGTGGACACGTTTACTGTTGGCCATGTATTCTCCACTATCTCTCACTCTCCGACAAATCATGGCGCAAATGTCCAATTTGTGATGAATCTATACACAAATCAGATCTTAAAAGTGTTGTTCAAGTAACTCACAATCTAGTAAACATCGGTGGTACTGTAAAACTTCGTTTAATGCGTCGTAAACGTGGCTCTTTATTGGCAATACCAGTTGGTGAAAATGAAACTTTGGATCCAGTAACATTTTTTTCTGCCTCTGAACATCCATCAAATCAAATTTACTCAAAATTATTGCTAGCTGATTCAAAGGACATCTTGGAAATGATACAACTCGAGAAATTGCAGCTTGAAATTGAATTAATGGACGATCCACAGAGTTCTGAATGCTGTTTCATTGAACAAGCGCTTAATGAACTTGCTTTGAGAGAAGAAATTGTTTTGAAGCAGGTAAATTGTCATATTTTGGTTTACATAAAAATATCGGTCTATAAAGCTAGCATGGACTTGTCCATCATGTATTTGACTTATTATTCAAGCAACAAAATTTTTTTGTGGTGCTAAATTCGTTGCTCCATTTAGAATATTGTTGATTGTTTAGATTTCGATAAATAAATAATAATATTCGTTCAAGATTGGTCTTGCCGCTGTTAACTTGACGACGCTTAAAAATATATTTAACAAAAAACAATTATTGCACGCCTCATAAGCGAAGCGTTGAGGTTGTGCTCTACTCTCGACATTTCAAAAAAAGCAGTTTTCTCGAAACTGAAATTGATTTTTTGTTATTTATATCGCACTTACAGGTTAATATGAGTACACTTATAACAAGTCGAATAATTTGTCAAGCACATAATATATATTTCAATAACAATTTTTTTGTTTAACATAAAAAATAATAACATTAAACATAATCTTTTTTGGACGTCCGCGTATGGATGGGTGTCTGTGGCAGGGAAATTGGTCGAAAAAATGATCGTACCGGAACAATTTTTTTTTTTATTATCTAAAGTAACACACGAAGGATTTTCCTAATTAATATGAGCGTTCAATTCACTGTCGTTAAATTATTATTTATAAAAAACTAATATATGACTGTGGATTTTTTTGTATATCTATCTATACATTTTATTATAGTATTTTTTTTCCTCACCTTAGAGTTATGGCGCCACTAAACCATAGCAGAGTTTTCTGTTTTTTATTATTTTGCTTTTTATATTTTATTTTAATCAATTTTATTGTGGAAAAATGAGATTATGAGGCGTGCACTTTTGGATTTTCCAAACTTTTTTTATTTTACAGGATGATAAAAAGAAAGGTTTGATCGAAGTAGAAAAAATTGAAATTCAAAAACAAGAAATTAATAACCTGAAGAAGATAAATGAAAATCAAGACGTAGAAAATCCTATTGACGGTAATTTAACTTTGGAGAGTGATAAAGATGTTGATCAAGTTTCTAATCAATCTCAAAATAACCAAAATTTATCAAAATATTTTTACTTTTATCAAGGTATGTTAATTAATTTTTTTTTCTTTAATAATTGTAAAAAAATTTTTGTTTATAGTTATTTTTTAATTAAAATTGATAATTAATTTAAATTAATAATTAATTGATTAAAATTAATCAATGAATAATTTATAATTAATTTTTGTTTATAATTATAAATGACATGCTTACAGCGGAAGATGGTCAGCATGTATATCTTCATGCAATGAATGTTCGAATGCTAGAGATGCAATATGGCAATCTAGAAAACAGCCCACATTTGATTGAAGGGAAACTTCTTGAAAGAGAATCTGGAAGCTTCACCGAAGATTTACGTAAACGAATGCGTTATCTATGTCATCTGCCATTAACATGCTCATTCGATATCGTCGAAATAGAAATGAAAACACCACTAATATCATCTGAAATACTTGGTATCTTTTATGATCAGATTGAAGGAAGAAAAACCCGTCGGCATCGCCGAGAACGTGAAGAGAAAAGGCGTGAAAAGAAAATAACTGTTGAAGAAAATAAACGAATGGGAAAATATCCAACTCCGAATGTTCAAATTGGTTCACATAAACACTTTCCAGAGTGGCATCCAGAATCACCGTCTTCAAGGTATAAATTTAATTATTCTCTTGTTAATTTTGAATTTTTTTATTATTTATTGCATCGCTAATGTTATTAATTTTTATTTTATTTATTAATTAATTTATTATTATTATTTTATTTAATAATATTTAAAATGTAATTAATTTTTTAGTTTAAATATTTCATCACCGCTGGAGTCCATAGAAGCGTTAAGTATCGCCAGCAGTCCAACTCGCAATTTATGTGAGGACGATATAATTGCAACGCAACAGTTTTCCATGGAGGAAGCACAGTGTGAAGCTGGCCCTTCTTTTGCACAGATGTTACGAAGTGAAGCCTTGATATCCAATGATTGGCCTTCTGTTAACGTGCAAAGATCATCAAAAAATTCAGAATCCGAAATTCATCAACGAAAAGTTGTTGTATCTAATGAGGACGATTATATTGACATGACAATCCAGAATCAGAGCTTGGGTGATGTCCTTGCACAGGCACTGAAACAATCGGAGCTACTTGACACTGCTAGTGGAAATGATGAGTTTGGGTCACGAAAAACTAAAAAGAAAAAGCGAGGAAAACAAACTGTGCTCTTTGCTTCTGGAATGAATCGAGACTCATAATTTATTTATTATTTTTATTTACAATTTATTGAATATTCGATACACTAATCCTTAATGCTCCTTTGATTTTTTTTTTTTATTTTTAGATACCATTGGCAATTCTTGATAATAAATTTAGATATTAAAAAACAAAAAAAAATATTTTAAAGTATACTGCTTAAGTTTTCATAAATTACATTAAAAATATACAAGGTGAATATTGGTAATTATGTTTTAAAAAAAAATATGTAAACATAAATGATTATTGAATTAATAAAGTACCATGAAAAGATATGAAGCTATGAATTATTTTGTTTTAATTAAAAATCATCTCATAATTTTATTAAATAAATATCGATTAAGTTTATCATTTAATTATAATCAACTTGATTGGATTAATTGGATCAAATTAAAAAAATTGCCAATTATATAAAGAATATTTTACATAATTTTTTATCCTAAAAATTTTTAATTTTAAATAATCTATATTATTAAGAGAATGAGAAAAATTTTGTTTCCAGGATAGTCATATGATGAAATCGGTTTTTTTAGTAAAATTTAGTGTCATTGCAAAGGTCTTGATTTGAATTTGTGCCTTTTCAGGGTTTTATATCATTCTCACCGATAGTCAATTTATTATAAACATTTAAGCTGCAATCGAAAATGCTTTATCTCTAGATACATAATTAAAAAATAACCTTGTATCTTGAGAACTATTGACATTTTTAAAGATATAAGCTCATCCCGATGTTACACTTATCGAGACCTTTCATTTGAGTACCCACATCAATTTTTCATATATTTAATATATTTACATATATATGAAAAATATATCAAAATGCATGTGGGTACTCAAATGAAAGCTCTTAATGAGTGTATCATCGAGATGAGTTTACATCTTTAAAAATGTCAATATTTAAGAAAGTACAGTGCAATTTAACATAATTAAGAAATGACCTTGTATCTTGTGAACTATTGACATTTTTAAAGATATAAGCTCATCCTGATGTCACACTCATCAAGACCTTTCATTTGAGTACCCACATCAATTTGTCACAAATTTTATATATTTACATATACATATATATGAAAAATATATGAAAATGCATGTGGGTACTCAAATGAAAGCTCCTGATGAGTGAAACATCGGGATGAGCTTATATCTTTAAAAATGTCAATATTTAAGAAAGTACGGTGCAGCAATTTAACAAAATTCATTATTTAATAAAGCAAAATTTTAATTTTTTATAGTATACAAGTCCCAGTAGTCACACAGTGACTGCAAGATTGCTAGTTTAAATTAATAATTAATTAATTAATCAATTAAAAAAGTCAATCTATATAAAAATTACTTATTAAATAATTATTCTAAAAAATCATAATTTACAAAAAGGATCAGGTAAAAAAGGACAGTAGTACAACCAAAACTCCACATGTAACTCTGTGACGTTTGTTTATTTCAACTTCAATTCTTTTGAAAACTGGATTAATTACTGGAAATATATCAACACCTGAATAGGCAGTGTAGTGACCAAATAAATACAAAAAACAATTTAAACTGTACTGTTCAAGTTATTTTATAAATAGCAAAAACCAGTTAATTAATGCAATTAGTCGACTTCTTCGATGGTGGGTCCAGATCCAGCTCCAGGTCCTCCGGGAGCGGCTCCAGCACCAGGCATGCCTCCAGGCATACCACCGGGCATACCTCCAGGCATACCACCAGCTCCCTGGTACAGCTTAGTAACAATTGGATTGCAAATATTCTCCAGTTCCTTTTGTTTGTGTTCGTACTCTTCCTTCTCAGCCAGCTGGTTAGCATCGAGCCACTTAATAATCTCATTGCATTTATCAAGAACAGTTTGCTTATCAGCAGCGCTAATCTTATCCTTGAGCTTCTCATCTTCAACCGTGCTCTTCATGTTGAAGCAATAAGACTCAAGTCCGTTCTTAGAAGAGATAGTCTCCTTCTGTTTCTCATCCTCATTCTTGTACTTCTCAGCTTCATTGACCATGCGCTCAATCTCCTCCTTGCTGAGCCGTCCCTTGTCATTGGTGATGGTGATCTTGTTCTCCTTGCCAGACATTTTGTCAGCAGCTGAGACATTGAGAATACCGTTCGCATCAATGTCAAAGGTGACCTCGATTTGCGGGACACCACGTGGCGCAGGTGGGATGCCGGAGAGCTCGAATTTTCCCAGAAGATTGTTGTCCTTGGTCATGGCACGCTCTCCCTCGTAGACTTGGATGAGCACTCCGGGTTGGTTATCAGCGTAGGTAGTGAAGGTCTGGGTCTGTTTCGTTGGAATGGTAGTGTTACGCTTTATCAGGGCCGTCATGACACCACCAGCAGTCTCGATACCAAGAGACAGTGGTGTAACATCAAGCAACAACAAATCTTGAACTGCTTCGGATTTATCACCGTGAAGAATAGCAGCCTGGACAGCTGCTCCATAAGCCACAGCTTCGTCCGGGTTGATGGACTTGTTGAGCTCCTTGCCGTTGAAGAAGTCCTGGAGGAGCTTCTGGATCTTTGGAATACGCGTTGAGCCTCCAACAAGGACAATGTCATGAATGACAGACTTGTCAATTTTAGCATCACGAAGAGACTTCTCCACTGGCTCAAGAGTGCTGCGGAATAAATCAGCACAAAGTTCCTCGAATCGAGCTCTAGTAATTGAAGTATAAAAGTCAATTCCTTCAAACAGAGAATCAATTTCAATGTTTGCTTGAGTTGAAGAAGAAAGAGTTCTCTTCGCACGCTCGCAAGCGGTACGGAGACGACGGAGAGCGCGTTTGTTGCTGGTGAGGTCCTTTTTATATTTGCGCTTGAATTCTTGCACAAAGTGGTTCACCATGCGGTTGTCAAAGTCCTCTCCTCCGAGATGAGTGTCTCCAGCGGTGGATTTCACCTCGAAGATTCCGTCCTCGATGGTCAGGATGGAGACGTCGAAGGTACCACCACCTAAATCGAAGATTAGGACGTTGCGCTCTCCGGTGGCTTTTTTGTCGAGACCGTAGGCTATTGCCGCTGCGGTGGGCTCGTTGATGATACGCAGGACGTTCAAGCCAGAGATGGTTCCGGCGTCCTTGGTTGCCTGACGTTGAGAGTCGTTAAAGTAAGCCGGTACGGTAATTACAGCGTTGCTCACGGTTTGACCAAGGTATGCTTCTGCTGTTTCCTTCATTTTTACTAGTACCATTGAGCTCACTTCCTCGGGGAAGAAAGTCTTTAATTCGCCTTTGTACTGGACTTGAATCTTTGGCTTTCCGGCGTCGCTTACGACCTCGAAGGGCCAGTGTTTCATGTCAGCTTGGACAGTTGCGTCATCGAAACGCCGCCCGATCAGTCTTTTGGCATCTAAACATAGTAAAATTTAAGAAAATTAGTCGCGAGAAATAATTATTTAGTATTTTAGTCATGCTGAAGCTAATGACTCATGAAGGATATTAATAAGTATTATCTCATTGAATTATCTATATTATTAAGAGTCTTGATTTGAATTTGTATCTTTTCAGAGTTTCATATTTTCGCAGATAGTAAATTTGTTATATAAGTATGTAGGCTGCATTCAAAAATGATCTATTTCTAGATAAATAATTGAGAAATGACCTTGTATCTCGTGAACTATTGACACTTTTAAAGATATAAGCTCATCTAGATGTTACACTCATCAAGACCTTTCATTTGAGTACTCACATCAATTTTTCATATATTTTATATATTTATATATATTACATATATGTAAATATGAAAAATATATCAAAAATGCAAGTGGGTACTCAAATGAAAGCTCTTGATGAGAGTAACATCGGGATGAGCTTATTTCTTTAAAAATTTCATTAGTTTAGAAAGTACAGTGCAATTTAACATAATTAAGAAACGACCTAGTATCTTGTGAACTATTGACATTTTTAAAGATATAAGCTCATCCCGATGTTACACTCATCAAGACCTTTCATTTGAATACCCACATCAATTTTTCATATATTTATATATATTATATATATGTATATATGAAAAATATATCAAAAATCGATGTGGGTACTCAAATGAAAGGTCTTGATGAGTGTAACACCAGGATGAGCTTATATCTTTAAAAATGTCAGTAGTTCACAAGATACAAGGTCATTTATTAATTAAATTACACTGTACTTTCTTAAATATTGACATTTTTAAAGATATAAGCTCATCTTGATATTACACTCACCAAGAGCTTTCATTTGAGTACCTACATGCATTTTCATATATTATTCATATTTACATATATGTAATATATATAAATTTATCAAAAATGCATGTGGGTACTCAAATGAAAGCTCTTGATGAGTGTAACATCAGGATGAGCTTATATCTTTAAAAACATCAATACTTAAGAAAGTACAGAGCAATTTAATGAAATTCATTATTTAATAAAGCAAAATTTTAGTTAATTATAGTTAAGAAGTTACATAGTGACTGCAAAGTTGCTAGTTTCAAATTATTAAAAATTTAATAAACTCTAAAAAGTATGAAACTGTTCCAAAGAAAGAAAAAAAGAGTTAATTAATAATTCATATGAATGAGTCAGGTATAATCTAGAAGCTTTGACGATAAAATAAATACAAAATGGCGGAATTACCAAAAATGGTGTTGTTGGGATTCATGGCGACCTGGTTTTTAGCGGCATCGCCGATAAGTCGCTCAGTGTCTGTAAATGCGACATAACTTGGGGTTGTTCGGTTTCCTTGGTCATTTGCGATGATTTCAACCTTTCCGTGTTGAAAAACTCCGACACTAAAGAAAAAAAAAAACAAAAAAAAAAAATTAATTATTTTCCGGCAAAATAATTTAAAATAGAAAAAAATTCAATTTAATCAAATCATTATAATAAAGTAATTAATTAACTTACCAGGAGTATGTAGTTCCCAAATCAATACCAACTGCGGGTGCTTTCGTCATTTTGTGTTCTGGAATTATAAAAACCACTGATTAGAAATTATAATCACTCACAAAACATAAATTTGGTGATATATTTATAAAACAATTGAACGCTGTCAATTGATTATGATTATGCAAAAACAGAAAAAACTAGTACCTTTATTTATTAATTATTAACGCAATGTAATGAAATAGATAGACAAATTACAAAATGTAACTTGGGCGAGATTTAAGTCTTTTCAATCCAACGATTCACAACGTGAGTGACTAGACAGGGAAGGAGCACTCGTATATAACAGCTCAGTAGACGATAAGCAACGCTTCTGGAACGTTCTTCCCGCTTCGCGAATGTTTTTTACCAATCGCGGGTGAATTTCTTCTCAAACTCTTCTTTGATTGGTCGAGAGGAATGCCTACTAAAGTCAAAACACATTTTTATTTAATTACTTTTGGGTTTTAAATCAATTTTAAAAATTTTATTAAACTTGGAAAAATTTTCAGAGTTCTTTTAAAAAATTAATTAAATTTTTGTTTTTTAAGTTTGTTGAAGAAATATTTTTAAAAAGTTGTTGGCTTGTCTTTTATTAGAGGGGTGAAGGGAGGAATGCGTCATGATGCGGAAACGATTTTAGTAGAAACATGGAGAAAAATCTAGCAATAACTAGGATTAGCTAAAAAAACATGACCTGGATTTTCTGGAAAATATTCCAATATATAAAATGCTTTTTTTTAATTAATAGAGAAGATTAATTTTTAAATTATTTAATTAAACACTTGAACATACAGATAACAAATTAAAAAATTCATTTTTATTTTAATTATTCAGTAAGTAATTTTTGCTATAAGGATTAAGATTCAATTAGTTGACATTGTACTAATTTTATAAATTCCTTTCAGGTTTTGCCAATTTATCATGACTCATTAGACATTTATTGATTAGTATACTAATACATATTCAAATGTTGATAAGCTGGTATAGTTATGGACTATGTTTATAAATAATAGATTATAAATTATTAAAAATTTTAATTTTATCTCTATTTTTTTTTTAATCTTTATGGTAGTAATTAATTTAAACAGAGTAAATTATCAAGACATTGAAAAATACTCTTTTTGTCTTTTGAAATAAAAGGACATAAAAAAAAAAGGAAAGGTTGCTCCAGGTGTTATTTTCGCCTTGAAATTTTTATGGCTAAAATTGCACATGATCAAAAATATTTTACTAATAAATATATTTAAAATTTATTATTATTTTTTTTTTAATGAAGATTAAAAAAATTTTTTAGATGATTTTTGGAGAAAAAATTGAGATTAATTTTGATTATCTAAAAAATTTTGGTGATTAATTGTTTGATTAATAAATTAGAAATTAATTCATTTATTTTTTTGATAAAATATAAATATAAAATAGCGAAGTTTCTAACAATAAGAAATTTGTACGTTGACAAAAGAATTGTTAGACATAAAGTTGTAATATTGATTTTCTCATATACATTCTCTAAATATGTATACATATTTTCATATTGCATACTTTAGTGTAAAAGAACTAAACGTTGTACACACAATAAAACCATTGTTAACTTTACCGGCTCAGCGACAGTAGATCGTAGGGACATAAATGAGTTCCACATATATATAGGTACAATTTTTCAGGTGCAAAAGTATATCAATGATTTTTTAGCAGTATGTGTGTATTCAGTCAAGTTTACTCAAGTTTCTGGTATGATCTCTCTCTCTCTCTCTCTTCCCCTTATGTAGCTCCACACTTTTTATAAATTAATCATATTTTTATATAGATTAACTTAATGTTTATTTTTTTTTTTTTCAGGTAGATATTTTCGCTTTGCAATTTCAATTTGAAGGCTCATAATTTTTATAAAAATTAAATTACCAGATTTAATAATTTTTTTAATAAATAAATTATGGCAAAAAAAAATTGACGACAAATTTAAAAAAATTAAAACTGCAATTTATTTAAAAATAATTCAGAACTAATTTATTTTAAAAAAAAAAATAGTCAAGATTGTAAAATGTTAAAAAAATCCTACTGAATTTGTTTTTTATTTTATTTTGCTGAAAACAGAAACGAAATTTAAAAATTATAAACAAACCTATGAAAAAAATCAAGAAGAAAAAAATGTGAAGCTATATTAATTATGGATAATAATTATAGCTTATCTTCAAAAATATTTTTAAGTAATTCTATGAGCAAGAATAACAGAATATGTGGACAGGTATGATAAAAAATTCATGAGTAAGGTAAAAAATTAATTTGACACTTTTTTTTAATTCCCCCTCAACGCAATTTGATAAAGACCTAAAGCCTACTTTTCATGTTGTTGTGTACATTTAAACGCGTTCCCGCGAATACACCGAGCGTTGTTTATTAAAAAATTTTTTTATGTAATATATTTATAATATATAATTCCATTTAGTTTTAATATTATTATTACAATTAATAATATCAACAATTATTTATATTTAGATAATTATGGCGTCTTCTGCGGATATTGCTACGGTAAGAAATTATTTTTAATAAATTATTAAACTAACCTCAAAATTGTTTTTTAGATTTTAAACCATAAATTTATAAAAAATTAAGATTAATTATAGAACATTGTGATGAATAATAATAAAAACTTTCTTTTTTTTTTTTTTTCAGGCGCGGATGCGAGCATATTTAAATTTACCATTATTAGAACGTTGTAAAGAATTGGCAGTGTTTATAGTTGAATCTAGCACAACAGAATTGCAGCATGTTTTTCCTATTCTTATTGATTCAATTTTTGGCATAACAAATAATGTAGGATGGGGATTGCATAATATAACTTCAAGAAAACATCCTTATGAATATGAAACTCTCTGCAATTTTTTCGGTCCTCAAGGACCTATTTTTTCCTTGTGCTACAAACTTTTGCCAGATTGTTATTTAAAATACAACTTTCCGATTTCATATCTTCCCGTAAGTAATTAATCATGAAAATTAATTTAGCAGACATTTAACAATTTTTAGAATTTTTCTAACAAATAAATTGTGGAAAAAAAAAATTAGAAAAAAAAATTAACATGTAGAAATTAAAAAAAAATAAAATTGCAATTTTTTAGAATTAATTTAATTGTTAAATAAAATTCAAAATTGGTCAAGTGACAGCTAACTTCAATGTCATTATTTAATCAATCAATTAATTTTTATTTCACTTACATACAATATTTTTTTATGGCATTAAAACCATTTTTTAATTTTTTTTAACAAATAGATTTTTTCCCAAAAATTATTTTTAAAAAATTGCATTTCTTATTTTTTTAAATTTCCACATGTCAATTTTTTTTTCTAATTATTTTTTACCATAATTAACTTGCTAAAAAATTCTTAATATGAAATATCTACTAAATTAATTTTCATATTTTTTTTTTTTATAAATACTAAAAATAGTCGACGTTTTTAATTTTTTTTCAATAATTAAATTAAAAAAAAAAATATTTTAAATTTAGCACTTACAATTTTTCAAGTTTTTTACAAATGAAATTTTTTTTTTTTATTTTTCTATAATAATTTTTTCACTAAAAATTTTTAAATCTCGGCTAATTTAATTTTCATTTTTTTTTGTTCCATACAAATTTAAATTAAAAATTGCACAATAACTAAAAGATTTTATTAATAATTAAAAAATAAACCAAACTAAATATTATTTTTCATAATAAAAAATTATTCCAGACAAAAATAAAGTTACTGGTCGAAGAAGGAATAATTCCTCCGTTTTACCAAGACAAACTAAAAGACAATCCAACGACAAGATGTCCTACTGCTCTATTATTAAATCCTTTTGAGTACTACATCTTCCACTTTGCCTTCCACTTAACAAATCCATGGCTGCAACTCAACCAGAGTGAGGATGTTTGGATGAATTGGGAAACAGTTTATGTTCAGCTAGCTCACTTATATTTATACCATTTCCTACCTCAAGACGATTCTCCAGTGCTGCCCATAATTGGGCCGTATGTACGAACGACTCCTCCACGAAAATTAATGCAGTCGCCAGATTTAAAAAGACTGCAAACTCCTCGACTTCTGAGGACTTCTATCTTATCTCCAGTCTCATCTCCACCTTCAGGAGTTCCTCAGCAGCAATGCTTGCCGCAAGTTTGGCGGAGTGAGACTGTTGTTCAAGTATTTTTAGATTTCTGGTTGGAATATACAGAAGAAGACAAGCTGATTTCTCAATTAAGTCCTTCTTTATCTTCATCTTTACCGAGGAGAAACAGCATTCATTCTGGAGAGCACATTCGCTTGGTTCGTGCGTTTATAAAAACATTGCACGGATTTTCAAACAGTATAACAGGTAGCAAAAGTGCAATGGATGAATTGAAAAGGATAATAGTACCCTCGATACAAGGAAAAATTTACATATTTTTAAGGCAAGCTATTTTTCACTGGCCACTAGATAGTTCCTTCAGACTTATTCTAGAAGCTTGGCTCAGCTTCATCCAACCTTGGAGGTATATTCCAGAGTTTAGAATTACGAAAAGTACAACTGCTGAAGAAGACAGGGGGAAAATTTCTGATCCGTCTTATTGGATGCCGTTTGTTGCTAATAATTTGCTAGCTTATACTGGTATTTTTCAGCAACTATTACCGAGATTTATGCGCACTGATCTGGTAGCTCCGAAAAATGCTTTGATGCTCTTTAGAGTTACCAAAGTATTTTCTCAGCCACATCTGGCGTTTATGTTAGCTGAAGCTGAAGGTTGTATTAATGATTCAAATATTAGTCGAGGTAAATTATCTTCAAGTCAGTGGAATAATATTATTAGGCAACAAATTGTTGAACTGGAAGGTCCTTCGTATCAATATGTTCCAATGTTTTCCGCTGCTTCATCAGCTCAGGTAATAATAATATATTCTCTGTTTCAAATTTATTTATTTATCTGGTAAAGAATTCTATCGAGGTGCAAAGACACCTGTTTATAGAACCAGTACAAAAATATCAATTTTACAATATATATACTTTTTACAAAATTTTTGTTGATAATACAATGCAAAAAGATAATAAGTACAAAAAGTAATAAATTTATAAAGAAGGAAATACAAAATTATAAATAATTATCATAAAAAGAAATATCCAATCAAATACCCGCATTTTCCATTACATTTTTTAAGCATGTTAACCATTAAGGTTTCTTATCCAGTAACTTAACTTTTTTTTTAACAATTTTTTACTACAGTCTATAGTTTTCATATCAGCAGGGAGTTTGTTATAATATTTAATTGCTACATAATAAGCACTCTGAGTACTAATAGTTTTGTTTATTTTTGGTAGAATTAGCAGCTTAGATCTTGTATTTGTACATTTTTCATAGAATAGGTTTTTACATTCTTGATAGTAGTAGGTTAATGCATTTATTATAAATGAGTCTCTAATTGTCAAGGGGATATTGTTGTAATTATTTTTACATAGCTTTTTAATTATTTTATGTTGAAGAGATGTGACAGGTTTAATCGAATTGTTATAGGCTTCTCCCCATGCAACAATGCCATAGTTTATTATGCTTTCAAACAGTCCATGATAAATAGTTTTTAAAATAGAAGAATTAAGTACCTGGCTAAGCTTGTAAAAAAGGAAAGTGAAATAGTTAAGCTTTTTAGATAATTCATAGGCATGTTTGTCCCACTTCAAGTGTTTATCAAAATATACCCCTAAATATTTACAATTATCAACTCTTGTCAGAGGCTTACCATTTATTTGTAAATCAAACTTATTTGGGATACTGTCTATGTAGCTTCCAAAGGTAATAAAGGTAGATTTTTCCACATTAAGAGATAGTTGGTTTTCCCTGAGCCATATATCTATTTTATTAAGCCAATCAGTTAATTTATATTGGACTTCATTCCAGCTATTTCCAGTACAAGAAATAGCTGTGTCATCAGCATAGGAAACTATAGCATTGCTTGGTATCACTTTAAAAATATCATTTATATATAATAAAAACAGCAAAGGCCCAAAAATGATTTATAATAATAAAGTTAGCCGATATTTTTTATTTTTTTATTTTGCTTAATGTGTTAAATTAGAACTAAATAATATTTTTTTCAATTGCACTTACAGTTTTTCAAATTTTCTACAAATGAAATTAAAAAAAAAATTTTTTTATAATAATTTTTTCAATAAAAAAAATTCTAAAAATTTTTAGATGTCAGCTAACTTTGTCATAAATTATTTAAATAAGCAGTTAAAATATCTATTGTCTTCAATGCAGTCTATTTTATTTATCATTACAAACACAGCTTTAAAGACTTATTAGTATGTAAAGAAAAATGTAGAGAACAGTCTTCAAGTCATACATTGCAATAAATATAATAAATATATTTTCAGTTTAATTAAAAATAATTATTTAATTTTTGTTTTAGATTACAAAACTTTTGAGTACAATCAAACAAGCTTATCTCACAGCAATTAGTATAATTGAAGCTTTAGAGAAAAGACGGAGAGAAAGGAAGTTTTTTAAATCTTTGTGGGAATTTTTCAACGGTGATGAATGTACTGATGATGATATTGGTTTGATTGAAAGGAAACGAGTACCAGGATTATTATCTAACGCACAACAACAATTAATTGATATATTTGAAGTAATGGTTTAGACTTTGAGTTATTAATTTAATTATTATTATTATTATTGTTATTTTTTAATTATTTATTTAACGTCGCTTTAACCATTTGGTCCTAGGCGACGGATTAATTATAATTATTAATTGTCATTATTAATAATATTAATTTTAATTTAGTTAGGAGATATACCCGAAGCTTGCATCGCAGCTGATAAAGAATATCATGATAGTATTTTATTTACATCTTTCTGTCATCAATCACACGTAAGTATTAATATTAATTCAATGCATATTTAATAATAATAGTAAAATTAGCCAACATTTTTTATTCTTTTGATTTTGTTTAATTTTATTATTATTAAATTAAAACTAAAAAATACTTTTTAAAAATTGCACTTACAGTTTTTCAAATTTCTTACAAATAAAAATTTTTTTTTTATTTTTCTGTAATAATTTTTTCAATAAAAAAAATTCTAAAAATTTTTAAATCTCGGCTAATTTAATTTTCATATATATTCATGAACAAATTATAACTATTGTCATTTTTAACTCTATTTAATTTAATAGATGAATTCCAGCACGGATTCTAATCGACCGGGAGAGTTTGTACTGGTTCGAAACGCACATCAAAATTGCAAATGTATGGAATACATGGGAGACCCGGAATTAAAACCTGTACAATCTAACGAATCTGCATTTCTTGTACGCTTATTGTATAATTTTTGTCAATTTATTAACAATAAGGTATGATACATTTTTTTTTAAACACTTATTACATGTGCAGTGTCTATGAATCTTATAAAAAATTTAATTATTTACAGTACGAAGCAAAGATAATATCAATGTACAATAGGGATGATTTTATTGGACGAATCGCAAGAAAAATTCTTCAACCACCAACAACAGTCATCCAATTACCAAAACGCACACCAGCAGGATTTTTATCAAGAGAAGAACATCGTCTTCCACCGAGACTGTCTTTAAGATTCATCGCTAGACATGATTTCAGTGTACTGATGATTTTTGGTGCCTTCATATTTTGTCTCATGGGCTTTAGTGTCCCTTTTTTTGTATGCTTTTCGTGGTTTTTGTGGGTAGTTTATATACTGATCGGAGCAGCTTGTGAGCCTTGGGTTTCTAGATTTCATAATGATAGACTGAGGAGACCCAGTTTGTCAAATTTTACTACAAACTAATTGTAATTTTTTATAATAATAGGCAACTGTTAAACTATAGCTTGATTTGATCAACTATTTTGTATTTTTTTTTATAATTGCATATAAAGATACAAATTTTGAAGTCATTTTTTATGTTTTTTACAATGATACTTAAATTAACAGTCATCGGTCAATTTTTTTAATTTTTATGACAAATCAATGATTAAAAAAAAATTTTATTTGTAATTTTTTCATCAAAATTTTTTCATAATTATAAACTATCAATTAGTGATTATCAATTATCAATTACTAAAAATTTTTTCTCTTCCCTCAAATCTTTTAAGGGGGTATTTTCTTTTCTGATGCAATTTATTGAATAAAAACATTAACTAAACATTTTACACATGAAAATGTAACATATTGTTGTAAATTGCCGAGGGCATTTTTTTACGAATATATAAATAATAATTTAGTTGTTATAAAAGTCCAAAAAATTGATAGATATCTGTTAATTTAAGTATCATCTACAAGTCTTCTTTTTATACAAAAAATATCAGACTTTAATAATTAATTAGCCATAATGTTAATAATATAATAATAATAATTTGTAATTGGTATGTGTTTAGTGTTGGCTTATACATGGTCAACATTATCAAAAACTTTTTTTTCCAGTAATAATAAAATTAATTTAATTTTCAATGTTAGTTTTTAGACTCTTAATTTCAATTAAAAAAATATATTTTGCTAAAACAAAAAATTTTAACTATATCCGACAATAAATTTATAAATTATGAATTTAATTAATGACACTGAAATTAGCAGACACTTGACAATTTTTTTTTGTTTATCTTAAAAAATAAACTAAGTTTAAAAAAATTGCATTTATAATTTTTTAGAGCTTTTGAAGATGAAATTTTTTAAATAAATTTTTCTTGATATTAATAATGTTAAAAAAATTCTAAAAATCATCAAATATCTCTCAATTTCAGTATTGTAATTATAGTGATTAATTGAAAAAATTTTTTATAAAGTAAGTAAATTTTTTTACAGAAAAATTTTTTTTTTAATTTTTTGGAAAAGAAAATAGATCAATAATATAATTTTTGTAATTGATTAGATAAAAATATGCGTCGGTAAAATAAAAATCTTCTAATGATTTTTCCTATTTATAGAAATTGTATATCTTATGCCCACGGGGTCTTTTCCGGTGTCATATTGCTTTCAGAGTCGGTGTTAGAAGGTTCTTGAAAGATATAGAACATAACTATACCCTGTTAATACAAATAAAGTTAAATTTATTGAAGATAAAGAATATATAAAAATAATTAATAAACCGCTCTAGCAATATTCAATGGCCTTATCTAAAAATCTATTTGGAATTTCAAGTTAGTATAAAATAATTTCATTCATAACCTCATTATATTATCCGTAGTCGGATTATAAATGTTTGTTCTTTACTAATCTGGTTTATTTATCAAAATTTAATTAATTATTTGTGTTTTTCAGAATTAGCGCTGACTTTATCTCGCCGATTGGTTCATAATATTGTTGATACTACCAAGCCAAAAGAAGGAATTTTTCCAAATGGACCCTTAGACGAAGATCTTGTAAGTTGATTATCATTATGAAATTTATTCAAAAAAATAAGCTATACTCATAACTCATTTTTCAACATGGCGTAGGTGTTCACATTCTAAAATTATTTTGAGATGTTCACCCCGAGTAGATTCAATGATCTTGAATTATCGGAGCATCGACTTATGTCGGAGCTTAATAATTATAAACATGTGCGCTTGTTGAAAATAAAACAACAATTATTACATTAAAGTTAAATGATACTAAAGTTTTTAATTTTTTCTCATTAATTAAAAAATATTTTTTTAAAATTACACAAAGTTTTTCATGTTTTTTACACATAAAATTTTTTTAATAATTTTTTCAATAAAATAAACTAGCAACCTTGTAGTAACTATTTGATTGGCGTGACTTGTGAACTAAAAAAAAATTAAAACTTTGCTTTATTAAATAATGAATTTTGTTAAATTGCACTGTACTTTCTAAAATATTGACATTTTTAAAGATATAAGCTTGATCTGATGTTACACTCGTCAAGACCTTTCATTTGAGTACCCACATCAATTTTTCATATATTTATATATTATATATATATATGTATATATGAAAAATATATCAAAAATCGATGTGGGTACTCAAATGAAAGGTCTTGATGAGTGTAACATCAGGATGAGCTTATATCTTTAAAAATGTCAGTAGTTCACAAGATACAAGGTCATTTATTAATTAAATTACACTGTACTTTCTTAAATATTGACATTTTTAAAGATATAAGCTCATCTTGATGTTACACTCACCAAGAGCTTTCATTTGAGTACCCACCTGCATTTTGATATATTTTTCATATACTCACCAAGAGCTTTCATTTGAGTACCCACATGCATTTTGATATATTTTTCATATATACATATATGTAATATATATAAATATATGAAAAATTGATGTGGGTACTCAAATGAAAGGTCTTGACGAGTGTAACATCAGACCAAGCTTATATCTTTAAAAATATCAATAGTTTATCGTTTCTTAATTATGTATCTAGAGATAGAGCATCTTTGAATGCAGCCTAAATATTTATTATCATAAATTTACTATTAATAAGAATGATATAAAACCTTGAAAAAGCATATCTCCAGGTCAAGAATTTTTTAATGATACCAAATTTAACGATAAAAACCTATTTTATCATATAAATACACTGGCCACAAAATTTTTCTTATTCTCAATAATATAGATTATAAAAATTTTTAGATATCAACTAACTTAACTTTCATTAAAGTTAGCAGTCTTGACCATTTTTTTTGCCATAATTTATTTGTTAAAAAAAAATTCTTAATAATTATCAAACATTTGCTGAATTTATTTTCATACAAAAATTACTTAAAATAATATATTTACTTTTTGTTTCAGCCGATTAAAATGGAAGCAAATCCATTTGAAAAGGAGAAAAAGCAATGTGTTCTGTGTCGTTTAAACGTAACTCCTGACTGGAAAAACGTGCGGTTGTTGTCACAATTCCAAAGTGCTTACACTGGTAGAATTTACGGACGCCATATAACTGGTTTATGCAAGCACAAGCAAGAACTAGTTGAACGTGAAATTCTTAAAGCTCAAAACAGTGGTTTTATGCCCTTTTACATGAAAGAGCCAAACTATTTGCATGATCCAATGCTTTTTGACCCAGATCATCCATTTAGACCTCACAAATATTAATGAAAAAAGACATTTTATAACATAACTGTATCTTCATTAAATCATGTGTTTTTTTTCTAAGCTAGATACAAATAAAAATAATTCACATCAATTCAAAGCTTTTATTTATTTCAACATAAAAAAATAAATTATCCTTAATTTATTATTTCAATAAATATATTTATCTTTAAGTATTAATTAATAATCTTCATTTGGAAACTTTACAATATGCTCAGGAATGCCTAACATTTTTAATATTTCATCCATTTCTAAAGTTTTTCCATTGTCCAGTTTCTCTGAACAATCTTTTTGGTACTGGATAAGAGCTTGCTGACAAGCTTCTCTCCATTTTTCAATATCTATGTGAAGATCTTCTTGATTATTCTAAAAAAAAAAATTGAAATTAATTTAGGAGATTTTTGACAATTTTAAGAATATTTTTAACAAATAAATAATGTATTTATTTATTTATTTTTATACTTTATTATTAATAATACAAAAATTTTGAAAGTAATTTATTTAAAAAAATTAAAAATGTAATTTTTTAAAAATTATTTTTCGAAACAAATTTGTTAAAAAAAATCAATTAATTACAAACTTGCAAAAATAAATAATTGTTATATTTATAACGCTGAAATTAGCAGATACTTGATAATTTTTTTATTTTTCTTGGAAAATAAACTAATTTTAGAAATTTATCTTAAAAAAAAAATGCATTTATAATTTTTTAGAGCTTCTAAATATGGAATTTTTAAAATAAATTTTTTTATGATAATTTATTTGTTAAATAATTCTAAAAATTATCATATATATTTTTATTAAAATTTCATTTATATTTTTACCTTTTTTCGATAGGCTAATTTCGTTTTAAGGCTTTCAATCTCCATTTTCTTAATTCTAATTCTGCTTTTAACTGCTAGAAGATCACCATAATTTGGTTCTGAATCTTGAAGATTTTTTTTCAGACTGTAAATATTTTCCGATTCACTTACATCAATTTTGCGGCGTTTTATAATCTCTCGTGATGGTGTTAAAAGTTTTCTATAAATAAGTTACAAAAAAAAAAAATCATTTAAAGCAGTATGAATTAATGCTATAATAATAATAATTATAATAATATTTACGCATTAGGAGATGGTGATGGTGATAGAAGTCTTTTCAAATCATTCTTGACATTCTTGACTGGAGTAATATCATTTCTCATTGGCGAACAAAAAGGTTTGTTTGCTAAATAAGAATTTCTCAGTGGAGTACGCATTAAATCAGGATTGTTATTATTCATTTTTTTTTTTTAATTAATTAACTGACTAATACACAATCTTATATCTAGGGTTAGAAGATAAATTAGACAACATTTGAAATTTAATTAATTATTTTTAACTTCTGATTACATTATTAAATGTTATTTTATCTAATTCTATTTTTTTTTTTTTAATAATAATGTAATTTTTCATGTAATTTATAAAAGTAATTTGATAAACAGTTGATTAACAAACCAACATGTGTGCACTAACACTCTTGTGCTCTCTATTATGATTTTTTAGTGTTTATCTTTTTAAGTTACCAACAGATAATAAAAAATTATGGGGGTCATCTGAGTGATCCGAACCAATGTAATAATTGTAAAGAAATTAAAAAAATAACTTGCTCTCTAACAAGTTATATACATACATTTAATACTTCATACATAACACTTAATGTATGTCAAATAATAGTAAATTCTATATAATAAAATACACACATTAAAACATTTAGATATCATATTTATGAAAAAAATTAAACTGTTACCCATGAAACATTACAAAAGAACGACAATTGATCTGTCTTCTAAGTCTGCTAAGTCTTCTAAGAGTCATAAGTAAGAAATTAGTTGTCAAAAAGATGGCTGCAATAAATGATAGCGGGAAAAACCCAGTAAGATTTAAAATGAGCGTGTTCAGCCGAACTAAGTCCTGAGTAAACTTAGTTAGCCTAAGTATAGTCAAAGCATTCCCTGCTATACATATATCTATCTACTATACTATACATATCTTACTAAGTTTACTCAGGACTTAGTTCGGCTGAACACGCTCAATACCTATTATGACTCATACTTTGTATACTGATAAGCACAGTACTTTTTTATGAAAATTAAGCTTTCCGAAATCTAAAAATTTTTATAATTTTTTTTTATTAAAAAAAAAACCACTACAAAATAATAAAAAAAAAATTCATTTGTAAAAAACTTAAAAAACTGTCAGTGCAATAAATTTTGAGAAAGTGTATAAATAAATAATAGTTTAAGTTGAAACAAATAAAAAACAGTTTGATTTTAATATTTTATATAATTAACAAAAAATTACTTTATAAAGAATAATAAATAATTTCCCATTAAATAAGCGATTTTTTGATTTTATTTTAGTAATCAATATTTGTATATTTTAATAAATAAAAACAATAAATATTTTCAAGAATAATTATTCTTATTTAGAATAAAAAGGTTGTGTTTGAATTTAGATTATATAATTTAAATTTCCTTCACCGCCAGTTACCTAAAAAAATTTACCTTACCGACAACTAATTTCTTACTTATGAATTAGAAGTATTAGAAGACAGATCAATTGTCGTTCTTTTGTAATGTTTCATGGGTTACAGTTTAATTTTTTTCATAAATATGATATTTAAATGTTTTAATGTGTGTATTTTATTATATAGAATTTACTATTATTTGACATATATTAAGTGTTATGTATGAAGTATTAAATGTATATAACTTGTTAGAGAGCAAGTTACTTTTTGAATTCCTTTACAATAATTACATTGGCTACATTTCCGTTCGGATCACTCAGATGACCCCGTTACCAACAGATAATAAAAAATTATGGAGGCTAGTTTTTCAATTCAAAATTTACAACGCACCGTAATCAATTTGGCGCCGAATATTAATTTTTTTTCAAAAACTAAATCCCAAAAAATTGCTCTTTCGATATAAACAATTGCTCCGCTGCTATAATTAATAATTAATTAATTAATCGTAATTAAAAAATCAAAATTTAATTCCCGATTATCTCTAATTGTGAGGACTTATTTTAATTGTAATAAGTGCCAAAAAATTGCTCATCCTTTTTTCTATTGGGAATGATAGTTATTTTGTGCGTAAAATCGTTTTTAATTAATCAATGGGATCCTGTTCTCCAATCGAGCATTCCAAATACAAGCTGTAATTTTTTTTTCTTTTTTTTATAATGTATTAAGCTGTATCTTTGAGGCATCTGTACCTGTTAATAAAAAGCAAACCAGTGCAATTAATACTTAATATAAGATAGATAACCGTCTGGATGTTTATAAGATTAGTAAATATTCCAAGTGCTTCTCTAAACTTTATCTGTCAAACATTGTATAAACTGGAGCATAATATTTATTCTTCCTAGTTAATTAATTAGTGACTTATCATAATATAACTCTTAATTTAAACATATTGTATCAAATTATATGTAATATGGAACCCGATTAATGGCTTTGCTGTAGGGTTCATTAAACTTATAAAAATAAAATAAAAAAAAAAAATAAAAATATGTATCAACGGAACCTACACAAAATTTGAATTATAAATTTTCAAAGTTTTGTAGGGATTGGTGTTCGCGGGTTTTACAATTACCAATATTTAAATTATCTAAATATTATATACTTATTTAATATAAAATTATGACAATTGTTTTATCTTATAAATATTACATTGTGTTAATTAATTAAATTAAATTAAATTAATTCATCTAAATATTCTTAAAACAATAAAAGCTTGGATAATAATTAAATTAAAATTTAAACAAGTTTAAAACAAATAACTAAAATAAATTCTAATTAAAACACTTGAAAAATTTGAAGAAAAAAGCTTAAAATATATTATGAATAAATAATAATAAATTATAAGATTATTTTTTTTTGAGCGTTAATTTTTCTACGAAATGGATTAAAATTATACATCGAAGATGAGTCACTGATATTATCTTTACCAGCGTCACCATTAAAAGTCTTTTCTAAGCTTTTAGTATTATTGCAATTAGTATTAGTATTATTACTGCTCTTAACATTATTTAATCCTTTATTATGATTTTCTTTATTAATTGCAAAGGCTTCTTTGATCGTAGATTGCCTTAAAGTATTTTTTGGAGTAGAATTAACTTGATTATTTATTTTATATAAATTGTTTTTTGTCAATTGAACTCGACTTTTTGGAACTGGACCTTGATTCGGAGTAACTATTTTTTGCCTGAAAATTAAATCGGTATCAAAAATTTTTTTTTTTAATAATAATAAATTAAAAATCAAATACTTACGGATAAATTTTAGATTTAGTGTTCGTAGAACTTTGAATTCCATTAACACCATTCAATTTACTACTATTATTATTATCAATTTTTATTTTTTGAATTGGTAGTTGACCATATCGCTTCCCATTTTTAAAATCAAATTGGTTATCATAACCAACTAGCACTGGAGGAGTTGGAATTTTAATATTAGTTGATGGAATTTTTCTAATGAAAGCTTTTCTTGTTTCATTTAAATATTCACTACAAAAAAAAAAAAAATTATCCATTAAATTTTTTTATTTCTCAAATCAATAATAAAATAAAATACCTGTATTCAAACAAATCATTAGAACAATCCAAGCATTTTTTTTCTCGTTTTAAAATATCAGACATTATAGAATCCCAATCATCTTTATTCCATTCTCTAGCTCCAAGTTTTATTTTTTTAGCACTATTTTCAACACCCGCGTCACATTTTCTTTTATTATGATTATTTTTGTTGACATCTCCATTTGAATGCTCATTAACTAAAAGGTCTATTTTTTCTAATTCTTTGTCAGATAAAAATTCATTATCAACCCAAAGATTATCTTGTTGACTGGATCCGTTAGCTAAATCAGTCTGAGTTTCTTTATCACTCAAAAATAATTTTTTATCATTAACAACAGCTGGATCATTTTTGTGAAGTGGATCGTTTTTTTGTGAAGTGACAGCTCTAGTTTTTTTTACATTGGAATCTTCTAAGTTTTGCTCCAGGATTGTCAATGCTTTATCAACTCCTGTGCAAACAAAACTAGGAGAATAATTGAATAACGGATTGTCTACAATAACAGCATCATTATTATCATTAATAATGACTTGATGGTTCGTCTGTTCTAAATTAGTAATATCATCAGTAAGTTTCAAATCATTTTGCTCCAAACTTATCCTTGATAAAGACCGAGTAGCTTTTTGGAGTTCTTTACAGTTGTCAATATCATCTAATGAGTGAGAATAAATATTTTCATCAAAATGAATTGATTTTTCTTGTTTCACTGCAACACTATTAAAATTTTGATCGTCAATCTCTAATTTACATGTTGTACATAAGCTTTCATTGTCAACGAACTCAAAATATTCTTGATCTTCTTCTAATAATTTATCAAACGCTGTTTTAATATTATTCATTTTTTCTCCAATATTCATTTTTATTTTGAAATTAAATAATAAATGTAATTATTTTTTATCTTTAATAATATAAAAAATTTAACACCTGTCAAGAAACTACTTTTGGATTATTAAAATCAAAAAAACAAAATGGCTTCCGTTGTTCCGTTAATAAAAAAATCAAAAAGCTAATTTCATGTCATTGAAAAATTTGCGGCAATTTTTAAACTAATTATTTTCTCAAAAGTAAATTAATCAGTATTTTAAATCTCGCGCTAATATTACGCTGCGTCAAAGCTCTCCGCGCATCAATTCTTGTCTGTATGTAGAAGTAAATTGATGAAAATTCTGTTTTCATTATATAAATGGTGACCAGTGTACAATGTTAATTTGTTATTACTTATAACACTGTATAATATATAATTAGCAACAATTATTGTGAAATACATATATATATATATATATATATAAGTAACTATTGATTGTCATGAAATAAATTATAAAAATTATGGCTGATGAAAGAAATTTTCGTTCCTCATATTATGAAAAAGTGAGTATTATTTTATTTTTTTAATTTTATAAAATAAATATCAAAGAGGTTAAAAGTCATTGTTTAAAAATAACATTTATTAAATTAATTAATACAAAAGTCAGCTGACAGCTGTCAATTTTTTTTAATTTTTATAACAAATCAATGACAATAAAAAAATGGAAATTAATTTAACAGATATTTGATAATAATATTAAGAATTTTTCTAACAAATAAATTATGGCAAAAAAAAATTAACATGTAGAAATTTTAATGAAAATAAAGTTAGCCGACATTTAAAAGTTTTTAGAATTTTTTTTTATTTAAAAAATGATTACAAAAAAATAAAAAAAAAATTTCACTTGCAAAAAACTTTAAAAACTGTAAGTGCAATTTTAAAAAAATATTTTTTTGTTCTAATTTAATAATTAAAAAATTAAAAACGTTGGCTAACTTTAGTATCATAAATTTTAATAAATAAAAAATGAAATTTTTTAAAAATAATTTTTCAGAACAAATTTTTTTGTTAAATAAAATTAAAAAATGGTCATGACTGCTAATTTTAATGTGATTAAAAAAATGCTTTTATTTTCACACCTGGAATTTTTTTATTAAATTTTTTTCATAAGAATTTCATTGCTATAAAAAATTCTAAAAAAATTTCTAATATCTGTCAACTTGAGTGTCATGACAGTTTAATTAATTTATTTTATTTTACAGGTAGGATTTCGCAGCGTTGAAGAGAAAAAGTCATTAGAAATTTTATTAAAAGAACAACCATTTGATAAAGCAAAGTTGAAACAATTTTGTCTCCGATTCACAGTACCTGTAATCCACAGAAATTTTTTATGGAAAATATTGTTAGATATTACACCAATTTATACAGAAAGTCATGATTTTGTGGCTATGCAAAGAAAAAAAGAATTTCATGACTTGGAAAAGGCATTGAGAGTTACTAAAATAGTTGATGAAAATTCTAAATCTCATCAAACATTACTTATCATGTGGTTGTTGAGAAAGAGGCGAGCTAAGTTGGATATAAACTCTCAGTTAGAGTCCTCATTGTTTAGGTAAAGTATAGAAGTAGTTTTAAATAATAATAATAATAAATATAATTTATTAAATTAATTATTTTAATATATGATATTTTATTTAGAGCAATGAGTAGAATGGCTGAAAGTCTCTGGCATATCATGGATGGCGACCAAGAGTATGAAAAAAAAATAGATATTTATTGGCTGCTAAGTGGATTTTTGGATCATGTTGATAAATTTTATAATGACGTTGGAAGATTAATAGAGTGTACTTTGGCGCTTCTAGAAAAAGAAGATTCAGATCTTTATGAACATTTGTTACAGTTTGAAGTATTTAATAATATTCCTTTTGATCGATGGTTTTGTTCCTGTTTTGCTGAAACTATTTGTGACGGATCTCTCCCAAAGTATGATCAATTATTATGATACTAAAGTTAGCCGACGTTCTTAATTTTTTTTATTTTTTTCCATTAATTAAATTAGAACTAAAAAATATTTTTTAAAAATTGCACTTAGAATTTTTTAAGTTTTTTACAAATAGAAATTTTTTTTTATTAATATTTAAAATATTTAAATGACTAAACAGATAGACATTGTTGAATTTTTATTTTACATTATTAATTTATTAATTTGAATGGTATTTGAGAGAAATCTAAACAAGTTGTTAATATTGTAATTTAAAAAAATGTTTGAGATTATGAATATGCTGTTTTACTCTATTACATCTATTGACATTGTAAAAACATATGATTTTTCTGATGAAGCTGAAATAAATCAGCGAAAGTTGCAATTCCCAAGATTTAGTCATTTAAATATTTTTTAAAATTTTTTTTCTAACAATTTTTTCAATTAAAAAAATTCTAAAAATTTTTAGATGTCGGGTAACTTGATTTTCATTGAATTATTTACTCTAAAATAAATACATCAATATATTTTTAAATAACTACTTAATATTTTTTAGAATTTGGGATAAAATAGCAGTTGGAGCTTATAAAATTCTTGCATTTGTTGCTGCTGTTATTTTTATAACTCTTCGACGATTCCTGTTGAATTGTGATAGCTTAGACTGTGTATTGGACACTATTTCACACGTAAGTTCCAAGAAAAATTTTTGCAAAATGTTTAACATAATAAAAAAAAAAATTTTTTTTAGATAAACGAGGAGACGTCTGAAATGATAGTCAACAAAGCGATAGAGCTTTGGCAACAAAGCGGTTCTGCTCTTGTGACAATGTCACCAAATACAAACACTATAAATTTAACATAAAATACATGACGTATCAATTATAAAAAAAAAATACCTGATAAAATTTTTTTCTACTAATATTTTGTAAATAATAAATATTACCTGCAGAAAAACTAACTTAAAAAAAAAAAAAAAAAAAAAAAAAAAAAAAAAGCAAAATTTTTATAAAAAAAAATGAATAATAAAAACAATTTTACTGTTCCTTTATCTTAAAAATAATTTTTTATTGATGCAGTCATACATCATACATATACAATTTTTTTTCTCAATGATAAATCGAGCTCTAATTTTATTAAACAGTTATGCATTCATATCTTCTGTCCTTACTTATAATGCTTTAGTTTTTTTTTTTTTTTTTCTTGTATCACTTTAATTACGTCTCACTCATTGAACTTTTTTTTTTTCAACTCATGAATTTTATTTTATTATTTTCGTATGTATCAATTTAATACGTAATTACAGTACAATTACGTGAATTAACTTGCGTAAAAACATAAATTATCGATATTTGTATTTTATTTTATAAATCTTATGATACATAAAGTCAATTATTTTTATTTTGACTTGTACACTCCTCAACACTCAAAGATTTCTTGGTGTATTAAAAAAAAAATAATACATTTTCATTTAATCAACTTGTATAATTTTTTCCTCACGATTATATTTATAATAAACTCACCAGGAGTTGAATTATTTTACTTGATAATTTATTCCGAGCTTTAAGCAATTGTAAATGCCGACACAAGAGTTCTTTGAGTTAACTTTATTTTTATTTCATTGAATTGACAAGATCGATTCCCATTTTTATTTATACATTTGCCAAGGCATTATTTCGTTTTTCATTTATGTAATAATTAATGTAGGGGTTTGTGGTCCGACTTAAAAAAAAAATTATTTAAAACTGGCTTTGGCTTCATGATCAAGAACTCGCACGATTGTCCTTTATCATCGACGAGAGAGAGAGAATTCAAGTGAAAAATGTTTTTTTTAAAAAAACAATCGTGAAAATCATTGACAAACTAACAAACAATAATTGTACAATCTTTGATTGTCTCAGAGATTGATTGAGCACTTATCTTTAATAATTATAAACGTTATAAATACTTTTAATTTATTGAATTTTTTTAACTATTTTTTTGGATTTTTCTTTCAATTTTTTGCTTAAAAATTACTTTATATAAAACTTTTCGTAATAAATTTGTGAACAAGTGATATGATTGAAGGTAAAATAATAACAAAGATTTTATGTGTGAAGAAATAAAAAATTTGATAGTTAAAAGTTTGGTGATAAACGTTTTTTTTTTAACATATTTGCAAATTAATTGCTTAGTTTTAAAAAAAAATTAATAAAAATTCTTAGAAGTTAAATTTGAAATTAAAAATCATTAGCAATTTTATTTTAATTAAAAAAATTAAATGTTCTCAAAAAACCAATTTTCTTAAAATTTATAATTAAGAAACGACCTTGTATTTTGTAAACTATTGATATTTTTAAAGATATAAGCTCATCCCGATGTTACAGTCATCGAGACTTTTCATTTGAGTATGCACATCAATTTTTTATATATTTATTTATATATATTATATATATGTATATATGAAAAATATATCAAAAATGCATGTGGGTACTCAAATTAAAGCTCTTGATGATTGTAACATCGGGATGAGCTTATATCTTTAAAAATGTCAATAGTTAACAAAGTACAGTGCAATTTAACAAAAGTCACTATTTAATAAAGTAAAATTTCATTCATTTATAGTTCAAAAGTCACGGCAGTCACATAGTGACTGCAAGATTGCTAGTATTTATTAATTTATTAGAGTTGATTTTTTTTTTTTTAATTAAAATAAAATTGCAAGTGTCAATAATTTGGTTTTTTACTTTAATATGTATATTATTGGATCATTAATTAATTAATTGAATTATTAATCATTTAATTAACAATCATACGTTAAAAAATTTTTCAAATGTTTTTTTTTTGAATCAATAAATCCTTAAATAAATTTATATTTATAAAAAATAAAATCAATGATTGTCTCTCTTTGGTTCGTCGAGTATGAAGTTAAAAAGTGCGGTTACAAATAATAACGCGATACCAAAAGCTCGCAGTCAATTAACAAAATTCTACGGAGATTTTAAATTAATAAAAATTCAATTTTTTTTTTTTTTTTTTTTTTTAATTTTTATAACTATGTGAAAATACTGTTTTTTCTCTTGCAATGGCGTTAAACTTATTTTTATCGTTTACACTGAAATAACTGCTGCAAGTCCTTTTATTTGTGCACTCGGCAGAAGCTAATTATGATTAACAAATAGTCAATCACACAGCTATTTATTATTATAATTAATTTTAGATTATTACTATTATTATCGTTAATTTATATTTATAATTTTTCTTTACAATATTTTTCAGTCAATGGAGAACTTTAAAGTCAATCGCGATAAAAATTACATACTCAATTACACAATTAGTTTTTTTTTCTCCGGTCTTCATTAAATATATTTTTCAATGATGTTGATTTTTGATTTACGCGAAAGACAACAAAATATCCTTGTAACTCTTCTTTTTTTATTGTTGCTGATGTTGTTTCATTTTTTTCTACATCAAACACAGAGATGGAGTTTAAAAAGCCTGAAAGTCCCTACAACCTTCGATTAATTGGCAGCATAGGCCTTTTCTCTATGTTTATTATTGACAACTTGCCGGAATACCGGAAAAAATGGCTAGAGAGCTGCTGAATTGCAGTTGTCGACTAGAGGAGACAGTGGTCCTACTTTACTACGACCACTGACGATTCTTTCCGGTTCAAAATGAACGTCCAATGATAAACCTGCAAGGTCAAATAAAATTATTTTTTATCTTTAATAAAGAAATAATTCAACACACTGTAAAATTAAATTATTATTATTATTATAAAAATAAGCATAAAGCAATAAATTATTTGTAGATGATTAAATAGCATGCAAATTCATTTATTTCTTCTGAGTTCAACTCATGAATTTTTTATGTAGTGATTTATATTGATGATATAATTATATTAATAAATTTTGGTAATTATTTACTTGTTTTTACGGCGGATTTATGATAAAAAATGTCGTAAAAGAAAAAAATAAAGATTTTGATAGTTTTTTTGCCTTCAAAAATTGGAAAAAATTTTGGCTTTCATGTTTTTGGATAAAATTTGTATTTAATCTTTTTTTGATAATTTTTTTTTTTTGAAAAACTCATAAAAATAAAGATGAATGTCACAATTTTCTAAAAAATTTATAAATTTTCTTGAAAATTTGGGAAATTTTTAAAAATTGTGATAACTTTTTTTTTCTTTTAATTGTTCAGTTTTAACTTCCCGCTAAAAAAATTGAAAATTTTCAAAAATCGAGAAGTTATTGTTTTCACCCCGTTTTTCGAAAATCGAATTTTCATCAGATCTCGACGTTTTGAGGTCCTAGGAAGCTTTCCTGACTATTTCCGCGGTAATGTCACCGTGTCTGTATGTATGTGTGTGTAAATCTTTCATAACTTTTGAACGGATCATCCGATTCGATCGAAATAAGCGGCGTTCTGAAGAGTTCTTTTGCCCCTAGAATTCTGATAGTAATTTACAGAATTTGAGTCGATCAATTTTAAGAAATCTCAAAAATAAAATTTCCAAAAATTCGTTTTTTTGAAATATCTTTTAAACGATTGAACCGATCAATTCCAAAAACTAATCAGCTCTTAACCTCAAAAAACCATATCGATTGCCACCAGCCCGGTCAAAATCGGTTGATTTGTTCGTGAGAAATCGCTGTCGAAAAAAATTGAAAAAAATGTTTTTTTCAGAATTTCTATGAAATTCTTATATTAGTCTGACCAGTTTACGCTTAAATATTTTTCAAAGAACTAAAAAAAATTGATTCAAAAGTTATTGCGGTTTGAAAATTCAAAACATTGTGTTCTATCAAACTTCCATTAGCCTTTTGAGCCTTTTAGAATTTTTCCATTGAATGTTACTATGAAGTATTTATAAATGAAAGTAAGAGGGTGATTATTTTTGGAATGTTAACGAGATAAATAATAATTGTAATTTTCAGGATAAATAAATAACGTGTGTTATAAAAATAACTAAGAGCAAAATGATTTCACGGACATTTATAACTCGTACTATTATATATCTTTATCGTGAATGACCTCGATCTACTTAGGCATATGAGCCCTCGAGCATAATGTATTTTACCAATGAAACCGACGTTTGAGTAGGCAAAATGAAAAAATAAACCCACCACCAGAAGCTTATGCATCCATCTCTAGTAATAAACGGAAAACCTGTAACGTACATTTTTGATATGCGTATTTACCAGATGGCCTGCGTGATGTGGAAGAGTGATGATGCAATGGACCCGCTGCCATTGGGCTTGTTTCATCAGGAATAAACGCAGCTACTAATAGCGCGCATATCACAAGTAATGCACCAAATACAAAGGGAGGTCCTGGCACCAACTGAAACCCATTCTTTATGTGACAACGATAGATTAACAATTTAATAATTAGTATTAATTTACTTTAAAACTAACTCATTGTAATTTTTATTTTAATGATAAAATTTTGTATCGTAAGGTAAAAGACTCAGTTATTGACACATTTTATTTGAATTAAAAAAAATTACTTTTATTAAATTACACTGTACTTTTTTAACTATTGACGCTTTTAAAGATATAAGCTCATCCCGATGTTACACTCATCAAGAGCTTTCATTTGAATACCCACATGCATTTTTGATATATACATATATATATATATAATATATATAAATATATGAAAAATTGATGTGGGTACTCAAATGAAAGGTCTTAATGAACATAACATCGGGATGAGCTTATATCTTTAAAAATGTCAATAGTTCACAAGATACAAGGTCATTTCTTAATTATCAATTTTAAGATAATTGGTTTTTTGAGAACATTTAATTTTTTTTAATTAGAATAAAATTTCAAGTGTCAAAAACTGGCTCTTTTACATTAAATATTAATTTTTTTTTGTACCTGCGGAACAACGTCTATATGTATAGTAGTTCCTGTTTGATTACTGTCTTCCAAAAAAGAAGGTTTTAGAGGTAGTGACGGCGTTTCGTCGTTGAGATCGACGTGAAATAAATAGAATATAACACCAAACATAGCTGGCCCAAGGCCATTGCATAGACCTCGCATTCCTGTGACCATCCCCTGAACCAGTCCCTGCTTATCTGCGTCCGAGTGCATTGATACGAATGCAGAAATCGCAGGATAGGTGATACTGGAGACTGAAGCAAGTACTCCAGCTGCCCACATCATCCTAGAAAAAAAGTTATTGATTTATTTTAAATCATCTTCACTGTAATCTAATAAATAAATTAAAAATATTCATCAATGTCTATTGATTATCATTTTTTTACACTTGGTTTGTAAAAAAACATCTCTATTTATATCCTAATAAAGGACTCTTCTACCTCAGCTCGTTATTATTTAAGAAAAATTTTTTACAAGACTTTAGGTAACATCAACAATTTTATTAATTTACTAATTGCTTTTGACTGCTTTTTTACCCTCTTTATTCGATTGAATTATCTTACATATGTTGGGTAATGGTATGTCATTAATGTCACGTCGTGAAATTTCATTAAGTGCCAAGTCAACAAATTGTGTTGAAAAAAAGCCTACGGTTATATTGATAGCAATTTTTTTTTTCTTTCTACATTTGACAAGAAGGAAGTGGTGATATGAAAAAAAAATATTCACGACGTTTATTATATTTATACAGAATTTTATCTAATGATGCTTTAATATTTATGTCTGCAAACTAAATATAATTTTTGTAATAAAATTTATTAAAAATTCAATTTGTAAATAAAAATATTTAAAAATTCAATTTTTAAATAAAAATTAAAAAATTTGAATTTAAATAAAAATTTTTTAATTTGAATTTTTTAATAAAAATTTAACGATTTAAAAATTTGAACTTTTAAATAAAATTTTTATAAATTTTAATTAAAATTATAATTATTTAATCTAAAAATATAATATACAAAGTAGTTTAATGAGTATCAGTAAAATAATAATAAATGATATGTTTAAAGTTATGAGTAAACACTGCAAGTAAAATATAGACGGTAAAAATCAATATGATTGCTAAGTAAACTAAACAAAGCCACGTAGCTTCAAGGATGTATCGAACATCGAGTTTTCATTTACTAACTATTATCATCTGGGATTCTAACCATCCTCTAATTGATACTGATGGCATGTTTTAATTTTATATTAAATTATTCTGTACATGTTAATCCGATATTAAATTCATGACCTGATTACCTCAAAAGTTACGGTCAATAAATAGTTATAATAAACAAGTAGATATTTTTAATAATAATAATTCTGACAGTAAAAATTGTAATTATAAAATAAAATTAAAAAATTACCAAGTCTGTGATCCAAATCCGTACCACATGAGCTGAAGCATTTCAAATAGTAAACCAAGCATGATTGTATGTTTACTACCAAGTGTCTTCATTAATGGACCAAGTAATATTTGTGCTCCAACACTTAAAATACCAACAATGGCAATAAATACCGCAACCATTACAGCTGAAAAACCCATTGCGAGTTTCAGGTAAACAAATATACAACTATATTGACCTGCTTCGGGCAAATAGCTTAAGAATACTGTGACACACAGCATCAATATGGTATGATCTTTTCCAACCTAAACAAATAAAATATATCAATCATTCTGTTTTATATTTAATATTTTATACATTTAACATTTCTTTTTGTTTACCAAATAATTATCTAATCTAGATATGATTTACTAACTATAAATCATTACAACAGGTGTTCTGTGATGTATTAATAAGATATGAATTGAATATGGTGCAATCATAATTGGAATATTTAATATTTAAATAACAATTCTAATGACATTAAAGCTTGACCATTTTTTAATTTTATTTAAAAAATTTAATCTAAAAAATTGCATTTTTAATTTTTTAAAATTTCTACGCCAATTTTTTTTTTGTCATAGTTTATTTCCATAAAAAATTCTAGATCTCAGTTAACTTAATTATAATTTTTAAAAATTTTTTTTAACAAATTTTTTCTAAAAAATTATTTTAAAAAAATTGCATTTTTTGTTTTTAAAATTTTAACAAGCCAATTTTTTTTGCCATAATTTATTTCTATAAAAAATTCTATCAGCTAATTTAATTTTTATTAAAATTAGCAGTCATGACCATTTTATAATTTTTTTTAACAAATTTGTTCTAAAAAATGATTTTTAAAAAAATACATTTTTAATTTTTTTAAATTTCTACGTCAATTTTTTTTTTATAATTTTTTTTGCCATAATTTATTTCTAAAAAAAATTCTAGATTTCAGCTAATTTAATTTTTGTTAAAGTTAGCAGACATGATCATTTTTTAATTTTTTTTTTTAAATTGCATTTTTAATTTTTTTTTACACTAATTTTTTTCTTAAAAAAATATAATTTTCATAAATTCTACCTTTCCTAAAGCTGCAAATGGATCAGCTTGTTCCCAAGATATGGGAACTGGTGGCCGAGCTTTTTCAGGCAAGCTTTCTGGTACTGCGACAAGTATAAAGAATACATCAAGAACGGCAATAGCTGTTGCTAAAGCAACAGCTAAATTTTCCCCATAAACGGTCATCGTCCATGCTCCTAAAGCAGGACTAATTACCATACTTGCTGCAAATGTGGCGGATACCTTGAAGAAGAAATAAAATTAAAAATGCTTCAATAGCAGTAGTAAATAATAAAAACAAAAAATTACCAATCCATATGCTAAAGATCGTTGACTTTCTTCAGTAACATCTGCTACGTATGCAAATACAACAGAAAATGTACAAGCAAAAACTCCGCTAATAGAAATCATTGCGAAGAACCACCAAGTGTTTATACTCATAAGTGGAATTGGTGCACATGTAAAAGCGACTGTTATCAGAAGAAAAAATTTTCTTCCCCAAACGTCAGACAATGCACCAATTAACGGCGCTGATAAAAACGAGAGTAGTCCTTTGATTCCCATTATTAAACCATTCATTAAAAATGTATGATCCGGAAAAGTTTCATTTAGCACAGATATTATCGGCATCGTCAGCAAACCCCAAGCGAAGAATTCCAAAAATATTACCACCAATGCATGATACACACTCGCTTCTCCCACACCAGAACTCTGGAACAAAAATACATTTTTATTGATTTATTATTATTATCAAATATTAACATTTAAGAATTAAAAATAAGAAATAACTAGAAATCTTGCAGTCACTGTATAACTGCCGTAACTTGTGAACTATAAATAAATAAAATTTTGCTTTAAATAATGACTTTTATTAAATTGCATTGTAATTTTTTAACTATTGAGGTTTTTAAAGATATAAACTCATCCCGATGTTACACTCATCAAGAGCTTTCATTTGAGTACCCACATGCATTTTTGATATATTTTTCATATATATATATATATATATAAAATATATAAAAAATTGATGTGGGTACTCAAATGAAAGGTCTCGATGAGTGTAATGTCGGGATGAGCTTATATCTTTAAAAATGACAATAGTTTACAAGATACAAGGTCATTTCTTAATTATGTTAAATTGCATTGTACTTTCTTAACTATTGACATTTTTAAAGATATAAGTTCATACCGATGTTACACTCATCAAGAGCTTTCATTTGAGTACCCACATGTATTTTCATATATTTTTCATATATACATATATATATAATATATATAAATATATGAAAAATTGATGTGGGTACTCAAATGAAAGGTCTTGAAGAGTGTAACATCAGGATGAGCTTATATCTTTAAAAATGTTAATTGTTCACAAGATACAAGATCATTTTTCAATTATTTATCTAGAAATAGAGCAAAAAACCGATTTTATCATATAAATATCCTGAAAACAAAATTTTTCTTATTCTCTTAATAATATAGATAATCGTAGTACGGTTTTATAAATAGAGTTATCATATATCATTGACTTTTAATTTTAACTCAAGAAACTTTTCAATTTCTCATCAATTATTATGTCCATTAGATTTGAATAAAAATTTATAAGTGTTAAATATTTATAAACAAGTTCAAGGTACTATTTCAGTTGCACAGTATTTAAAATAATTTTTTTCGTAACCAGCAATAAGAGATTAATAAAGACAATCATTGCTCAAGGCTAAAATAAATATTGGTAATTAAAGCTTATAAAAAAAATTGGTATTACTGGGTTATAAATATCAATCTGAGTTCAATGATAAACTATTTTAGAGGCTGACCTTTAAATGCCTGTAACATCTTTGAAAAAGACTTAAAGACGGTGCTATTATGTCAGGTGTTATTTCTTCATTATCATGGAGCTCAGAACAAGAGGGATCTAGGCCCTCTGCCCCACCTTTTGCCCCGGGGGGCATGACACCTTGGTCACAACCCCCTTGTTTATATTTTATTTTATTCTACTTTTCTTCATTTAATTTATTAGTTTTACAGTACAAAATCCACATTATCAAGGTGGCATAGTCTTCTTTATAATTAGTATTATTATTTTTCACCAGCTCGCACATTTATCACAAACAATTAAATGCTAGATCATCACAAAATAATAAATATTTTTATAAAAGCTCACAAATAAATATCCAATTTATTTTAACAATTTAATTTTCTTCTTTTGATTTTTTCATTTCAAGGTTAGTAAAATCAGCCACTCAGTGATTTAATTTCTTCAGCAAAAAATACCCGAGAGTAGAAATAAATGATTGTGATATTTTTATACAATGACAGTCTTTGCCAGTAAATATTACGCCTGCAGCAGTCAGCTGACAATCATCCATAATTATTCAGAGATTTTCTTCCATAAATAATATTTTTAATTAAATTTCTTTATCAAAAAAAAAAAAAATTAATTTAAAAAAATAAATAAATTCTATAAATTTAAATAAATACTCCAATTAAAATAAAAATAATGAATAATTAAAATATCAAATTTTCGTAGCTAATAAATTGTTAAATAAAATAAAAAAGGCAAAACACAAATCCGACGACAACAATTGTGTTACTAACGCGTTCGTTATAGACAAACTAGTAACAGCTAAAGCAACTCCGTCGACGACGTTTGCGATCGAACGCATGTCGTTCCTGTGACCCGGATCCTCTTCGTTCTTTGTCGTCACCAGGCCAGTTGCTTGATAACTTTCAAGTATTTAATTTTTTTCTTTCTTCATTAACTTCTTTATAAATACACCTGTTTTCAAATAAATATATTATTAATAAAAAAACACTATTATTATTATTATTATTATTATTATTATAACTATTATTATTTTGTCAATCGATATTCTGATGACGTACACGCCATTGTCTTATTATTTTTTTTCTATTTCACTAAATAGAGTTAATTTCACCAAAAAAATATTACCATAAATAATTTTTAAATTTCTTCTTATTTATTTATAACAATTTTTATTTCAAAAAAATTTTCAAGTCCGTCAATTTTTTAACACCGGACCAGTAATTGATGTCCAGTATCAATTAATTTACAAGATGGCATTTAAATTATTTATTAATTAATAATAATAACTTTTCTTCGAAAAAATGACTCCATAAAACTGTCACTGATCACTGATGACTGATTTATAATAAAAAAATGAATTTCTTCTTCATTAAATATTTTTTAATAAAAAATCCACTGAGCTTGTTTGATAATGTGCTTTTTTTAATAAAATAATTAAATGCTTGTATCAAATAACATATTTACAGTAGTAAATTTTCTATATACTAAAATTTACAGTGTTTGCTCGCGAAAAAACGACGTACCACTGCATTGCCGACCCTCTACTACTTTTAATTCCTGAAAGTGTGGGTGCTTTGATCTCTCCCTTTACCGTACATACTTATTCTCTTTCTCCGTCGGTCACTTTTTCTCTAAATCCATCCTCTCTTTTCACTCTTGTCATCTATCTCAAACTATTTAGGCATTACATATGTCTATCTTTTACACATACATAAATATTCCCATGTATATATATTTATATTATGTATGTAAACCCCAAGGTAGAGAATCAACCTCTACGTTATGTTCTGCGACCGCGCAGATGCTTTTACAGTCAAAATTAAATACCTTTACTAAGTATTATTCATATTTATGATTAATTATGCTCAGTAATGACATCAACTTTTTTTATGACATAAGATGATAAAAAAACTCCAAGATATATAAGAAAAAAAAAAAAAAATTAATGGACATATATACATCATACGTGTAATGCAGATAATCTTTAAATACTGGTTTCATCTATAGTACTTAATACTTGCATAAATTATTTACTCAGTTGTATAAATATTTTTATTAATGTATCAATAAAATAAAATATGATTTAAAAAGAACTTTTTATAAGGTGTATTTTTTTTTTTTTTTTTTTAGAGTAATTAATTATTTTAAAAATTACTTTTGTGTATGAAAATGAAAAGGTGCATAGTAAACTGATAAAATATTTATTATACACTGAAAAAAGGTGATAAGAATGTATTCAGGTGTATTGCTGATAACGTGTATGTGTAAAAAAGTTATAAAAAAAAATGAGAAATAAGTTCTAGGCAAACATTAATTACTATATTATCGAAAAAATATATATTTCAAATTAACTTAAATAGTTGAACTAGTTAAGCTTATCATTAAATTATAAAACATAAAGTTTTATAAAATATTAAGCTTATAAAATAATTATTTAAAAAAAAAAATAAAAATTTTAATTGACAAAAAATATTAAAAAATATTTTTGTCATTTCTTCTTTTATTTTATATTATTGACAAAATAAACCAATTAGGTATACTTTATTGAATAAAAGTAATCCTAAAAAATATGGAAGAATTATTTTTTTTTAACATACTGTAAAGATATAATAAATAGAGATATTTTTTTTAATTAGATTAATTAGATTATTTAAGTAAATAAATGAATCAATAAAATATGTAAATAATAAATAAATGAATGAATTACCGTAATAACTCCATCTTTAACAATAGACTTCCTACTTCTTATGATCATGCTGACTATTTTTTGTGAGATCTTGGCGGGCATGCTAATGCACTGGGCGCACAAACTTTTACGCTTTTTTAGTTTCATCAAATTGGATTAAAAGTAAAATTTAAAAAATAATTATAATGTTAATTAGTAAAATTATTACCCATTACAAATGGTGTTTTTTTTTATAAAATTATTCTATTAGTTAGTTATAATTTGTAATTTGTTTAAAAAACAAATGAATAATTGTTAAACAAACTTAATAATATTGATAATTATATCAATAATAAATTGATGACGTTAAATAATCTTCATTGCCGTTGATGATGTAGTATAGGCTACACAAAAAACACAACCACCATAATGCGATATGTCGTATAAACGAACAAATTTTTATTTAATGTAATATAGACAAAGATCAAGGTATAGTTAATAAGTATTGTAAATTGTCGAGTGGCATAAACTGTGCGAAGAAATGAGAAATACAAAATGGAGAACGACGCAAGCGCCAAAGTGACATGTCAGTAATTTTTCTTACCTATTAATGGTAAGAAAAAATTTTATTTAATATATTTTTGGCACCCAAAATTGTCCATTGAGTTTCGAGTCTATATTTTATTGCCACCAAAGACATTAAGGACATTTATCGCTTTTTTTCTTTGCCACTTCCACTCTATTTCCACTGCACGGAGACGAGGGTCGGTCGGCAGTAGGTCTGAAAAAATTTATTTAATTTAATTAAACAAATTATACTTTTTATTACAATTATTTCGTTGCTCTGTAATATTTATTAATCATTAATTATTAATTAACTTAAATTTAAATATTTTTTTTATTTTATAATAATTTTTTTATAACTTAAATTTTTATATAATAATTTATTTTATAATATTTTATGAATTTTAATTTATTATTTTTTATTTATTAATTTTTTTTTCAGCAGTTTTAACAGTGAAGTGCAGAGTTTAAACCTACAAAGGACAAAATGTGGTCGTCAATGCTTGAAGCCTCAAAGATGAATCCATTCGTGGCACCCAAATGTCAGGGACAAAATGATAACAGTCAGAGTTTAATTCCAGGTCGTAATATCGGTGCCTTTAGCGTAGCAGAAGGTGGTAAGGAATATTTTTAATTAAAACACTAATTTAAAAATTTTTTTTATGAACTAATAAATAATTTTGACACGATCAATACTTAAATTTTCATTTCTAATCTTGATAAATTAATTTAAAGTACAAGTTTTTTTTTCTTTTTGGTAATCGATGTCATGTGACATGAACTTCATTCGTAATTCTACTGATAATAGAAAAACGTGTGATAAATGTTAGACAGATTTAAAAACTCCATTTTTTAAAGTAATTTTTATTTTCTAGATATTAAATTTAGTGATTTGTAAAATTGTAAAAAAAAAATGAATTATATAAGAGTTATTGTATATAAGGTTAGCTATGTATCTTACTCTTGTGTCAGTGGAGCAACCGCGCGGGAGTAATTGCGTAATGACGTCCATTTTGTCAAGGTATTAAGGTCTTTGTGACCTTGAAGATAACTTCATTTACCCTCTTTTCATTTTATGTACCTTAAAAAAAAATTGTATTTAGTTAATTACCTTCTGAGTAATTTTTGGCTTCTCAATAATTAACAAAGTTATTAGAAATTAATAGATTGATAAAATATATCCCAAAGAAATTCCAATAGATGTCTAAAAACTGATCTTCATCACCTGATTGACAATCCGACCTTGATTCAGGGTTACTAATGCTAAGATTGCGGACAATAGCTCAAAATAAACTATATCCTAAAAATACACAATATATACATACTCAATCAAGACCTTGCTTGCTTTTTTTTCTGTGTCACTTTCATGAATGATTTTCTCTTCATTGAGTAAAATTTAATTGTTGTAAAAAAATTATTTTCTAAGAAATAATAATAAAGTTAGCCGACATTTTTGATTTTTTTAAATCGCTGCAATAAAAATTTTTTAAATTGCACTTTTAGTTTTTCAAATTTTTTACGAATGAAATTAAAAAAAAAATTTTTTTGTCATAATTTTTTTAATAAAAAAAATTCTAGAAATTTTTAAATGTCGGCTAACTTTTTTTCATTTCTTAAAAATCAAACATAAATTTATTGAATAATGATTTAATAGAATTCAAGCAAAATAATCCTTCAATTTAATAATTTTTATTTATTTTTTTTTTATTCTGCAGATAGCTGCGAATTTGGATCGAATCATTACTTTATGCTATGCGGTCTCGGTGGTATTTTATCCTGTGGGCTTACTCACACAATGGTAACACCTCTGGACTTGGTGAAATGTCGTATCCAAGTTGATCCTGATAAATACAAGAATGTAATCACTGGATTCAGGGTAAAGTATTTGTATAATAAATAAATCCTAATTAATATTTATTTATTTATTTATTTATTTATTAATCAACATACGCCTATCGGCAATATACATCACTAGAAATTATTTAAAATTAATAACATTACTTAAATAAAAAAAAAAAAAAAAAATTAATTAGAATTTAATTAAAGAAAAAACGAGAAAACGTCTGTGTAGTTTATATATAAATGAGTAATTGTAATAATATTAAAAATAATTAATTTATTTTTATTTTAAAAATAGGTAAGTTTGCAAGAAAGCGGAATGAAAGGATTGGCTAGAGGTTGGGCCCCAACTTTCTTCGGTTACTCTATGCAAGGATGCTTCAAATTCGGTCTGTATGAAGTCTTCAAGGTCTACTACTCAGCTTTGATCGGCGAAGAGCTTTCATACGAGTACAGAACAGGTTTGTACTTGGTATCTTCAGCGTCTGCTGAATTCTTCGCTGACATCGCCCTTGCACCTATGGAAGCTGCCAAGGTAATTAATCCGTACTTCTCACAAGCTTAAAAAAAAAATTCTTAAATGAAGTCAAAGTTTCTTGAGCCAAGAAAATTTCTTCTTGCTCGAAAATAACTTTTGTCTTCCTTAAAATTTTCTTGGTCCAAAAAATTTTTTTTTGTGTACACGGAAAAAACAAGATGACACTGGATATCATCCCAGATTATGCTCAGTGATATCTGTGGTGAAAAAATTTCAGATAGTACTCTTATTAATTAATTAATTTATTAATTTAATAAATAATTTATTTATTTATTTATTTATTAATCAACATACGCCTATCGGCAATATACATCAATAGAAATTATTTAAAATTAATTAAAAAAAATTAATTAGAAATTGATTAAAGAAAAAAAAAACGAGAAAAACTCTGTGTAGTTTATATGTAAAATAAGTAATTGTCTTATCATCGATAAAATTTATTTAATTAAAATTGAATTATTCTAGGTCCGTATTCAAACCATGCCTGGTTATGCAAACACTCTCCGTGAAGCTCTACCAAAAATGATGGGTGAAGAAGGACTTGGTGGTTTCTACAAGGGTCTTGTTCCACTTTGGCTCCGACAAATTCCATACACCATGATGAAGTTCGCTTGCTTCGAGCGTACTGTTGAGTTGCTGTACTCACATGTCGTGCCTAAACCCCGTCAAGATTGCACCAAGGGCGAGCAGTTGATTGTCACCTTCGCTGCTGGTTACATTGCTGGAGTATTCTGTGCTGTAGTATCTCACCCAGCTGACTCTGTAATTATCTTACAAATTTTTTATATTATTTTAGAATTTTATTAGGAATTAGATCATGTATTTATATAAATATTTGATTGCAGGTTGTGTCAAAACTTAACCAAGAAAAGGGAGCCACAGCTGTTGATGTATTGAAGAAACTAGGATTCGGTGGAGTATGGAAAGGACTTGGACCTAGGATTGTTATGATTGGTACTCTTACTGCTGCTCAATGGTTCATCTACGACGCCGTGAAAGTTTACCTTCGTATGCCACGACCACCACCACCAGAAATGCCCGAATCTCTTAAAAAGAAGTACGGAGTCGCTTAAGATTCTAGCAACTGTTGGGTGTTAAATAGATTAATAAATAAATAAATAAGAAAAATTGAAATACATTCAGAGCCAATAATTAATATAGATGGATTCACTCGCTATCTTTAATACAAATTGAAAGTTATCACTCGATTATATAATTTTAAACTGTATTAAATTACTTATTATTTAATTATTTTCAGTATTTATTTTAAATTTAAATATTCAACGAGCAACACTGCCGAAATTCTAATTAAAATTTCATTTAAATGTAAAAATTATTTTTATTAACTTAATTTGTTTTCAAGAATTTGTGTCAATTCCGTTTTAGTATTTCTATAAGCAATCGTTGATTCCATGTTAATTAATAAATAATTTTTCTGTAAATAGAGTGATCAGTGAATAAATGAAAATGTTATAAATTCAATAATTGAATTTTTTTTTTTTTTTTTTTTTTTCCTTTATTTTAATCCTTCCTTACTATATGAAAATTAAGTAAGCCGACATTAAAATTCTTTTTTATTAAAACATTACAAAAAAATAAAAATTTTCATTTGTAAAAAACTTGAAAAACTATAAGTGCAATTTTTAAAAAATATTTTTTAGTTCTAATTTAGTAAATGAAAAATAATCAAAAAATTAAAAATGTCGGTTTACTTTATTATTATCCTTACTATTTATTTAATTAATTTTGACATTAAAGTTAGCAGACACTTGACTATTTTTTTATTTTATTTAAAAAAATTAGTTACAAAAAATTGTTTTTTTAATTAAAAATTTTTTTTTAATAATTTAATTAAAAAATTTTTTTTTAACTATCAAAAATCTAATAATTTAATTTTAATCACTTAATTTTTAATAAAAATTGAAACAATTTTTTTTCTTAATTATGTAAGTTATTTAATCAATAATCCGTGATAGCTGATGCCAAATTCAAAAACCCCGCTAAAATAAACAGTGATGCAAATATTTCTTCTCAAAAAAAAATATATAAATAAATAATATTGGCACCACTGAATGACTTCAGAAACAATTTTAGAAGTTGGAGGTCGTTATTGTGATTGTTTTCATGGTTTTCATTCGTCAACAATCAACTGAGTGTTTTTATATATTAAAAAATTACATAAAAAATATTTAATTAATCATAAACAATGGATAACAGTGGAGAAAGTGGAGATGATACAAACCCTCAACCAACATCATATTACACTGGCAGTGGAATGCCTGCTAATTATGTCGGAGTTCCGTCAGACGATCTTGAAGGTAAATTTTGCAATTAAAATTAGCAATCACTTAATCATTTTTTTAACAAACAAATTATTTTTAAAAAATGGAATTTTCTAATTTTTTAAATTTCTACATGTTAATTTTTTTTTTGCAATAATTTGTCACCAAAATTATTAAATATTTTCTAAATTAATTTTCATGTAATTTTTTTATAAAAATTAAATCAGCTGACATTTGAAAATTTTTATAATTTATTTTATAAAAAAAAAAAAAGTTTTTTTTTAATGTAATTAATAATTAAATTTTATAAAAAAAAAAAAAATAATCAAAACTTCAATTAATAACATGTTTGAAGTAAAATAAAAATGGCTGTTCTATAATATTAAGCGGGATATTTAAAAAAAATTCATAATTATTTACATTTAAATAAATAAATAATTAAATATTGCAGATGATCCGGAGAACACTGATGACTCTAATCACGGCGGAGGTGACCCATTGCATGGAGGAGGAAGTGGTGGACCATCTGGTCCACTTCGTGAGCAAGACCGTTTTTTACCAATAGCAAATGTAGCTAAAATAATGAAAAAAGCGATCCCTGAAGCCGGAAAGATTGCAAAAGACGCACGTGAGTGTGTACAAGAGTGTGTTTCTGAGTTTATATCATTCATTACATCAGAAGCCAGCGATCGGTGTTTCATGGAAAAACGTAAAACAATAAACGGTGAAGATATTTTATTCGCCATGACAACGCTGGGCTTCGATAATTATGTAGAGCCATTAAAAATTTATCTACAAAAATATCGAGAAGCTACCAAAGGTGATAATCCACAAGGTTCAAGTACACCTTCTGGTAATGGCAAGACTGATGCATCTAATTTAGCGCTTTATGATGAACAAGTATATATTCCAAATGCATCAGAGACAGTTGTCTACACCTACGCAGGGACGGATCAAATGCAATTTCCACTTCCTTGATCTTTTGATGAATCTAATGATTCTTGGACTAATCTGGAGAATTAAAATAATTATTAAAAATATGTTTAATGTGATTTGTATTCATCAAATACTTGTGATTGATAATTAATATTAATGATCATTTCAATTTATAAAATAATAAATTAAGAAAAAAAAATATAGAAATTAAATTATGATACTGAAGTTGAGAGACATTTGATAATTTTTAGATTTTTTTTTACCAAATATTTTATTTAAAAAAAATTTAATTTTTAAAAACTTTAAAAAATTATAAATGCAATTTTTTTTTAAATAATTTTTTATATCTTATTTATTTTTCAAGAAAAAAAATAAGAAATTTTCAAGTGTCTGCTAATTTCAGTGTCATTTAAAATTTTTATTTTATTTTACATTTTAATCAGCGTAAATTTTCTCAGTTGCAATCTTTTTTCCTTTTAAAATTATTATTAACATTTGTATGTAAAGTTTTGTTGTATTTTTATGGATGAAAAAAAAAAAAAAACAATTCTAATGAATCAAAGGATGGAGGATTAAATTTAAAATCCATTTATAATGTTAGTGAAGAAGAATTGAATTATCTTTTAATATTTACATTATAACGTGAAACAACTATTTTAAACATATCACCCATTTTATTTAAATGCTTGATATAATCTCCATGCACAGATACTAATAGCGGCGACTGTAATGGTCCCATGAAGAATTCGTCGACGTTTATCGTCTTTTCGTACGAGAAATGTTGGTGAACAAGGTCCGAGAATTGCCAGCAACTCTACATGAGGTAATTTACTGGTGTCAGTTTCTACTTGGTATTGGCAGCAAGGATCAAACTGCCAGGACACAGTGTAAAGACCACATGTTATAAAGGCCGTTATTCCGAAGGTACTGCAGAGGTAAGGTTTATTACCCCAAAGTGCACCTAAACATACAAAAATTAATTTAGACAATATTTAAGAATTTTTTTAACAAATAGATTATAAAAAAACAAATTTTCAATTTTATTTAACAAATAAATTTGTTCCTAAAAATTATTTAAAAAAAATTGTATTTTTTTTTTTTTAAATTTTTTGACTAAATTACTTTTCATATTTTTCTAATAAATAAATAAATAAATAATAATAAATAAATTATGGCTGAAAATTGACTTGTAGAAATTTAAAAAAACTAAAAATGCATTTTTTTTTTAAATAATTCAGAACAAATTTATTTGTTAAAAAAAAAAATTAAAAAATTGTCATAAATGTTTATATTATTTTATTTTGCTGTTTAAAAATAATAATTTACCAGTAACAATAGCTGTTAGCCCTGAAAGTGATGCTGTTTTGTGCAAGCAGTTTCCAACTGTAATCCATCTTGATGTTTCATCGCCTAATTTTGAAGGTTCAATGACAATTAAATTACACTTTGCTTCCAGTGCTCTCTCCAATTCATACTCGAAGGTTTCATGAGCGTTTGCGCCGTCATATACCTCTCGAATAATAGCAACATTTGAAGAATCGTTTCTGAAAAAGATGATTCATAAATAAACAATTAAAATATTCTTTCTAGAGCCATTGAAAATAAATTATTTCAAGTATAGAAATTAATTTTACTAAAAAAAAAAAATTGAAACCGGTTATTAAAGTATCCATGTTACAACATATGCATAAATATAAATATGCATATTTTAATAATAATATTCAGAAAAAAAAAAAAATAGTTTTTAAAAGTATTTATTATATTGATCATGTTTTAATTTAAAACATCTGCATAAAACTATATGAATATATTTTTTTGTATGATTCAGTCGCCATAAGACTTTAGATATTAAAAATATTATTTTAGATTTTATCCAGAGATTATTAAAAAAAAAAAAAAAAAAAAAAAAAAGACACTTTGCACAGATAAGATATATAAAAATAAATTAACTTGATAATTTAAATAAAAAAAAATTAATCAATAAAATCATTTCGGCAATAAATATAAACTGGAAGATGTAATTTTATAATTAATACTTCACTCCAAAATAATAATAAATAAATTGATCAGCAACAAATTTTAAAAAATTGTTTAAAAATTAAAAAAAAATTCAAAGCGGGAAATTAATGAAATAATTAGCATTTTATGCAGTTGTAATTATCATAAGTAGCGTCATTAGATGTAAATAAATAGTAGTTATACATACTTAAAATTATTATCATCCATAATATCTTATGTCAACAAAATCCCACAATTTTTGACTAGAGTAATATTTCTTGATTATTTTCTATACAAACGGGTGAAAATTATATGATAAAAACGTGTATTCACGATCAGCTGACTGGGAGCAAGCTTGGAATCTAAAGGCTTGTACACAACCATTAATAATTTGGAAGAAGAAAACACAAAAAAAGGTTGATTTGGATTATGTATTAGTTTGTCTTTTATATTGACCCAGATTCCATCTTCGGGAATTTAAGAAAATATAATATATACTGTATTCCCGTTCAATACTGATTTGCGATTCACTAAGGGGAAACAAGAGAGATGGAGACCATGGAGGCTACTCAGATAGAAAGGGTTGAAGATTTTATAACTTGAATCAAGACATGTATTTTAACATCATCTATGAGAGTTTCAAGTATTAAAATCCAAACTTGCAAAAATTTATTTATTCATATTTTATTATTCACTTCATTTATTTTATGCAGACAGTTCTTAAAATTTTTGGCACTGAAATAAATATTGTTTATTTAAAAATAAATATGAAAGAAAATAATTTGTAAACACATACCGGGATCAAATTTGAAATAAATCCAACAGCTGATAAATTTAATTGCAAATTTTATCCTCCAATGTATCTTCACAGATGGAGTTTTGGTGGTTGTCTAAAAAATTGTGTAAAATAATTAACAAAGTTAGTGATTTTAAATTAATTAAATTTTAAAATAATGGATTTTAAGTAAATAAATATATAATTAATAAATATACTGCTTATATATTTTAAATAAATACTGATTTTCACTTTGTTGACTATGTCAGTACACATGATCATAGAGAATGTCAAAGTACATGTCTCTCGATATGTATATAAAACATTTAATGAGTTTAGTTCTTTAAATATACCTTAAAAAAATTATGATGTGATTAATTTTCATTTATTTGTGGAATTTGACGGAGGTATGTTCAATTTTTGATAATATAAAAATATATAAAGAACATTATTTCATTTTTGGAGTTTCGGGTACGATGTAAACATCTTCGTGGGTTTAAAAGATGATAATTCTAACCTCAATTATAATTTTAATAAACATTATTTAGTAATTGTAACAATAATTAATGATACTGTTCTATTAATAGGTATGATTAGAATCTGCTGAGTCAACAAGTAGTTCAGAATAATTTTGTTATTTTTGTGACATTTGTCAGCTACATCTGTTGACTTGCAACTCTTATTATTTACAGAAAAAATTGCGCTGCAAATAATAAAATTGTTAAATTTTTTTTTTTTATTTATAAAACTTCATATAATTACAATATTCTTCAATATTTTCATATAGTGATTGTGACGTCAAAACTAACTTTAAAAGTTAAGGTCATTAAAAGGCTGCGCCATCTTACTAAGTGGTACAACATCTGCAAATTTGAATCAAATATTTTTTTTTTAATTAAATTACAACTAAAAAGATATTTGTAAAAAATTGCACTTGGAGTTTTTTAAGTTTTTAATATGTGATCTTTTTTTTTTAATTGTTTCATTGAAATTTTTTTTCTTATTTTTTTTGCCATAATTTATTTGTTAAAAAAAGTTCTAAAAATTATCAAATATCTGCTAAATTAATTTTCATTAATAAACTTTATTTCGTTTTTTATAGGTGGAGACTTTGATATGGTAGAGTATAAAATGTTTAAAAAACCACGCAGAGACTAAATAATTCAATATGACACCAGTAATTGTTGTCTGTTTTATTTTTTTGATAATCTACAGTAGTTTTACATGGTATTTATCACAAATTTGTCATTTTTTAAATAAATTTTAAATGTCGACTTGAAATAATTATACAATTTTTTTAGGATTCTCCCGAGAGGATTAGCCTGGCTAGTAAAACGAAAGTACAAAATTCACCTCCGAGTAGGTCACATCATTTTCCCTTATTTGATCCTCCGTGATGTGACCATCACCAAAAATGGCTTCACCGTGGTAAGTAAAAAATTATATTAAAGTTAACAGTCATTTGACTAATTACAATTTTTTTTTAACAAACAAATTTCTTCCCAAAAATTATTTAAAAAAAATTCTATTTTTAATTTTTTTTAAGTTTTTGCATGTCATTTTTTTTTTTTGCCATAATTTATTTGTTAAAAAAAATTGAAATAAATTTGATAATTTAAATTTATTAATATCTTCCATTTAATAAAGCAAATTGAAGAAATTACAATACGAAGTAGTTTACTTAGCAGCGATGTCGCCAAGCTATTTTCCGTTGTGATGCACGACGTCAGAATAAATAAGGATGTTCCTGTGACACCTGCGATCAAAAAAGAAAATTTTGACCTGACATTAGATTTTAGAAATAAAACAGTTTCACCGATAATCATCAAATTCGTCCAAGTAAGATATTTAAATCAATATTTTACAATATTTAATAATACAATTGATATTCTTGATTTAGTTTATGGCTGTGAATATAGAAAACGTGAGTCTGCTCGCTTTAGGAAATGGATGGCTAGTAAATGGCAGCGCTGAAAGTTTAAGCTTAGACGGAAGCATTGTTCATGGAGCTCGAACACTCTTAGCTTCTGTTACAATTACAGGAGGATCAGTTAAACTTTTACATCATGCATCAGATGCTTGTTTATCACAAGTAAGTTTTGCTGGAAGTGTTGAAGCGACTTTGAAAGCTCAAGGTGAACTTGCAGTAGAGGTAATTTACTCTGTCAATTATAAAAATTTTTAATTTTATATCTTACAATTTAAAATACGCTTTAAAAATATTTTTTTATCCTTTAGAAATTATTTATCGGTGTAACACAAACTGAAAGTTCTGGAGGTGCGGGATTGATGCAATTTTTGCGCGACAGACAATCTTTATCACCACAACCACGACCTCGTAACATACCAACTAATGAATATTATAAAAATTTACTCTCAAGAATTTCTCCGATTTTACCAAAGGTAAAATTAATTCACAATATTTATTTTTGCTTTATTAAATAATGACTTTTGTTAAATTGCATTGTACTTTCTTAAATATTGGAGTTTTTAAAGGTATAAGCACATCTCGGTGTTACACTCACCAAGACCTTTCATTTGAATACCCACATGCATTTTGATATATTTTTCATATATATATATATATGAAATATATGAAAAATTGATGTGGGTACTCAAATGAAAGGTCTCGATGAGTGTAACATCAGGATGAGCTTATATCTTTAAAAATGTCAATAGTTTACAAGATACAAGGTCATTTCTTAATTATGTTAAATTGCACTGTACTTTCTTAATTATTGACATTTTTAAAGATATAAGTTCATACCGATGTTACACTCATCAAGAGCTTTCATTTGAGTACCCACATGCATTTTCATATATTTTTCATATATACATATTAGGGTGGCGCAAAAAAACCGACTATTTTTTTTTTTTTTGAGTCTCGAGTAAAAAAAATGTTAGTTTTTGATGTTTTAAGAGCCCTCACCAAAGGACAGCTCAAAAAAAAAAATTTTTTAAGAGGTCACAAATTTTTCAAAATTTCAAAAATCGAATTTTTTTTTTTTTCAATTTTTTTTCTCGTTACGGTATAATTTTAT